>LQNS02278175.1:6746223-6759084 GCA_001587735.2 Parhyale hawaiensis | reverse complement strand
GGACCTCCCAATCTAGTACCGGTAGGCGTCCAGGCAAGGTCTATTTCCAGCACTGTTATTGACAACTTTATTTTTAGCCTTAATTTCAATAATGAAGGTTTGGAGGGACCTCGCAAGTGCGACTGCCTGGAATCTCTCTTCACTTAAGGCCATCTCTGCTACCAGCCTGCCTAACTTTCCAATGCGTATGGCTGCGACACGCTGGCCCACTCATAACTGTGCAGCGTAGCGTCCAGGTGACAATAGGGAAAACGGAGATAAATCCTGGAATTTCGAATAATTTACTTCTAAACTGATAACGATGGACCATCTCCGTTCTGCCGTTAAACGCTTGATTTTTTATTAGGAAATGGTCACTATGAAGACCTTCAGTGCAAAAAAAAATCATTATTCATTTTGGCATACCAAAGTACATACACATCTATTAACAGGTTTCAGTGCACTTAAATTGGAACAAGCCATTCGAGCTCCTTTTTGAATGATATAAAAGCTGAAGCATACAGCTTGACTGAACCGTGTTAGTCAATGATTCGTATAAGGTTTACATACGAAAAAGCATGTTGTGTCTGAAACCGTAAGGGAACTTATATTCGCATTTATCATACTGAGTATATACTATATTATTTAAGGATACCTCCAGCTTTCACGCTAATACATTTTACTATTTGCTGTAATTATAACGTGAGCTTACCATATAGCAGATTTGATTAAATAGCTGGCAGCTAGTAGAAGAGCAACAATAGGTCCATTCCTAAAGAGGAGCCGTGACGGCTGCAGTTTGATTACTCCCAAACCCAATTTCTAGGTATATTCGAAATGAAAGCTAATAGACGTTTATTAGGGGCATCTTTTAGCATTACCTAAAAACACAAGGTTGGAAGCATGCAGTTTTCCTTCGTTTTATCTTTTCCATTCCTTTTTCTATCTTTAAAAACCTAATAGCGAGTCAAAGCTGCCCCCCCTCTCCCCTCCGGAGTCAATACAATTCCCAGGTAATGTTATATGATATGCGTTATACAGTACATTGCAAAATCACCGTAGCATAAATGCGGTTTGATAGTGGCAGATCTAGTTACCGTTACAATAGAAACAACAACGCATCGTGGCGTACGACTATCACGGGCGGTGGAAGCAAATTCCATCGCCGTCATTCTTAATGGCCAGTTAATCCTAGTTTTTTTGGCATGTGTCACATTGAGGGCAATCCACCAAACTCCCTGTAAAAAATTATGAACATTGCTCAACTCCTTCGACCACTTATTGGGTGGACAGATAAACAAACAAATATATATACACACTTAAATCGTCAACGAAAACATCATCACTGCTCTTCGCATCGCCCGCGGGTGATAATCAACCACAGATGCATCATAAGACTGTTTTTGATGGAAGTCATTAACAAAAGTCCAAGAACAGGCTGTGCCCAAAGAAACTGCATCGAATAATCAACCACCGTTTTCCGCGACAAAAATATATAATCGCTGTGACCGATCGACATGAACGGACCCAAACCAGGAAGAAACTCAGATGCAGTCCGGAGGGGGCACCAATACGGCACACATAATCAAAGTAAAGCGCAATACACACGAACAGGTTACGTTATCTAAATGAATGAGCGAAGATTCATTGAGATCACGTACAGAGCAAGGCAGCAACAGTTCGCCCACACGCCAAGTACGGCAGGCTAGTTAGGCGTGCACGCCGCCAGGCTCCACAACAACATTCCTTATACGAGACGAAGGCCAAATTCCTCACCAGGAAGATGTAGCAGCGAGCATAACAACTGAACGTTCGAACTATATCATTCATTCCTGATGGATTATGCGCTTTACTTGGAGTGTCAAAATACGGCCGATACCGTAGATGATGGGCATCTGACGTACCATATGCTGACGTCACGTGGAGAGGGTAAGTTGGAGATATTTCATCTTAGAGTGTATTGACGTCATATGGAAATGCAGGTTGGAGATATGCGACATAAGCGTGCACTGACGTCACGTGGAGAGCGAATATTGGAGATATTCCGTATTAGAGTTTACTGAATTAGTGGATCAGAAGCCACAGGTAAAGTTTGCACTGTGTAAAGTATCCAAAGTAGGTGGTTGCATGGTTGAGAAGCGTAGTGCCCTTCAGCTCAGAAAGCGATGAACGCAGCCAAGGTAACGGCGGGAGCAGGTCAGCTTTGCTTCAGGAAGAGGCTCAGCAACAGAGAGGGCGACCTCACTACCACGGAAACTGACATTATTGACCTAAAAATAGAACATTTTTTGTGGAAAGCTTGTCGAGGATGGCTGTAACCTGAAATTTGACGGGTGTATTAACCTGTAATTCTAATTTAGGTATAAAATCAAGCACTTTAATAGCGATCGTTGCGTATAGTTATATTTCTTATCGTCATAGAACGAGCGTAGTGAATTAGTAGTTCAATCAGTTTGCTCGTAGCAGGAGCAATTTATTGATTTATTTATGCTGTTTTGTTTCCTAACCGTTTCGCACTCTTTGGCAACGCATAAGGAGGTTAGTAACTCATCAACGAAACAAAATTAACCGTCTCAGTTCATTCGATCTTTTAAAATAAATCGACCAGACAAATGTAATATACTTTCTATAAAACTCTTACGAAAACAAACAAACAAATGGTCATCATCAGTGAAAAGGTGAAAAGGCCTTGACACTGATTCTTTGCCGGTATTATTACGGCCGGGCACACTATATTTAGTACAATAATTAATCTGGCTGTCTGTCAAGCTTCCGATGATAAGCACCCAAGTCGACGGCTTGAGCAACTGTCATTATTGCATAGCTAAATGTTTAAGGCCCGCAGATGTGATATTAGTAATTAGGTCAACTGGTGTCATATAGATACATACATGCAGCACAGAACGGTATTGGATGTACTTTGCGCTGGATCATAGCGATAATAACTTACGGATATGGTAGAATCAAAATGAAAAAATAAACATCGTCGTGTGTTTATATATTTATATTTTTATGTACCATATATTTGTATCGTTCATGTCACGCTCTTAACGAAATAGATTGGCGAAAACTGATAAGGTTGCAAATTTTGTAATTATGTTGCGCTTTGATGGAGATCGATAGACGGAAATTAGACCAGGTTGCAGAAGATCACCTGAGTGAGAATAATTATTCCTACAACTGAATGCACTTCTTGCTCAGCCAAAGTTGAAATCCAAACAATGAAGATAATTCACAGGTTGTTTTAGCGCTGCCACGGAGTCTGATTTTATTACTTTCACCATAAATGAGAACTAAATTATTTGCTCTCAGTTTACGAAGCACAAATTGAGTAGATGATCAACGAAGCACACAAGAGGTGATATTTCAAGATGCAGTAGAGGCAAAATTACTTTTTCAGCTTGCTTTCTTCTTCTGACGAAGCAGTATTTGCTCAGGAACAAAGATTTCTGTGTACTGAAGGTATGTCATCCATAGGATAGCCAGAGGGAATTTAAATTAAATTCAGTGATGCTTCACTGCTTGCTAATAAAATATGTTTTTTTTTTCACATGCTACATAAGGGAAGGTAGGAGTGTGCTGCTCAGATGTATTAAAACAGATCAGTTATCTCTTATGGCAGTTTGGGTTGGCCGTTTTAGCGTATCCTTCAGAAGGATATTGGCATACGGAAGTGGCATCAATGACGAAGCCTCATCACTCATTACAATTTCCTCGCCGTCATTTCTCACAGGGCGGCCACTCTAGTGTACTCGTACGTAGAATTTAGAAAGTAATAAAGATGAAAAAATAAAAGTTAATTATCATATACGATTTACCGTCATTAATCAATAAAAATGCTAAAAGAAAATGTATATGGCAGTAAGGTAATGATAACACTCAATAGATGCATTATGTAGTCTACTTATCAGTTAAAATTGGAATAGATTACCTATTTGTATCGGCTCCCTTTGAATGTGCGTGTTCAAAGCTATATTTTGCTCGTTTGCGACAACAGTGATATAACTAAAAAATTACTATTCTTTGGTAAATTACAAAATTGAAATAAAGTCGACAAGAACGAATATAAAAGTTTGACGTTTCGGGAGTTTTATTCCATTTTTAAAAACCTAATAAAATCTTCTAAGGATATATACCTAACAACAAATTTTTTTTATTTAAGAAGAACTAAACTAAAAAATTGGGTATTTTGAGTAATTGCCACTATCACAAAGCCCGCGTCAAGTTCTATTACTGATAATAACGCCATAACTGAGTCTGTAAGAGTGGCCGCTTAAGAAATATCATAATTCAAGTGCTGGTTAAAAAAAGATACGGCGATACCAAAGCTGTTTTCGCCTCTCGTGAATAATGTCAATTTTTGAGCTTTGACACTGTGGTCGCTAACGTGTGATTTCCGCTATGGAAGCTACAGCGGACGCGATATTTTTATTTTCAATGTTAAAATTTCGAAACATTCGAGTGCGGCCAATACCATTTCAGCATAGCGGTAGTGGCGGCCCCCTTGCTGCCAAACTTTACCGACATAGTAATTATAAACATTTAGAAGTGGCAAAAAACTTTCCTCAATATATACATTGCAGTGACTGGCATTAGAGTTAAACCAGAGATTCGGTAGTTGGACCATATCTTATGACGTGGGTGAGGTGGTAATGGTACAAAAATGAAAACATATAATAAAGTTGAACCACAGGTGTTTTCAGACTAAAGCACTGATACGAAATTCGTGATTCAGCGTAAAAAAATAGGGCAAAAATAGGTATCACGCAAGCGTAAATGAGCATAAATATAGAAGCAGTCAATCTATGGATGCATGTGTACTTTGCTAATCAAGAACCATATGATGAGATTCTGAAGAAATACACAGCCAACTTCTGCTTAGTATAGTATATGGGATACTTCAGTGTTCACAGGTCTAACTGAAAGCCAGCCACGGTGCCCGACAGCCACTTACGTGTTTCTTCATATTGGATACATGACGGATAGTTTTCTGTACAATTCATGAGCTGATTAAAATCAATCGATCGTGGTATGCACTTCACCGAGAATTACCCCCGAAACACTGTGTTGTGTAGTAGACACTAGAGTGGGGGGAGGGGGGGGAGTAAAAAGTGTCTGCAAAACGTTTTTAGATACCATGCAATCCTGTTTTGGATGACAATTGAATAGTGAAGTTATCCATTACTTAAGGCAGCTTGATTCATTTGAGAATATCTGAACTTGATGCTTAATTAACACATGAATTAATTTACCTCACTCGCACGAGCAACGCAACATGAAGTGGCAAAAAACATATGTGGGTACACGAAAGAAAAGGTGATAATTAATATGCAATGATTTTATTTTAGATTTTAGCCATTTTCAGGCGGGCCCGCCGTATTTCTATTCATTTTCGTCAATTACCTACCTGCTTGTTTTTGCTTTCGGTCTGTCACTCTTATGCTTCCGTCGCTCAACTTTATCTTCGTTAACAA
Source organism: Parhyale hawaiensis (assembly GCA_001587735.2). NCBI lineage: Eukaryota > Metazoa > Arthropoda > Malacostraca > Amphipoda > Hyalidae > Parhyale > Parhyale hawaiensis. Next base: position 6,753,631 of record LQNS02278175.1, on the reverse strand, counting down.
AGCTTTTCACCGTACGATGATTACGTGTAATATTTTTTTTAAATTTGTAGTGAAGGTTTATTCCAATAAGTAGCTTTACAAGTTTAGCTTTCTTAAATGCCGTTAAAATCCATCCTCTAGTCGTGCTGTCAATTTGAGAAATTTGCAAAGGTTTATGGCACACCTGAAAATAAGCAAAACATGAAATACCATTTTAGGCAGACATTTCCCACATTCTCGAATAAATGAAGTTGTCTTAACTATGGACGAATCCACTTCTTCAGTGTCATCCAAAACAGGTTTGCACTGTAGAATACCGCGAACAGGCACTTTTCACCCGCAATGTATAGTACGTACATAGGTAGGGTGAACAATTGTCTTTTAATGGTTAAGAACCACTGTATAGGTCTACGATAGCATGCGAATCTACAATACCAGTACCTTGCACAAGCACTCGCGCTCTCACGATTATCCGTAAGCTGGTTATAGGAAGACATTTAATTATTTCCACGGCATTTCTAGCAGTATCTACTTATCCAGCAAGAAAATAGTCCCAAAGCACCTACTCAATGAGGGGCTAAATAATGCCTGCACGAGATCGAAGATCTTATATCGAAATGCAACAAATAAAGCTGCAAACCAAGAAGAAAAACTTGAGTACACGAAGGGCGTTTTTTTGGTACTTCGCCGTGGCAGTCAGCTCGGTCTTACATACAGTACATCAAGAAGGTGTTTAATATCTTTGATACTATTCTGCTTGTGTTTTCATCCATCGTCCGACTGCACTGTATGCGTTCAGTAGTAGTGCAAAATAAGGCATCATTGATACACAAAAGGAGTCAGTTACTGTACAGGCTCCAGTGCTTTTCGCATGCATGAAGACGCAGACGAACCAACGATGTATGGCCCCATATATACATAGAAAGGTAATTGGGTTAGGGCAACAGCTAGGGGCCCAGCACTCTTCCAGCCCAAAGAAGCTCACTGCTATCGTAGGTATGCGCCAGAGGTTGAGTGTGCATGGGACACCTGTTTCAAACCTCAGGTGGTCCTCTGGTCGACAGAAAGTTGCTGGATGTTTGACCGTGTCCGGCGCTCCTATGCGTCAGCGGAGAGCTCCAGCCCCTCGCTCCAATTCTGCCCCACCTGGACATGAGACCTGGAGGGTGGTGTCCACACCTGATCCGGCCGACAGCGACACAGTCGGGATGGGAAAGCGCAGGTTTCCCCGGGGCAACCTCCGGTGGGGGGAAAGTAATACCCGCTTCGTAAGAACTCGCCAGTTTATATTTAAACTGTGACTGCTCCCAGGTCACAGCCTTATGAAGCCCTCAGCTGATAGACTCGTCATGGATGTGCTGTCTGACTTGGAACATGATAATGATGATGTATTCATATTTCATATGCATGATACGAGTCCGAAGATATCGTTGAAGAACAATGCTTTTGTTCTGAGGAATTCCCACAGGTTGCAGCAGGTCAACAGCTAATGGTCATCCGACTGGGGTGTTAGAAAGAACGCAATATGAATACATCAGTGGCGCGTGAAGTTAATGGAAGCAGGTCAACGACTCTTCGAAGAAACCCAAGGTTGCTGGGAGCGTGCTTGAGATGCAGGAAGCTGACAGGTATTGTTTACACAGCAGAATACCTGCAGCATTGAGTGCCACCTCTGCAGATGCGAGGAGTTCAAACACCTCCCGACTGGACAGACGCACATGCCATGGCCACGGCACTCACAACGTGGCAGTGTCCCGGCGGTAAAAAACAAATTGTTAAAAAAATTCCACGCCAGGGCATTTTGGGACGGGCAATAACAGCCCAAATGAAGCATTAAGTCGCCCCAAGACGCTCGAACCGCTGCTAGAAAGACTCCATAAAAAACATTCATGACTGACTTGAACGCTTGCAGCCCTAAACGGCCGAACACAGATCTCGGCAATAAATTCCATGCCAACACAGTTAGGGCCATAAAGCAATGACTGAATCTAGGAGTTCGGCTCCTAATAGTCTCCAAAGTTAAGCAATGGGCATAGGCCACAAATTGTGTGTTTCTTCAAAAGACTGGGAGTAGGAGCAAAGGAAGGTAACCAATCTTCCCTAACATCGAATACATTATAGAAGATACAATGGCAAGCCCTGGGTAATACTTAAGCCGAGTTCACAAATTGTTTTTTTTTTGGTTTTTCGACGTTTTGTTGATCGCTTCTAACCAGCATAAACTTGAAGAGCTTCTTCAGTTTTACTTCGCTTCGAGCATAAAGAGCTGTCCAAATCTTCATGAAAACGCTTGCAAAAAAAAAAAAATGTCTTGACTGCAAGCACATCATATCTTCTGGTAGGCATACAGCAGAGTCTACATGGTAGCAACACAATGTTCGAACATTAACTCTTTCTATTACACACGGAGAACAAAATGCTATAGCTAGTCAAAAGTTGTCTCAGTAGGTAATTATGAACTAATTGGGGTAGCCATGCTGTCAAAATATGACTGCGAGGAATTTGTGAAGACCCGTCTTCATTTAACGTACTGCTGAAGCGAAAATTTCATCGCTTCACATGTGGTTCGTTGATCATCTGTTGAATTTATACGTTGTGAAGTGAGAGCAAACATATCTTTCGATGTATGGAGAGAGTTTTAAAAGTCAGACTGCATGGCCGTGCTTAGAGAACCTGTTTCGCTTTCAAGAAGTGTAAGAACCGCATTCAGATGAAAGGATAAGGATCCCACTTTTGCCATTTGCTGCAACCAGGTCATTGATCTCCACGAAAATGAAACTTAATCACAAAACTTGCAGCCTGGCCTATTTTCCGCCTATCTACTTCTCAAAGAGAATGATTAAAATGATTAAAAGCATACATACAAATAAACAGACAACGGTGTTTATGATATTGTTTTGAGTCACGGGCACACGGTGAAGTTGATATAAACTGTTCCATATAGCCAACCATACACATACAAAGGTGCGTTGACCCTAAACAACAGCAACAAGCAGACAAGAGCAAGAAAAAAACAACAACTTTTTCCAACAGTAAACGCTGAAATCATGGTAAGCGAACGTCGATTGTATCATGAGACTGCAGGCAATCGAAAGAGTTCGCTGACGTAAGCAAAAACGCACACACACGACAATTGGTACTTTCATCGGTTCTTCCTCTGGTGCTTCTATTACTGCTTCATTTTGAGAAAAGAACTTCGACTTCGTAATGTCGTAAAGGTGGTCATTGGACATAATGCGATGCCAAATACATACACGTGGGATAAATGCTTACGATCTTCCGATACAGAGTATGTCGGTTCACCTAGCGTCAGGTTATGTAACATCTTCAAACATTATACGTACGCACCAAAAGGTGTTGGTACATTCATGTATTAGCGTGGGGGAGGCATTTGCGACCATTTGAAGCCCATGTACAAGAGGGGACCACAAGTGACAGGAAGCCCAGGTATTAAACTCGTATCTTTCGTGTCCCGCCGCACTACTTTCACAGATAGAAACATTACTTCGGCAGTATGTATGAAGGTGGAAGTGAACTACAAAACGGGATCAGATTTGATTTGATTACAGAGCTTCTCGCATACAAAAGAAACAGTAAAACACTAATTGTAATAGCAAAATAGATTTGAACTCTGCAGGTGACCTAAGCTACACAGTTTATTTAGCTAAGACTTGCTATTACTTTTTCACTGCGAGGTATAACATGTAGCAGCTGCACACACGATGTCCGTAACTAATGCGAACAGATATTACATACTCGATCGATTAAACTACGGAGGCTTCCCGTTCAACCCAGTCAAGAAATACATATGTAGATAATTTCGAAAATAGTTTCCATTTATATTATAGAAATAAAATGTCTGAGTACAAAACAACTGCTGGACTGAGGTTAGTGCATTGAGAAGTTATAGTCATGAAATTCAATTCATTTGCTGACAAAGTTAAGCGTTAACATCTTCGCCCAGGGCTGGTAGCGTGAAGAACGCTAGATACTTGAAACTCGCAAAAGACAATCACTGCATGAAATAAAAATTTTGTAAGGGCAAGACTGAAAAATTTATTTAAAGGCTGGTGAATTAACATGAGAGAAATGTTCACGAGTTCTACGCCTTTGCGTAAAAGTGAACATAGGAGATCGCAACGACACACCTTCACAAACGAAAAGCTTAGCTTAGTTACAGTAATGAAGAAGATTATCATGCAAAAGAAGACCATGTCAGACCACGAGGACGTTATTTGACGCCAGTCTAGAGCAGCATCAGAGACGCTCCACGACTTAAAAGCTTGCACGAACTAGCTAGCTAACTCTTAAGCAATTCTCTGCTAGCAATAAGTAAACCAAATTTGCGTAACCATATCATTTTAGTTATCGCAGCTCTATTGAGTGTAGAGTTTTCTGACAGTGGTGTGTTCAAAAATAATGTAGACACTCGCAGATACCAGTTGAGTGCTTCACCTGCGCCTATTCCTTTAATTCAATAAAGCAAAAGAAGCACACGCAGCGCGTGGGACAAACACTTGAAACGAAGCATTTGAGTAGACTTCATTAATCATAGTGCGACATTGTTGTGTATGGAAGCACATATGCCAATGTATTCAATGGAAAGAAGAGCACTATACGCGGAACAAGTGAATAAATTAGGGAACTGCAGAGCATGTCATCGAAGCAGTGAGTCTAAATGAATACTATTACTACTGAAATTTACCTGCTTTAGGAACTTTTTGATTAATTTCCATTGAATATATTTCATTATTGTGATAAAAAGTGACATAGGTGCTAATCATAAATAAACATGTTCCTATGCTTTTAAAATAACCACTAGAGATGTTGTCAGAGATTCCAAAGAAAAAAAAACGATGCATTTTACAACTAGAGCACTCTGAGAGCGCATACTTCAGCCAAGGAAGACGCTGTAACTTAATGAAAATTGGTTCTGAAACTATGATTTTCTTTGTATCAGCACCAAAATCTGATAATTTGTGCCTTTTAGCAGTATGAAGAGTTCCTGTAATTTTCGTAAAAGGTCCTTTCATTCCTTTTACGCTGCTAACAAACATTTTGACAAACATTAGACAAACACACAAACGAACCAATCATCACCAAAATTTATCAGTTATGTGTTTCAACATTACTAACCCAGCGACAAACAAACGAATAAATCATTACAAAAAGTTTGGTCATTTACTTTCGTATTATCTTCTCATACTAAGAATGACCGTTGTGTGTTTATAAATATATATATTCATATGTTCGGTGTCACGCTCTTAACGAAATAGATAGGCGGAATTTAGCCCAGGCTGGAGGCTCTGGTTGTCCTCTCAAGCTCCATTGAAAGTGATAGGCAGAAATTAGGCCGGGTTGCAGAAGATGGCAAACGTATCTTAAGCAGGGACAGTTGAAATTCCAACATCACAGGCTTAGTCTGATTTGTACGAGTATTAGCTTCTCCATACATCGAATCTACGGCAAAGTATACGGCGACCTTATGTCTGAATCCATTGCCGAAGTTGAAATCGTAGCAGTGAAGATAATTTGAAGCTTCCGTAGGCACTCTCATGCTTCTTGATTCGTACTTTCTTCCCACAGATGATTTCGTTGCATGAGCTATTCTTCCCACTTTGATGCAATTGTCAACGAAACCGAAGAAACATACATAAGTTTTCACGTGCAGTAGACACTTATTTCTTCTAGCTTACTGTTTTCCTCTGACGAAGCACTTTTCTCTTCATAGGTCAAAATTTGAGCACCTCAAATGTAACAGATATTTGAGGTGGAAAGACGGTATCAACGGTATCTTTGCTACGGAACGACACATTGTATATAAGCTGCTATTTTGTTTAAGTTTGTTGAAGTGTTATACTCAAGATGTTACTTCAGCCTGTCTATATAGAAGACCTAAGGATGACAGCACGACAAAGGATCAATGAAGAAAAGAAAAAAAAACTAAGAAGCAAATAAGAGAAGAGGAGATTCCGCCCCGGCCTATAGGCATTAGGCAAACGTATAGGTTATTGCGTGAATTTTCCACGCACGGGTCCACTAGTACATAATAACTCATGTAAATTTCAGAAAAATCCGTCCATACCTTTTGAGTTATGGCAATAAGAAAACTGAGGCGCACACAAACAAACGAAAAGACGGAGTTGCGGAGCGCACTCTTTCACTTTGGAGGCAGTCAGATGTCGAACTAATCAGTTCTGTCGGTTCTTCGTGCCCTGGTCGGGTAAGGTTTAGAATTTGCTGCCGGCATCGGCTTTTGGTCGTATTGGCCTGAAGGGGTTTAAGGCAGCTGTTGATGGTTTTTTGCTGGATTTCCTTTAGCAGCGTTATGGGCTTCCCGGTGTTGCAAGATGCTTCATTTGGGTTGTATGACCTGTCCGTGGGAGCTCAAGCGTGAAGTTTTAATAATAATAATTCACCAAAAGTTAATCATCTGTTCCTCTTAACATCCCAAAGAATGATGGCAAATTTCTTTGAAACCGCTTCTAACGTTTTGAGTTATCTTAATTGGTGACATACAAATATACAGACGGAGAGACAGACAAACACGACGAAAACATAACCTCCTCGGCGAAGGTGAAAATCAAAATTTTGGAGTAATATGGCTGCACTGAAACGGTGAGGTGCACGTACTTAGTTTCTGTAGAAAAGACTTTTCTTGCTGATGATAGTCATGATGCTTTGTTTTGGGCACATGTTGAATATCTTCAAGAAAACGCACGAAAAATATGAGCAATCCAGTAATTTCAAGCTTCTAGTCCTAAAAAACGCAGAAATAATGTTTATAGTATCGAATAACTATATTAATTGTAACCATATTTGCCAGATCATGAATAAATCAATAAAAAATTAAAATATAGCGACAAATTCAAAGCTCACTTAACTGTAAACAATGACGTTATTGTAATTAACACGCTACAATATTATAAGCAATGCCCTTTGAGTTACACAATGTGGTGTCAAGTACAATATTCACAGCGCACGAAAACTACAACGTCAACAACTGCGTCTATCTAGTGAGATAAAAAGCTACAACATTAAAAAAATATGTTCACGACACACACAAAAAAAGCAACAAGATCAGCTGAGCTGACAAGGTTCCGGTCTCAGAGGAGAAGTGTCACTGAACTTCAAAGTGCGCAGAAATGTGCCAGGCCTTCAGATATATATATAATCACTGTTACATTGAACTTTAAGAGAGGTGCATGACCTCTGCGAAAGCAAAGGGGAGAGCGTAACAAGATATTTTATTTTTCGTTACTCTGGATGTTAGTGTTAGATTGTTTCATCTCAGCTAATTAATTAACTAGTCAAACCAGCTGGAACGGGTTTAACGTAATGTAGAGTTTTCCTGACTCATCATATGGAGTCGATCAACAACTGCATTTTATAGGAATACTGGAAGGGGTGATGGCTGCCACAACAGTAC
>LQNS02278175.1:6688004-6722886 GCA_001587735.2 Parhyale hawaiensis | reverse complement strand
CTGCTAGGTGTATATATCCTCTCGCATTCTTGCTTTTCACCCTTGAAAACGTTTTGCGTTGAGCAAAACGAAAGCTTGGGTCAATAAAAACTAAGATCTTGATGATGTCTGCTAATTCATTCAACATCGTACTAAGTGCATGAAATCAATTTAAATGATTTTCTTTCGTCTATTCTAGCTTCTATCGCTTTTTTCATAGTGCGTTATGAACTTAATTACAAAAATATACAAACTGTTTGCTCTTGAACATAATTGCATAAGCATCCCAAGTATGGTCGGAATCATTAGAATTACGACAATAGTTCCTAAAATTGCGACAAAAATATAACGAACTATTACAAATTTGTTTATTTTCACTTCTTAAACTTTAGATAACACATGATTAAGCAAATCACCTGCAGAGGCATTTTCGGAAATCCGACATTCATACGATGTCTACAGCGCCAGCGCAGTTTTCAAAACAATTTCTGCTAAAACGGCGCAATGTTCACCCAAATATCAGGAGCACCAGCCCAATTTGTACTGCAAAACCAGTAACGCTTTAGAATAAAAAAAGTCACTGGAATAAGAGTGCGACAACGTTTCTCTTGAGTTCCACAATTATAGCAACGGTATTGGACTGTTTCAAGGTCATTCTAAAAATAATATTTTATAATAAGTAGGCCTAAATTTTATCCCTATTTACACCAGGCTCCATGATTTCACTACAGGGTTATTTGTGCTAATGCACTCCGACGTGAAAACCTTTATAGCAATATGGTACACCCCGGTGCAGATATAGGGTCAAGCTACAATAATAAGGACAAATAATAGGGTTTTTCAGAGGCCCATCGATATAGCTTAACATGGAATAAACGAGGGCGAAAAGAACACAACACGAGAAGCATAAGCACACAAAAATTTCCCACAACGGTCACAAACACCGTAAGTGCGCAACTTCAGAGGGAGTGAAGCAGCAATAAGAGCAAGCAAAGCCTCAACCTAACACACGATGTGGTCAATAAATAAGAGTCAATTGAGGGGCACAATATCGGGTGATCTACCACGGCTACGGACCCTTGAGTGGAGGTCTTATATGTCACACCACAGCGTCTCAATGTGGGCTGCTAAATTTGTGAGTTGTTCAATGGGCGTTAATATGGGCTGACGCACAGGCCCTCGGTGTGGGCTGTTGAATTTGTGGGCTGACACAGAGAGTTTAAATGTAGACTGTTCAATTATAGGCCGAGTCAGGAGCCTTGATATAAGCTGACTCAATGGGCCTCAATGTGGGCGGTTGAGTTTCTGAGAAGTTTGTGGTCTTCAATGTGGACTGTTTAATTTGTTGGCCGACTCAGAGGGCATCAATGTGGGCTGTTGAAGTTATGGGCTGACTCAGCGAGACACAGTGTGGGTTGACTTAATGGGCATGAATGAGAACTGCTCAATTTGCCGGCAGACATTCGAATAATTATGGCTAGAGCGCTCAAGGTCTGTACAAATAAGCTATTGTTACGCCAGGAATTTGAGTTCCTGGAATGTTTTCGGAATAAGAATGCCTTCGCCCCCCCCCCTTCCTCGCCCTATCGAGCAGCAAGTCAATAAATTCTCATCGAGAGTATCTCCACATCTACAGGAATGCAGTCTTACCGTCAACAATCCTTATTGTTAAGCTCAGTCTTCAGGCACAGGAGTATCGAAATAAAAGATGTTCAATCACTTACCTGTATCTTTTTTTCTCGTAATTGCAGGTTCAAACCATTGTAGCAAATAATTTTATCACTGGTTCCTATTTTGCTTGAAAAACAAACTGCCTTCTGAAATGCAAGCTTCCTAAGTGCATAAATATCGCCGACCACGTTGGGAATCATGGCACGTGCGTTCTACCCCTATTAGGGTCGCAGAGCATAGCGGGCGTAGCATTAGGACAAGTCTCCCTATTAGTTTACCGCCGCACTCATCTGTACGAACCTGCTCAACATTGCAGTATTCCAGTTTCATGGAAAATTATACAATATACTGATGACCACTTTATGCATAGCTTACTCACAAATCTTGGATACCTTTTTGTATTCTCAAGTTGAGACATTCCGTCAAATTCTAATGAAACCTGAAATGTCGCTGCTCTTAGAGGTGGTAAAACCATAGCTCGGTCACTTTTTTTGCTTGCTTTTAATCACCGGCACCACACGTGCACGAGCTGTGTTGGTAATGCACCGGCCATGCATGTACACGTGTTGTACTGGTGCAGCACTTCCACTGCACATCCACGTGCTGCATTAATTCTGCACTTCACGTACATGTGTTGTACTAGTGCAGCAGTACCGCCTTAGCACTGCACACATTAGTATTAAGTACCGCATTGGTTGACAGGGCGAAAGCACAAATTTTGACTGTCTAGCTGCCCTCACATTCACCACCAATTTCCGCTGCAACAGTACGAGGTGAAAAACAAATGACGCAATAATTTTACTGCTGTGCGACGTGAAGCTAAACAATAAGCAGTAGATGTATAAGCAGATATATGGGGCATAACGCTCGTCTAAGGACGGTATAGAGCTGCCAGCAAACAGCATTAAATGCTATGTTACGCACTTGCACTTGAGTTGTTTTTGACACAAAATTTCAGTTAATAAGTTGGCAAGCTTAAAGGGCGTTACAGACCTGATCGAAGGTCCAATGTATGAAGCCGACAAGTTTTCAGACTTTTTTTGGCCAAAATGCGGTAATCTTTTTTTTTTTTGCTAACGTAACAGATTAAAGCCAATTTATTTTACTTTTTTTGCAGCATACCATCAGGTTTTTCATGTTTATTAGTTATTTAACGGCAGTGCAACATGGATTGAGTGTTTATAGAGGCAATAATGTTCAGGTTCTAGGTCTGTAATCGAAAGCGCCACATTAAGAAGCTATCACAAAATAAATATGTGTAGGCGAAACAGAAGCAGATTTACACGATTGAGTTTTCTTCGCAAGGATTTCACCATTTGTTTCGTTTTATGAAGCGCATATCATCACTATACTGAATTTCTACCCTATATTAGAATAAAGTTATGAAAACATCAACAGCTTTGTTTCCACTATTTTATTTGTACATAATGGCTTAGGTCATTGGATATAAAAGCTACGGTAGGCTGTATTTGAAAATTTATTGCGGAAGGCTACTCTTTTGACCTGTGAACTAAACGCTCTAAAGTGCTTTAATTTCAATACAACAAAATCCTCAGTAGCGTCAGAGAACTAAAAGGCAATTATATAGTAAANCTACGGTAGGCTGTATTTGAAAATTTATTGCGGAAGGCTACTCTTTTGACCTGTGAACTAAACGCTCTAAAGTGCTTTAATTTCAATACAACAAAATCCTCAGTAGCGTCAGAGAACTAAAAGGCAATTATATAGTAAAATTGAGAGTACGCAATCGTGCGTTTAATTTGGGAAGCATCGAACCTGCATCTGAATAGCAGAAGGGCGGCAGTTCGTCACCGTCGGTACGTAAACAGCTTGACGGGCGCGTGAAGTGCCTGGGCTGTGGCGCCGTAGGGTCGTTGGGTGCGAGGCACAGGTGGGCACAAACTCTACGGGACCTGCTCACCGCATAGTTTCGCACTACTCCAGCTCTCAGAAGATGGCACATAATAAACAGTACTGTAGTGCAATACTAATGCTTTACTGGGGTACTGAAAACTTTCTCGTAAGACTAGCGTTATGAAAACAATCACATACAACCATTTGCACGTTAGAAGGAGTTCAAAGCAGGAAGAAATAAAACATACTCAGATTAGACATAATAATACGTGATAGGCTGTAGATAGGTTGGAAATAAATCCAATGAAAGCTACATTCGCTTATAAGCCAGGCAAGTGTTTACTGGCAGCTAGTAGTCGGCACACTGCCAACTTAAATGATTTTAATTTGCAGTCGTCACGCGCCTGGGCACAAAATTAACTAGTCTCACACAAAATTATCAGAAAGATCTTGCCTGGTACAACTTACAGTATGAGCGCACCACATAAGCATACGTAGAACGCCGAGGAGCACATTTAATACTTACAACAGAAAGACTATTGCTAAGGTGATCAATTTCTTTGTTTTACTAGATAACATAGCTGCACCGTAACATATAATAGACTTCATGAATTCAATCACTACAGCTAGCAATATCCTCAAGGTTGTTTGCTGCAGAGACAGATTGAATTTTACATCGGAGTATTCATAACATCGTTTAAAGAAATTACACAGCTACTTCTATAGATATGCCCAATTTATCCACATCAGCAATATGAAGAAATTGTTTATAAATATCATCGTCAGTGTTTGCACTCGCTGATCTACAATGTTTATTGAATTTAAAGCTTTTTGAGTTAATTCAATTCGAAAGATATTGTGATTTCGTAAATTGGTACCCCTCTGGTGAGTGAAAATATAACATGATTTGGAACTTGAGTCAAATAAGCCAATTCAATGGTGGCAGAGCCGATTCTAAATAAAAACGGGCAACCTACAAACTCATCCTGTCGAAAAGGACAAGAAAATGTGTTCGATAGCGATGCTAATGTAAGCCATTACAAACACAGTGAAGCAACAATCACGACGAGAATTAAGGTTACTCGTTGCTCAATTGCACCTAACAGGTACAACCTATCTCTTACCTACTAATCAGAGCTCGACAAAAACAACAAAATTCTATCAACTTGACAGAAATGAGGATATCTAGATCTCTAGAAGCGAAAAGATCATCAAAGGATCTTATTTGTGAAAACTAAATTTTAGGAAACACAAACCTTGATGACCAAGAAACTTCATTCGGTCCCTAACAGAATTTACGGACGCCCTAGAAGCTGATTGGCGGTTTTAGCTTCTGGAAAGCCAAAAATGCTTTAACGATGACTCCAGCTAAATTTCTCTGATGCTGGAGATACTACGCACTCTGAAGAATCCTGTGTCTAACACTTTACTAAAAAACATGTAATTTTGTTCCTGGCTTCTCGTCCTGGGCACGTCGTATTAATTACCATTCACTGCACAATCTGAGCGTTATTCGCGTATTCTGCTCTTTGCCGAACCATCAACGATCGTTAACTGCATTGTTTTGTTGTTACTCCTGTTATTTTTGTTTGCTCGTTGCTTTCATTTAGGCTACAGCGTGCTCATTGTGCCATCTGCGTCTGACTGATACAATGTATGCTGTTTTTTTAACAGAAATTCAGCGAGTAAACGAGTTTAATAATCGTTTATAGCAGACTTTTAGCATTATACAACTTATCCATACAGTTTCTGTTTCTAGATGAACTACTTTACGGTCAAAAATGCAATGAACAACAGTGAAACTACTAACGTGCACTACTTAATTACAACATCCTTATATATAGCTGCCTTTGAAGCACTGCTTGAAAGGAAATAAACAGCGTAAACAGTACCGTTATAAAATTGCTTTCGACAGAAAAGCTTTGATTGCAAGAAATTCGGCGATCAGCAACGAAAAATTTAGAGCACAGCCTGAGATTCTGCGAAAGTCTGACTGCAGCCGGGGCCCCAGACACTCAAGGTAAAAACGAGGCAAGTAAGATTATATTTGACATAAATGTGACGGATTAAAATAGCTGTGGACCTTATCAGGGCGAGCCAAGGGCGAGAGCAATATCGTGCTCTGATATCTTTTCTCATTGCGTCGGTAAATAGAAGAGGGCAAAATTAGACGAGGATTCGCTTAGCGCTGAGGGCCGCCAGAATATATCTGCTGTCTCCGTCCTGCCCGCGAAGAAAAACAAATTTGTGGAGAATGGGTCACGCTCACGCTCATGTTTGACCCTGACCTGGGACAGAGAAAGTTCTCACGTCATTTTTCACGTGGCTGGGAGCAACAGTTCTAAGTGCTTGACTAGAATTTGCTCTTTTTGCAAAATGATGCAGGAAAATCCGGGTCCTATTGTTAACACAAACCAACAAAAATAGGAAATAGAAATCCAGGAAAATAATGATAACTGACGCCATTTGCAGGACACAAATTCACTGGTTCTGTATAAGTTAATCCTTCAATTCACGATTCAATCTTGCATTTGGGGTAGCAATGCTACTGTTTAGAACGTTGCAGAGAAGGAAATACAATCAGAGAAAATATTAAATAAGAGGACGCGGTAACTCTCGTCTAGCACGAAAATGAGTCCCGCAATACCGCTCGGAATGAGAAGAGTAGAGCTGGCAATGGATAAACCAGTAGGCCCATTCCCAGAGAGGAGCGGGAACCAAGTCTCCAGTCCATTTCGAGTTCTTGCCGTTCTGTCACTAGCATTGTGCCGATATAAGAACACTACACGGATGTTTAAAAGAAAACGGCAGCCAATGAGATATTATACAACAGATGAGCTGAAACCCTTAATGGACTACTTACAGTTTCCTGCATTTCGAGTAGGTACTGATGGGAAAAGTCACATTGAGAGACTTTGCACACTGTGAAAGTAGCCTAGCGCGTAATGCGTGTTCTATTGAGCTACAGTAGTTTTAGTTCCAAAGCATGACACTCATTAGTGTCCACTTTAGCTGCCACAATGTCTCTAACTGGGATCTGGTCAATCAAGTAGTTCATTAAGCCTTTCGGCTTTTCAGTTATGATTAGGTGCAGCAAGCCAATTAGGGTTCTAACTCGTTACGTTGGACTGGGTAAGGACAGTGACGAAGAGTTGTCTCTACAGCAGGCAATTGAACATTGGGTCATGGAGGACAGGTTCGAAACTGCTAAGGGTGCGCTTGCATTACAAGTATTTTGTAGAACTAGTAGTATTCGGGTATTTTGCGCTTAACTAACAAAAACCTTTGTTTAATAACTGTCTGTTGAACTCTTCGTTGCGATTATTGTGCGCTTTGGTACCGATGCATCCAGCTTCTCTGCATAGCGAAGCATAACCCTAACAAGATTTTTGATCGTCACAGAAAGAGACTTACGATTCTAGCTTGTGACTTTTGGCAACTGTTACGGAATGTAATGCATTCCGGCACGGCGCGAGTCAACAACACCACCGCTGCAACACCGGACCAGTGTTGAAAACGTAAAAGCGACTAAATTTACGCAAGAGCCCAACTGACGTAACTACCGCAGTAACCCACGAAATCTCGTGGCCAAGCTTCAAAGATATATGCGGAATGTCAGTAAGGTGTATGACGTCATCGACCGTCTGGTAGGAACGACTGCACCTATTTTATTTATTTATTTTTTTTTTAATCGTACATATTTACCTGGTGTTCATACATATAATATTTTCGATCAATTGACCTGAACAAATGAAAATAGATTAACATACAATGCTCAAATGTGCATTCTGTTATGAGTAATTTTTAAAATTAACATCCCCACCCACTTGGAGCTGGGAAGACGTATACGCTAAATTATACCATGAACTCTGCAAGCCGTAGAACCTTAAATGTCTCAGGGTCAGAGCAATAATGTCTCCCATAAAATCATTTTTATGACACCACAAAGAAAAGCGATTGGTTCTCTTCGTGGGGGAACTGCAAGCAAAATTTTTACAACAAAAGAGTGTCACGCTCAGACGCCACGCAAACTGACAACAGATTATGTACTCATTCGAACAATTTTGCCCATTCATTAAAATAAAGCATTAATTCAGGCACACATATAGTATATGCGTTCTGGCAATTTTATCTCTACATTAAGCTAAGCAATTAGCAGTTATCTACGCCGTTAACTGTATTCAGTCTCATCATTAAATTGCAGTACTGTATATAGCCTGGTGCTGATGAATATACTGATAATTTAGTCTCTTCAGTAAACTGTAGTCCTGGCAATAACCTGACAAATTTGACATCATGCTTATGATACATAACATTTATTCACGTGTATGCAAATTCTTCGGTTAAGATATTTACAAATATCTTCACGACATAATTATCATTCTAGCTATTCTTTGATGATAGACGATTTATATACGCCGACCAAAATATTATGCTAGAGATGTATAGTAAACGAATATTATCAAAAAGCTGTATTTTATGCAGCAATGTCGCTTCATCCTCATCTGAAACTAATATACGCCTGACCCTATTAGGTCTTAGGACATATTAAAGCCATGTATCCGTGCGGCACTAGGTGCAAGTAAAATTTTTGTCAGGGTCGGAAAAAGGTCGTTTTAGAGTGGTGATATGCCTTTTTTGGCTATTGAGCAACTATATAGCTACTGCCAAACAAGGCACCAAACTGCCTATTACAACCAGCCACATGAGCGTTCGTCCAATGGCGTCTACTTTGTACAGCCTTTGTAGCGGCGCGTACTGCTACTTACTTCCCTGCGCCAAATTGAAAACGGCGTAGATATTTAACTGGAGAGGTGACCACGACCAAGAGCGGCATAAAATAAGAGATATGCAGATCGGACCCAGCTAAAAGATACATAATATATATTTATATTTTAGGTTAAACCTCAATAGCCTTGACATTAATTAGGACACGAGAATCTAAAATGGGTGAAGAAACAGGGGACATGCAGTACGCTAAGCCAAGCGGTGGCCCATGTTCTAGAAACACTGTGCATGGGAACGGAATTCACCACAACGCCTGTTTTAAGCCGCCACCTGCAAACAGGGCTAAAAGAATGCGCTTTTCATCTCTATATCCAACGGCCGCTAAAGAAACGTGATTAATGAGAGAGCAGTCGAAAAGTGAAGCAAATAAGCTGCTCGCTGCACCGTATCTTATGCGACACAAACGAGCCCCATCTACAAGTCATCGAAGAGATGAAGGAGACACGTTTTTATGACCCGGTCGTTGTCGAGTCGCACGTATCTGTTGTGACAGTTGTCGAGTAGATAAATAGAGACATTCGAGGCTGTCGAGTGCCAATGTAAGAACTGATTGCGACTCCGTGCACGGAACCGCTGCATAAACAGGCACAGCGGCAGCACTGATTGCGAGCTATTTCAAGGAGCATATTTTGGAATCAATTAGCACTTTTAGTATAAAACAGTTAGCTGTGTTCAATTTATATAGCGTGAGTGTTCCGAATTTTAACAAATGAATCACAGTCTTCGTTGTTGTGAGACAATGGTACTTGTTCTAAATAGAACTGATCTTATTGAGAATTAGGACGATGGTATTTTAAATATTGCAGGAATTGTAATATATATAGTAGTGTTCAGCTTAATTCGTACGTACCACCCTAACGCTGTGGCTATCTTAGAATATAAGTAGCTACAAATTTTTTACTGATCTATTTTTGATTCTATCATTCATGAAATTACGGCTAAGCATATTCCAACAGTTCCCTATAAACCAGGAGAGTAGGTGTTGCAGTGCTGTAATAACACTATTAGCTACTGCAGCTCGTCGCCGCTTGGTCGGAATGGAATGCGGTGAATGAGGCATTGTGGGCGGCAGCAACAGTGTTAATGGCGCTGCTAGTTCCCTAACAATCTAACTTTAATGATAGTAGGATCATGAGCGCGAAACTGTTTTCTGCTTCACTGCTATGAATGTGAATCTGTAACCATCTGAAGCGTATTAGACACCAAGAAAAGCTTTTGACGATTTTCACATGGATTATTAATATGCATACTTCTATTCTGAAATAGACTAATGGATCAAACTTTGAAAGTTCTCATTGTATAGCTATCTTGCAAAGGTTAAAGAATTAGTAATGCTAGTATTAAAAAATCATTGCTTATAATACAGAAAAAATCATATTTTTCTATTTTGAAGTGTTTTGATTATTTTTATCTTCCAGATGGTTACCCAAACTGCAGGAGAAATAAAAGGAAAGTGTGGGTGAGACGTCGGGTAAATACGGTGGATGAAGCATAGTCTCTCATTTAAACTGCGCATCGTATGAAGAATCATTTTTGCAACGTGAGGTTGAGTTTCGTTTCGTTGTCAGAATGCTACTTTCGTTATCAATTACAGCAAGATCAGTGAAAATGAGATTTCTGAAAATCGGCAAAACTCGCTTTCCAGATACACAGACCATTCTTGCGAAAAAAAAAATTCCAAATATTAAAGGCGCTTACAACTACAGTGAAATATTTCGCAAATATTTCATTCCAAGAAAAATATATAATCAAGGTACGTTTCTCCCTACTCTCCTCGGATCTTCGTTCTTATAGTTATAGTAAACAATTTCTATTTTTCTTGCATATTTCCAAGAAAAATAATAACGTGGGCGTCACCTTGTAAGGTTTCCACACAAGGGAAGCACCGCAGCACAGTAATGCATAGCGACACGTTCGTTATTTTATTAAGCAGCTTCTTACAAGTATTTCTCCAAGTATTTCTCTCAAATATTTCTCTCAAGTATTTCTCCCAAGTATTTTGCTCCTGCATTGGCAGTAAACACGACACAATACAAGCCGCCGGAGGTACTTCCGAGTGTTACGTAAATTTTGCGAAGCATAAAAATAGGAGTAACGCCTTCGCCAGTTTAGAATTGGTGACGTTGCAGTGGTTGGTAGAGGTTCTGTACAACATTCAAGTTATTTTAGCTACATATACTGCAGACGTCAACGTGCGGCATTTTCCCCATATTCTTTCGGTTCAATTTTATATTATTGACACGCACTGAAACAAGTATTGCTTGTGTTTTTAATAGGTTGCACTATATTTCCGCTATATTAGACTGTAAGCACGCGCACTTCAGTCATTTCGAAAAGTTTAATGCTGCTTTCGAACAAGTAGTTGAAAAACTGATTCAGAACCATACGCCGCTTACAGCGGCTAGCTATTAGATCTTCAGTTCGATCAATAAGTCGTACGAGTAATGAGGCCACGACATTGCGCCTTCGATCTGCTGTAAACCGCAACACCACAGTCACAACACCATACAATCCAACGGTTGCTGAGTCCGACATCCTTATACACTGACGGCATCTTCATATTACTTACATAACGAACCAAACACATGAACCTCGCCACAGTATGTCACAAAACATGCGTTGGTACAAGATACGATTATACGTCATATTGAAAAAAGGAACGCATGAGTGGATGTGGGTACCACTTTCGCTATAGCTGTCGGTAATTCTGCATCACTGATTCGTAGTTTCTTTTTATAACATTTAGAAACTAACTCTTAAGAGCCAGTGCATAAAAGGTTGCCAGCAATCATTTACTTTTTAATGTTGAAGTACAGAAGAGCTTTTTATGATATTAAAAAACGAAAATCTGTGAGTAGCATAACAGATATAAGTTTTCTAGAGAGCAGAGCTAACACAGGATCGTAGCGTGTAAATAGGAGCAACTACAGGATTTTTTTCAAAAAATCTTATGAGTAGTGATTAACAGGAAGCTTCAGGAAGTTTCACGGTGAAAATGACTATGCGATAGAAGTACGATAATAACAAATACAGAAATTGTGGTCAGCATGACAAGGGGATGGACTCATAAGATTATTTTTTTTTTATTGTATTAGCGTCATTTCTTAAAAACGAGGCGAAAAAATCCATGGCAATTTAGCGCAACTTTTGACGCTTCCATCTGTTCTAATAAATTTAGCGCAACTTTTGACGCTTCCATCTGTTCTAATAAAATTGTCATCCGAATACAGCCCAATTTAATATCTATATATGTACTGACTCAAAGCTTTTCCCTGTTGCAGCACTTGCAGTCGCTGCCATACGTAGGTATTCGCAGCGCGTTACCTCGTTTGGTAATAAAATGTCATTAAAGAGGATGTAAGAGTCGCACTAAAGCCGATCGGTGCGGAAGTAATTCTAGCGCTTGTACAGTGAGACCGCATGGCCGCCGCACTGGTAACGCGCTTCCCCACTAATTAATGGAAATAAAAAAAAAACTGAGACAATACCAAATGTAGTTGGTTCTCCATAGTTTATTATGAGTTGTTTTGACGTATTAGTTAGCTACCTCGCTAGTGAAGTAGCTCCTGAGAAAAGTTGTTTTTCTGCTTAAAAATCATACCCCTATTTGATCGTGATAGTAATAAACTTAATAGATGGCTGCAAAATGATGACAGCCCTTGGGTTTTATTTTATTTTTTGTCTTACTCGTTCAGTTCACCTCAACACATGCCGACAGCAGTTACTCTTGTCAATGCCGAGCTCTGATTGCTCTAACAAAAGGCGGCTAAAGAATGTCGTACCACAGGAGTGTGTGTAGGGTCCCTGTTGGCCCCGGCTAATGGCACCTATCCTGTGTGTAACAAAGGTGTTGATATCTCGCCACACCTCTGAGCAACAAGCGTTAAGTGGTGCCGTGTAGCAGCAACAGTGGAGTACTGTCAGCACAACAGAGCGTGCCATAATGTATGTACATAAATAGACAGGGATACTCTATGTACTTTAAATAAACTGTTGAAATCTGGGACAGTCAGGATATGTACTGTCAGCTATAGGGGTAATATAATTTATTTAATTTTTTCTTGTTTCTGTTATTAGTTTCCTGCATGTAACTCTTGATCATTTCGGTAAATTCGGTTATTATATGCATATCGTGCAGAAAAAAACAATACCCAGCAATTTTAAACGAAACTAAAGAAAAAACAAATAGCAGTAACTATCACTTCTGCACTTAACACTTTCGCTACACGCGCATATACACGCTGAATGCGCTAATAATGTCCGCCGTAGATATTCACTCCCAGCCAGGAATCGGACATCAAGGATGACAACGAAAGCGAAGGCGATGAAAAAGGACATTATAGACTAGTTGAGGTTCATAAGACGAAAGAGGTTTTAGCATATCGGCCCGGGTCCGCGACTTAAACCTTGCACTCTGTTCAAAACCTCAATTTCAATCCCTTTTTAACACAACGCCTCTTTGAGTTTGCTCAACTCACCGCTGTCCACGTATCGGTGTCTGGCGGAGACTCACGATTTCCTTATTATATTTATAAAGTAAGAAGGACCCGCCGTTCGACGTAGAGGAACAGTAACCCCTTGAGTTCAGTCGAAGAAATGAGTGTTCATTACGACCGAGAGTGACTGCCACTCATTGCACTCGTCCAATTTTCTCACCAACTGGTTCATGTCGAGTAATGTGAGCTCTGCGTTAACGAAGCAAAAATGACGCTACTGTGACATAAGAAAAAGAAGTACGCTCACTAGCGCAATGTGCTGGACATTGTTACACTATAATTCGATAATAGTCTTAGCAACCGACGACACGACTTGCGCAGCTGAGCGATATTGTATCACTGTCAGCCGACCATAGGTAGGTTTCTTATCTGCACCATCGACGCGATATTTCAGGAAGTAGGATACAGATACGATCGCTGGGAGATAGAGGGAAGATAAGCTGTCCGAATAACTCTACAGCACGCATATTTCTTTTGTAAAAACACCTAGTTATGGAGACAAACTGGTTGCCGGTACGTAAATACTGTATACAGTACATAAATGGTTCAGGTTACTTCCGTACCTGATGGTAGCTACACAACCTAACTAGAGCACTGTGAGAGCACATACCTCCGCCAACCTAGGCACCGTTAGCGAAAAATCTTCACTGGTTCTGAAACTATGATTGCCTTTTTCACAGAACCAAATCTGGTCATTGATGGCTTTTGACAGTATACTAACCGCTTCTGTAATTTTGTTGAAGATCCGTTCATCACTTCACAAATTATGTTGCTGACAAACATTAGTCAAACGGTCCAACCGACAATTACCAAAATTTTATCATTTATGCCTTTCAGCATTTCTAACAATTCCTGTAGATGTCATAAAGATCCGTTACCATACGTGTCCAATCATCTCCTTTCTACAGGGTTCATATTCCACCGTATAGACTTTCGCTCTCACTACGATTCGAGTCAAATCCACTCTCGTTTCGCAAAGGGTTAATTTTCCACCGTACAGACTTTCGCTTTCATTACAACAAGTCACAAATTCACTCCCGTTTTCTAAAGGGTCTATTTTTCTCTGTAGAAACTGTCGCTCTCGTTTACATATTGAGAACCGAGTCTATGATAATTTCCCATCAATCAATGCAGTTACCATGGCAGCTCCCCTCAGCTACTGTATAAAAAATATGCTCACTGATAAAAATATAAGCGAATTCGAAATACAAGATTTAAAGAATGATTTTACCACTACAGTACAAACATTCATCTGCAATCGTGGGTAATTGCTGAGGGCGAACACAAACAGAGCAAGCCGGAAATGAGAAAGGTTTCAGTGATGAGTGTTGCAGAGCAGATGCAGTTCGATTAATAATTTTAATTTATATTTAATATTAGTTTCAGCATCACTTGCCACAAACGACAATAGCAATCCAAGTGGAAAACTTTGGATTCTGTTATGCCAAGAATTAGAATACCGCTTCAATTCAGTGAATATTTTTAAAGTTTTTATTTAGTTTATTAACCCTAACAGCACAAGCCTGCGCGGTACACCTCGCTACGCAGGCAGTTCCCGTAGGAGTAGGTACATATAGGACAAAGAATCCTTGTAGAAAAACAACACAGGCTGGTATAAATAGGGTGATGAGTATTTTAAGGCTTCCAAAATCGTGAATCGATATGCCAACTGCCACTTTTTTGCCAAAGTTTTTAATACTCAAACAACAGAAGGCCTCAGGATGCGGTTGCGGGGATGAGCACAGCAGCCATGTTGCCAAAAATAAATGAGCTTCCTTCCTTTCTTTATTCCTTTCTTCCTCTCTTTCTTCCTGTCTTCCTTCCTTTCTTTTTTCCTCTCTTTTTCCTTTTTTCCTTCCTTTCTTTTTTCCTTTCTTTTCTTCATTTCTTCCTTTCTTTCTTCCTTCCTTTCTTTCTCCCTCCCTTTCTTTTCTTTCTTTCCTTCCTGACAATTAAAGTGACAACTTCGAAAAGAGTAAAGACCTGTAGTGCATGTCAAGAACACGAGAAACGCACGAAGCAAACGAGAAAGCTAGAAAAATTAGAATAATATTATATTAATCACACGATAATACAAGAAATTTGTGATGCAAAAATAACCTGGCAGTGCGTAAAGTCAGCTGAACCTAGTGTGAAGACGCTCGCGCTAGGTACTCGAGCTGAGCTTCTCCGCATAGGAGTTCGTTCTTCTAGTGCATTCCTAGAGGAGATAGCGCAACCTGAGTAAGATAAGGTGAAGAATATTAATTAACTCCGTTGTTGGCATTCGCTTCAAATTTCCCCGTACCTTTTCCATCAAACAGCAATTTTTGCAGGCACAGCACATTTAAAAACGGGACCGAAACCTTTCTATGCCAAATGGCCCGTAGAAACAGTAGTATTCCTACTAGAAGTGATATTAATTCGGGCATGACAGTCCGAAGATGAACTAATACATTCCACGCGGGCTTATGCATTAAATAAAAATGCAATCAATTCCCAAGAGGCTGAGACCCAGCAGCTGCTGCCAAGGAAGACGTACGCAAAAGCGGCGACGGTGTGCGTCACTGGCAGAAGAAAACCCGCTAAATAAAATGCCAGAGGCGCCATAGCGACATTCCCGCCATACCACGTGAGGCACGGAGGGATCAGTTATTTGGGCCTTACGCGGGCGTGAAGCGATCGGCAGCAGGCGCGGGGGCTTCGAGCAGATCAAGAAATACGACGGAGTTCTAGACTTCGGTTGCCGCAAGTTCCGTGCTTATGTTCGTAGGTCGTGCATCAGGTTATAAATTGCGCCATCCTTCCCCACGCCTAGGCTTCATTTTTGCAAAAAAGTATCGCATACAAGTCAAATATAATTTACAATAGGTTTAAATAGTAATGCATAGTGATTTTCTATTTGAAAAAGAAAAAAGCATCTCTAGCGTAAAAACTCTGATAAACATGCGGATCACTTATTGGGTGGACAGATAAATATACAAATATATATACTTGAATTTTCAACGAAAACATTATCACCTCTATCACTTCGTTCGCGTGTGATAAAATCGCCATTATTTCGCCTCATCATGAAAGTCATCGTTCGCTCCCACAGCCGTAAGCACAGAAGCTGCCATATATAGCAGTAAGAGGTCGATGTCTAATAAAAGCCCTGAACAAATCAGTGACAGGGTACGGGGTAGAATTACATTTATACTGTAAGCAACTGTGCTGAGCAGCTAGCTAGTCAAAAATGTAGGCTATCACAAAGTTCGCAGCAGTTCAACCTGCGATGAACTCAATTCTGCAGCATTGGGATTACTATTAATAATTATGCCAAGGATAGGATGCTTGACAGCTACGGAATGAAAGTGGATTGTTGCTGGCCTTGCGGTTTGTCTCTCATAGATTTAGCAAAGAACCTAGGGAGAAATCGAAGAACTTTATCTTCATACGTGGAGATCCCAACACCAAACCAAGGAGAGATAACACTAGAAGAACCCTTTCACCTTGCGATATTCTAAAAATACACAGATAAGTCAGTAAGTATTCAAACAACACCAACGCTGCCAAATTTGTCAATACCAGCATTGCACCTTTGTCTAGACAACCCCGATGCAATGCCTTGAATTAATTACCGAGGAACGTTAAGCCTGTTGCCAGGCCTCCATTGAACAAAATCCACAAAGACAAGCGCATTTTTTGGGCACGAGATCTCTTTAACAATGATGGTAAAGCTTCTCTTGATGGCAGCGATTAATGGTCCAAAGTGTGGAGTACTCAGGGCAGCCACTATTCTGCATTGATTGCGATGCCAGCTAGGAGGTGGAGGTGTTATGTTTTGGACCGGTATCGGAGGTGACGAGCTTATTGGACTGTTCCGAGTGCTAGAAGCTGTCAAACTTATGAGTAAACCTTACATGGAATTTCTAAATGAGCAGTTGTCACCAGGCTGGATGACCTACCAATGCCACGTCACCGTCAAATGATTTACATGCACGACAAGGCTGCATCCCATTCAGCGAAGGCCACCACTTCATTCTTTGAAACTCTGGGCATCAGGCAGAGCGTCTTATGACTTGGCAACTTTGCTCTCCTGACCTTAATTCCGTCGAACAGCTCTGGTCAATTTTGTGAAGCGGGGTTTATGAAGGAGGAGTCCAATTTACATCGAAAGGCAACCTTTGACTAAAAATTATTGATATTGCCGGTACTCTGGTACTATAAAATAATTTAAAGTTCACCGACTGCCTTCCTCAATAGACACAAGATTTCAACGTTATTTCAAAGAATGCAAGCTATGTCAACAAATAACATGCTTCTCAAACTACTAACTGTTAAGTTAATTAATTGTGTTTCTTTATATTGTCGCTGAGGGTTCAATGTTCGAAATAGATACAATTATGATGTTGAAGCACTCTTTTATTACCTTAGATGTACATTTTCAGTGACTTGCAATAAAGCGATTGACGGTTATATAAAATTGGTTCAAAACAAATTTGGTTAGTTTAAGTGGCCCAATTTTCGAGGCGCTTCCATTGTTAGGTGGCATCAGTAAACATTAGGTGAGAACAACTGGTAAGTCGAAACCCAAAATGGACTTCTGGCAAATTTCACTACTTTGAATACTATAAGGAGTGCATATTGCTGTCTTCTCATTACAACCACATCCAGAGCTTAGCCACAACGTAGAAGAGGTCAAGTGTGAAACTGCCAAAGCAGCTGTACTACTTCAGCCCTCAAGGTATTTAAGTTTTAGATACTGTCTACGAGTCCACCGAGACTTTTTGCCTTTCAATATTTGTTTCTATGACAGCTTGGTGAACTGTTCTGTCCACGTTAGGTAGAGCCGCTGGTGATACAAAGAGATGCAGTAGCAAATAATTAGCAGCAGGTCCTGTAAGACTAGAAAATCGTGCAGAGAGAAGGACCGCGCCAGGGAACTGCATGGCGGGAGAGAAGAGGAAGAATGAGATGAAGATTATCAGCAAAAGTTTGAAAAATATTGAAACAGCAGCGGGCACGGAAACAAAGCTGTCCCGTGGACCAGGAGAAGGTTAAGGTAACATATATGGAATGTTTGGGATGCAATTCTCCGTGATACCGGGGCAACAAATTCATTCACACACCCTACTCGATACAGGAATGTGTAGTTTGCAAGCGGTTTAGATACATATTTAAAATCGGAATTATAGATACGGTAGCATGAACGACAAGCGAGCAGCACATCCTCGCATCAAGCTGTAGATGCGAATTCATAATGTGACCCCGGCATAACCATCATAGGATGAGCGTGTCGCTGCACATAACCAACATAAGCTACGGGCACATGCATCACGCTTCGGCTTCAGCCCAATAACGCCGAGTAAAATCTTTCAATCGAATAATTAACTAGAGTTTTATAGCGGAAGCCCACAGCGTAGCACACGCACATGCGACAATAGTTTGACAGGCACTGAGGCCGAAGACACTGCCAGCAGGTCTCCCCTACAGCCTCCAGCGTATACACAAGTAGAGAGCGACACTGTCGGCCATATAGCCTCGCTTTCGCTCCGCTACAGTCCACTGAGATGTTCATAGGCAATTACCGGAAACTTATCTAAATTTACCCCAGTAATCACTGAATAAAAAAAAAATTCAATGTCTGTAGTTTTCCGATTTGATACGTTGCATTAAGCCTGCTGCAGACGATAGTCTTTTGTAAGGAGTTTTCACTTCATTGCGCTCGAAAGCGTTGCTGTGTCTGTGTAAACAACAACAAAAGAGGGTACCGATTTTTGCGTCGCCACTTGCACAGAATTTAAAAGACACAAGCAACTACGCCGGTGACACATGCTAAGCAAGATGACACAACGGCTAACATTTTATCGAAACTTTTGTTAGACACAGAACTGGTTTTGCATAAATGCAACGAATTATTCGAATGGGGTGAAGTGAAAACGCAGGACAAAAGACTTTCGTCTGCAGCTGTCTTTTGCAGTAATCTTACGAAAAATAAAATCTATGTCCGGTGGTGCAGGGTTTGCGAAGTAAAGAAACTGTAGTTACTTACCTGCTGTGCATTTGATGAGATCATTACAGTTGATATAATGAGCAGGACGGTAACAACGTTGGCAGGATATGCACACGAGAGAAAACAAGTCCGTTGCGAGAACACTGCTGTATGGCTCAAGCACGCTCGTAGGCTACTGCGGTGGATAAACGAAGTTACCCATTTTACTACGGAAATACTGTTCTCAAAAACGCAATTTCTGTCTGCATTCTCGAAGTGCTCATTATTCTTTATATGTGCGCTGTTTTTAAAGAATAAACAAAATAGCATGCAAAATTTGATAGCTACCTGATAATAGACATGCAGGCAGAGATTTCACCGCTCTGATTTGATAACAATAACAATTATAGTAAAACATTTATTTAACAAAATAAATGCTCGCGGTATATGAAGATGTCGTCATTTGTGGAAGGGTTGACGCTTGGGGCAATACGAAGAAGCTAATTTTGTCGTATATACAAATGAACACCTGGCAGACTCAAGTTCAAGATCAATTACAACTAAACTGCCTGCAAGACTACATCTGATAGCGTGACGTGAACGCTATGCTCAAGTAGAGAATTTAGCCGCTTGAGAAAACTGCTATGCGATGATAAAATCCCCAATGACCTTTTATCCAAATCAAATACTTGGCCGACCCAGAAGGTAAAACTGTAAATAAACATAAGAAATTTTTGAAGGTACAAGCTGTCTAAGAAAGGGAACATAGAGGATGTCTTTCGTAAGCACTGCAGTTGGCTGCCTAGATAGCGATGTGGAACTTGCACGATGAGACAATTTGTACCCTCTGCGTACGGTCCAATAACCTGAGGAAAATCGAGAGCAGAGGAGTTCCCTTCTACTCTACGTGTTTACTACGCTATGAATGGGATAAAGAAACTGTTTACATGCCAACACTAACACGCCAACCGTATCATGAAGGAACCCTTGTTTTATTGCACAGAAAACGCTAAATATTCCTTTGTAACGGGCTTCCGTTGTTCTTCTCGTACACGGAAACTTTGGTTCATGAAGTAGCTCTACAAACAGCAGAAAGTATATGAACCTGTAGCTTAATATGTACTACAGTAACTGTAGCTCTGAGCACACAGCATAGACCGAGAACCTCCCTCGTACACTGTTAACAAGTCACTGGTTGTAAACAGCTCCGAAGTCCGACTCCGAGCCTTCGACATCGACTACTTACCATCGCAGCAAAGCAGCTGTGCCACACATGGCTGCGCAACGTTTAAATTTATGGCAAAGTGCGAACTGAAATCGTTCGGAATTAAATGCCATGTATTTCTCATATGGATGCAGCGCCCAACATATTAGGGGCGCAGCACCCGGAGGTGTTCATACATATAACTAACATTTTTAAAGCTAACATATGGGACAAGGGGTATAATAGGTTTTTGAAATTCACTAATGGGCGTTGCAAATAGTGTTAACCGGTTCTAAACTAAAAATAGAGCAAAGTAGCATAATTTTGGATATATATATAGGTATATAGCTTATATATTTTTTATCTTCTAACTTAATGACAAAAGAGGAATTTCTACCTAAAAATAGATATATTGCAGTTTGAATTTCGGTGCGCGTTATACGTGGTATAGAAGCTTTTCTTTATCTTATATCGTTAATAAAACAGAGAAATCTTGAAATAAAATACAAATAGCATATAATGAAGTATAGTTAAAAAAACTGTACGTTTTAATTTGAAGTCATCGAGCGTCCTACAAGCAGCGGATAATATCAAAGGCTTTAAATTCACTGTTTGTGTTAGTGTAAGTCATTGCTTAATGATCAGTCTCGGCGGAATGGTTAGCGGTTTTAAGGAGATGGTTTGCGTAAATGCCAAGAGCAGGCGTGCGTTGGTCAGCGACAGCGTTAGGTCGTTACGAAGCTCTGCAGTCCGACAACTGGCCACCTGTTGTCGCGAGAGGCACGTGGAAGCTAATAAAAATAAATAAATAAATGAACAAATAAATGATCATCTATTCCTCCAACAGGTGTATGTATTCTTGTTCTTAATACTCGTACAAGTGGTACAATATTATGTATAGTAAAACATAGAGGGCAATGAGACAATGCTTTCCAAGTTGCCTATGGCAGGGCATTGAAACTCCTAGAAAGGAGAGAGTCAAATCAATCGTTCTAGAGCAGGGGTTCCCAACCGTGGGTGCTCGCATCCCCTGGGGGTGAAAGACGAGCTTTTAAGGGTGCGAAACCGTAGATTATTGCCACATAATAATAAACATATTTTATTTTCGCGCTCGAAGGAAGTACACAGACAAGGTTTTTATTTTTAATTCTTAAGTTAATATTCTGTTGATCAGTTACATAGATAAATATAGATGTTTAGGTAGCTTTTTATGTGTATGTATATCTATATTAGAGGTAAAAAAATAAAGTTTTAAGAAAATTCACTAACTAGGTAGTGTTCTATTTCATGGAAGAGTTAGAAAATAGTTTGATACCAAACTGTGAGAACCTCAGAGCCAGTTCACAAGAGACAGGATGTAAGGACCACAGAAAAATTCAAGTGTTAGAGGAACCGTTAAGCTGAGGTTTATAAATCTTAAGGCCCGTCACTTGATGTAAACAGGAGCTTGTATAGCGACAGTCAAAGTTTGGGGAAGACGAACACACCCAGTAGCTGTAGGGACTCACATTGGTTCCAATATCACACGGGGAGGAGTTGTTTTGAGGGGTCACTCGGCCAATTATAGGGGCCAAAATTGAACTGGAGGCGTAAAATTTTAGTCCAAGGGTACTTTCGGGAAAGTCATTGGTAGATTATTAGGTGTAGGTGGGTGGTTCGTGATTTTCAAGATTTAGAATAAGTTGGGAGGTCCTTAGCAGGGAAAGTACAGATGTTGATGGGTAGATAGTTAGTCCCGGAGCAGAGGTCTGTACGTGAGCACTGTTTTTCGCCGCTCTCCTCTTCGGGGAGGGCCGGCTTGGCAATCTTTTACTGCCGGCTTCTGCCGTATTGAGTCGGATACCGACCCTTTGACCCGATTTCAAGTGATCAGCGCTTATTTTGCGGAGTGATTAACCCGTGCATCGAACTTGAAGATCGTGGTGTACGCAAGTTGTTTTGGGTGGCCAATGTATAATTTTTTGCGACCCAACGCCGTACGATTCGCAGTGTTTCACCGTCATATCGAGATTCTTGTTTTTTTTACTGTGGAGTGAATGAAGTGAAGGTTTCCTAGCTTGTACAAACAATCTGCGTATGTGTATCATAAAGCAGTGTGCTATAGCTACCTAATATCGACGATTTCTTGCTGATGTGTTTCATTTTCGTCAGAGAGTTTGAGCATTGTGCCCTGTCTGTGCCCCAGTCGTGATTGCCACCATCATCTACAATTGAGAACTATATTCAGTCTCTGCAGTCGATGATTCTTGTGCCCCAATTGTGATCGCCTTTGCCTAAATGAGAACTATATCTTGAGTCTCAACGAGTCTTTAGTGGTGAAATTGTTGGCAGTCGCACTTAATGCTAGAATTTCCTTTAGCTAATGTAAGAATTATGCATCTGCCATCGTCCCAACGGCCAGTGCCCGATATCACAAACTATCATAGTGATTATCTTTAGAAGTTGCACAAACTTGATATTATCTAGCAGGGCGTGAAGAATTTTTGTCTTATATGTAATGGCTCAAAAAATCCTGATTTGCGCCCTCGCGGAGCATCAGTGTGCGTCAACGTTGGCGGAGGTCTCCTGTTACAGCGCGAGTCTTAAAAAATTAATAATGCCCGATGTGCAGCGTCGTCACTTCCTAGTATATCCCGAGAATAAAGAACCTGTCGGTTCAGCGTTTCCCCAGGGAAGTTTTCTTAACTTCCCCAGTGAGCACTTGTGTTATGTGTGTTACTACCATGTAGGGTGATATTCACGAAGTGAGGATGTAATCGGTGATGTTAGCCAGCTAAAATGTTGTTGAAAATTTGAGCAGAGAATACCGACCGGAAAAGGTTTCTCTTGCGGTGAATTGCCTTGAGTGAAGGAAGTGTAGATACAAGGCATATGGTAGATTAGCAGAGCTCTTTTAAGATAAAAAAATGGAATAGCGAAAATGTTAGATTTAAATGATATAGATATTAATGATCAGAGTAGGATTTGTGCCTGAGTAAGCCAATAACTCATTAGGTGCATAAGCTATACTTATTCATGCTGGTAATACTTTAGAAACATAAAACAAATTTTGTGCGTCCTTTAATTTGTGTGATCGGTTTGGCAGCACAGCGGTCAACAGAATGTGCTACTTAAAATGACGAGAATGAGTTTAGCCAGGGCGGTCTCTTCCCCGGTGGTTCTTTTCACCCGCTGTTCGAGTGAATAATATGTGTGTTGACATGCATTTTATTATATCTTTGGCGGCGGAACATACCGTTTCTGCCACCTGATCTAATGTTCCTACTTTGGTAGAGATTGCGATGAGTTTTTTTCTCACTAGCTTCGGTGAAATATGTCCTGCGCAAATGCAACGTTCCCTTGCATTAATTGCGCAGACCTAAACCCTTTACTAAGTATTATTCCTATGAGATCCTTAAATCCTGTGTTCCTATTGAAAGGTACCGGACAATGTGCGTAACATCCACGTATGACCGGTAAGTTTGACGACGAATCTAGCTGAATTATTTTCTACCGTTATTTGATTTCATTTATGTGAAATCGTTTGAACTCGTCATTTTAACAAAATTTCAATGTCTTTTTCCCAGTATATTGAAAGATCTATATCTGTGTTTCCTTTGAGCCTTCTTGCAGGCTGAAAAATTCAATCGCCAAGTATATTATTCTAGATAGAGTGGGGAATGGCTCGCCCCTTGGGGACATGTTCAATTTGTGTGCATTTTTATAATTCGTAGTCACAATTCTGTCATGGGTTATGTATCCCATTTCATATCTTCAGTCATTATCTTCTGCTAATGTGCTGTCAAGTATTAGTACGAGAACAATCAGCTGGATTGTTCACGAGAAATATTTACAGGATTATTCCTCATCAATTATCCTTTTACAGGCGTTCGTTCATTCATTATTCGTCTGTTTGATTGTTATTATCATCAACAAAGATTCATTACCAGTTAGGTTTACACATTGCATCCATTTATTTATTTTATTCATTCATTCATTATTATTATTATTATCCCAATTAGTCATATATATGACCACGCTTATTTATTTTCAACATTATTCATATTTATATTAACATTTTTGCCCCGTAACAGATCAGGCAGCGTGAAGAAGAGGAAAAGTTGGTGTAAGTTGGTACCGAGAGGCAATTAGCATATATATCTCTCAACTTGCACTAGGCCCTTGCCGCAGGAATGCTCTATTGGAGAGTCGTGTTAGTGTCGATGCTAATTGTACTGGCACCACCCTATGGTGTACCTATAATAGCTGTTGACGTCTTAGCGTTTAAATGTACTTAGAATTATGTTAGCTTACTAGCTACAACACATATTTTTGCTTTTTATGGAGCCTTAAAATTCTTCTTGCGGAATCTATTCTGTCGCAAATAAGCTGATGCTGAAATAGATACTTGTGGAAAAACTCCAAACAGCTACTGTAATATATTCTCATGTTTTGTTTTGGCAGCATTTACACGTTCATGATTAATGAGTCTCTCTCTACATACATACAAGGACGCATGTCTGAGCCTTGGAATTCTTGTTGTAACCATCATTGTTACTGGTAGAAATCAGAGCAAACAGTGTATCATGTTATGTAAAGTGTGACATTTTCACACAGATAATACGAATAGTTATGCACTAGCGGCTTCTTTAGGCTCGTTCTTGCACAGAAACCTCTTAACGTATTTAGTCTAGAATTAGCCTCGAAATATCTCAGCTTGGTATCCTGGTACTTTGCATATTCAGGCAGTAGCTCTACATCGTACTTCGTTGCAAAATGTCCGGTAGACGTTTTCCCTGTAGGCATCATGTCCGGTGGGGTACTGCCCTCAGGCGAAATGTCCGGCCACTTAAGTGCCTGTATATGCAAAGTGCCAGGGTACCAAGCTGAGATATTTCGAGGCTAATATTCAAAATATTTTCGACTTAAAAGGAGAGATCTCATATACGCGGAGATGTCGTCTGTGGAGATGTCGCTGGTTATCATTCCACTCTTTACGATGCATTGAACCTGCATTGCTAAGAGGAAATTTGTTACGGCTTGTGGAAACTAGACGCTATATTTTGGGAGGCAAGCGACCTCCACACAAGATATAAATAAATAAGCAAAATGAGGTAACCAATAATACTGCAAATAATAAATTTGGAAAAAGAAAAATGAATAAACTATCAAACATCTTACTTAATAAACCTACTAGATACGAGTTGCACCGTAGATGTTAGATGAAACACGCAATATGCAAAGAAATAATTTATAGCATCGAGAAATACAGTAGGTTCGACGCAAAGTGAAGAGATAAATAAAATACGCTTCAAGAAGTCCACAAGAACATAAAAATGCACGTTTAGTTCGCTGGCACACAAAGACAGAATATGCGATGGAGTGGAACGTTGAAATAACCTTAAATTTGACCGTAATGATTGTTTTTGGACGTATCACACTCACATGAGCCTGTTGGGCCGTCTACTGGAAGCTATTTAGTCAAATCTAGCAGGTACACCGGAACTTTCAATACTTCTGTCTACCAGATACGGAATAAAGTAGAACGCCTCGTCCCGTAAGACCATCACCCACGGTGGAGGCAAATTTAACGAAGTCATTTTTGATGGCCAGCTAACCCTAGTTTTTCATATGGATGCTCTGTCCAACAAGGTTTGGGCACAGCCCCCCTCCCCCAACAAGATCTCTTAATAATAAATGTATATAATAAGATAAGACAAAAATAGAACCATGCGCGGCGTAAAACAATCTGCCGCGGTGGAGGAAAATGCAGCGCCGTCATTTTGGATGGCCAGCTAGGCCTAGTTTTTCGGCATGGGTTACATCTAGGTCAACCCACCAAACTCCCTGCCAACAATTATGAACATTGCTTAACTCCTTCTACCTGTTTTTAGGTGGGCAGACAAACATATATAAATATTTATATATATATATATACAAATATTCTTGTGTACGTTGGCAGCAACCCATTATTGAGACAAGTTTCGTTAAAACGAAGATGACATTTATCTTTGGTAAGCTTAACGGAAGCTTTCTCAAAAACTAGATACATGTATTTATTCTTCACATCATCACTAGATGTTCGAAGGATTATGAAAGACAGCCATTTTGCGATTATAAAATCCATTTCTTATAAAATGCGAAGTTTCGAGCCAGCTCTGCTCATAATCATGCTTCTGTAAAAACTACTAGTCATACTCCAGAACGGCCTATACTTATACAGGAAAATTAGAAAACGGGAAGTTTATTCAGAGAAAATGGTACCATTTAGTGGCAAACTAAAGCAAATCATATCTTCACCCCCTCAATTGTACTCGTACAAAGGATACGAATGCATCTAAATTAGAATAAGCAGTGAACAACTAGAACTACAAAACTTAACATCGAAATTTATGGGCCTACAACGAAATTACTCAATTGTACAAAGTTAATCTGTTATTTTGGCAGTAGGTACAAATCACATCCCTAAGTACAGTAATACAGCAAATTTTTGTTAACTGGAGAAAATAGGAGTAGGAACGACAGTCGACTGCCTGAGGGTACGTTAGAATTAAAATATGTTTAGTATCAGATTACGGCCTCCATCTTGACTTTTGATGGTTGGTTGCTTGCTGGCGATCATAATTGCTTCTATTATCTTCACGAGAACAGAACTACTTGGCGCCACCTCCTGAAGCTGTCTGAGATTCTAAAGAAATCCAAAGTCCGCCTCCAACACCTAAAGTCTGAGGTGGCGTTGTACGGATTGATGCTGTCGGAACCGATCTTGCAATGTCTGTTCGGTGTAACCAATATAAGTATTCTGTGAGTTACACTCACAAATATATATATATACTTAAATTTTCAACGGAAACATTATCACCTCTCTCACATCGTTTGCGGGTAATAACAATTATTGCACTATACACAGGCAGCTACTGGCGGCCAGAGTACTACGCACCACAAACGATGGAAACACTAAAGTCATAAACCGTCTTAGGCAATAAGAAGCTTACGCTACAGCGCTGCACTCAGCGTATTAAAGTCTTCACGATGCCATTTTTCAAAGCTCCAGCTTTTATTTTTCCAGTAACTTAAACAAGAACGATGCGCAAGAGCTGCATTATGAGTGCGGGGCAGCAATCCATTATGTTCAGTCGCGGGAAAACAGAGGTAAAAGTGCAGGCTTTGAACAGCTTAGAATTTTCATTTTACGGTTATAAAACAATTCTCAATAAACAAGCTACACTACTGCACAGGGATATGGAAAATACTTAATGTTGCTCAGAATTAAAAGTACCTACCCGGACTTGGGGAAAATTTCAGCAAGGCTGCATTATAGAAATGACATTTAAAGTAATGAATAATGATCTAGACGAGGGTATTCATTGTTAATTTTGTGAATAATTAGCCAAGATCTACGTTATGTAATATAGCTGCGAGTCACATCGCATCATATATCGCCATCACACAATTTCATGCTCCGTAAACGTCTTAACGTTAACTAAAGTGCATGTCAATAGTCATGAATATAAAAATATATAGAGCACCAGTTCATGACTTTCAGTAAGATATGGAATGCATACAAAATATCTGAAATTGAGCTGATTAGTTTAATGTAAAGAGTCGCTGAGCTCCAATGACGTCACAGTCGTTTTTGCACACCCCACCTCTGCTCCATAAACCTTGCTATTTTTTCCAAGATTACCCGTTGGTGTTCTTATACACTGGGCCTAATGTTCTACAACAATACATATTATTTTACTACTGCATATGCTACAGGACATTGGATAACTATATTTTAGTGTTATGGAAACTTATAACCTGGAACATAAACTTGCACTTGCACCGCGTGCATTAATTGCCGTTCTAAATATCTGGTATCAATTTCGGCTGCTCGGTACACACACAAAATAGGGAAAACCTCTCGATAAATCAATGCTATTGAGGCCAGCCTTTCTTCTAGCTAGTAAAAATACCATAGAAAGCAGCGTACATTTACTAGCTTAAAGTCGGAGGTCCCCATCAAGAGTAACAGCCTGTTGGTAAATAACAATGGAAAATAAGACAATAATAATTTGTGAACTGATTTAATATGGACAATAACTCCCCTAAATCGTTTGGAAGAAATGTGTGTATTCCTTAAGTAGGTTACCGTATGCGCAGGTGCACTGATCCCTCCAATTACTTATACTTGCAAGCCTAAATCATAGACCGCAACAGTACCTACTTGACTCTTAGGTCAGACGCTGGCGGCCAATAGTCGGCAACGGAAAAAGGAGATTTTCATTCAAGATACCCAACATTTTTTTCTTGCGGAGAAGGTCTCTTGGATACGGCGGGGACGCACTTGGGCGCTTGCCTGCATGACCGTGTCTGGACATGTTCATAATAGCTCTAGAGAAAATCCCATATTTCCTACTTTGGCCGCTAGCGTCAGAGGCCACTTGGACCTAAGAGTCAAGTACTAGCTAGTAAGAGTGTAGAGTATATAGTAAATTTTCACTGGTAAATGCGTCAGCTGTGATAAGCTTTTTTAAGTAACTCTTTTGAGGATTATTATTATTATTAATTATTACTAGCTGGAACCCGTGGAAATTTTACACAAGGAAAGCACAATGCTTCAGTGATATCTCGGACCCATTTCACTTTTGGACCTAAGAGTGAAGTACTGTTACGGTCTATGCCTAGATTATAAAATGTACAAACAACACACTTTATTGAACGGCTGGAACTGAAAAAAAAAACTGGTCACGATTATCAGCGATATTATGCGAAGAAAACCATGATATAATATACTCCTGGAACAAAAAAATCCAGGCTAATGATAATCACCGAGGCTCATAAACAAGAAATGGAATGTATTCCAGGAAAGAGTCAGCTTCCAGAAGACAATTGAATTTTTTATTTATTTTCTTTTTACTCATTCATAACAATCCATTCCAATTAATACATACTTTTTGCCAATTGCGAAAGCGATCTCAAGGAATTTTTTCAATAATGACGTTATTTTCTAACCTACAAACGCACTAAGCTTCAATTCTCTGAAATTCATCAGATTTGTTCAGTATTTTTGCTTTTACTTATGTAAAAAATTGTAATTATGCCTACTAGCATATTTTCCACACTGCGAGAGCACTAAGCCCGGATTCTCTGAAACTCACTATTTTTTTTTACAGTATCTCTATCTTCTGCTGAAAGAAAGAGAAAACGCCTGAAGACCCTGCCTTTGCAATTAGATAATTATGCAACTTCAATCGAGGAAAAATGCCGAGTGGCTTAGAGCAGCGTATTGCAATTCATACGTTTCGTAATGCAAGAACAAAAAGGCACTTTAACTCAAGCGGAAGTCTTGCAGATAGGTCATCCTCCTTGAACGCAATTCAACTTTATTTAGATTGAAAATGTTTAGTTCAAGCCATCTGATATCAGTACTCTTCATTCATGACTACACATATCGAATACTTGAAACTGCAAATTTTGAACCTAAACCGAGGCCTAGTGAGCGAGTACAGGAGTGTGGGTAATAACAGGGACTTCCTGTATTAAAGTATAAATATGTTTTATTAGGTACACAAGGCGACATGGTACACAGGGCATAGCTTATTACTACAGCTACATTAGATACAAAGATCGGGTAATACCATTATTACATCCTACACCGCATATTGTGGCCCACTGTTTGACCTCTGCTTGGTAATAGTATGCGCTGCCATCGGCTGTACATGTTAGCCAGCTTGTAGCTAGGACCATTACGGATCCCCTTGGGTAAGGCGTTATGAGATTTCTGGAGACTAAGAGTACATTTTTTTCCTGACCTTGAGACAATCAGTATACTTTTGAGCATATATCATTGTTGCACTAGTCAACCTCGGCACATTGATCAGTCGCCGAAATATGTCATCAAAGGCTACACGTAGGCGTTCAATAGATTTCTGCTTAACATTCAACCAAAGCGAGTTTCGATACAGAGGATAGCAGTCGCTCCGAAGTAGCTGGCATTTGACCTCATCCGAGCAGTGACCCAACACTCTGATTTACATGTTGCCCACTGCGTGGAGCTTTCACGTTTCTATTTCCCACTGTGTATCCTGATCATTACGAAAATCATTAATTATTTTATGACCCAGGAAAAAGGAGGTCTCCACAGATGTAAGATCGATACCATTGAGTAGAGTGACCTTATCGAAGGGGAGGTTTCACCTCCTACGTTTAATGTACATCCCAACAGTTTCAACTGAATTTTTTCAATACACGGTTTGCTAGCTTTGCTCTCGCAAATTATTGAGTGCAGTTTTTTGCAGTCCACTGAAATGGGAAGAAGCAAGGACTATGTCGTTAGCATAACTGCGCTGATTTATTGCAAGACAATTAACACGACACTCCACTCGAGCTGCGTTCAGATGGGTGTGGACACTATCAATACTAAAGCGAACTGGGGACAGTACGCCTTCTTATCGTAGGCCGTAAGTCATGCCAAACGCTAGACTCTAATGACATTGCTTCAGCGCTTGACAAATCTCTCCTTTAGATACGGTGCTTGTTCCTTAGAGGGAGCAATATTATCAGGGATGCCATCAACAGAATCTCTGTGATTATTATCAGCAGAACAGTTCATAATACTCGCATAAATTACTTTCCAAAATTCCACAATATTACATTCTCCAGTGACTTCCTTCATTGGCTGTGCAAAGGCGTGGGTTTTCGATTTAAGGCATCTTCTTTCTTTCCAAAAATCAATGGATTCATGTTGCGCAAACTTGCTAGACAGCTTTTACCCTATTAAGCTAAAACAAAACATCGGTTTCTTCTACGAATAGAAAAATTCGACTAGTTGTTTATTACCTACTTTGTTTTATAATAAGCCTATACAGCTGTTTAACTGTCGGTTTTGCATTCCTTTGTAAAAAAAATCTCAGCGTCCGAGAGATGCTCTCTCTCTCTCCACGTAATTCATCACATTTCTGTTTTTTTTACGATACAATTGCGACACAGTTTGCCATCCAGTTAGTTCTCGTCATAATGCGTGGGTTACACTCAAAATATGCTCGCATAAGTGATTTTGTATCTATCAAATTTATCTACAATATATAACAGGGTTACGGTCCATGACCCGTATTTAGCCCCTAACTGTTAAAGCTGGCCGTTTTTCATAATAATACTGCACTAAGGCAAAACTAAAACGCCACAGTAATGCTATAATAATTTGTAAGGAAAACACTGTAATGGGAATACTCCCCGCGCACACCTCGTATGTCCTCACAGAACTCGAAAATCGCACAAGAGCGAATTATTCTTGCGTAATGAGAATCAGAAGTCACGATAGTTCACTCCCATATAGGCCTGAGCGAGTTCGCCATTTTATAACAAGAATCAGGTGTAGTTGAAGATATTTCATTCCTAAGCTCTGTATGGGTCACGCAATTATGAAAGACATGCATGTGTATAAAATACCAATACTTTAATTTGGTTATCTTGTATCTTAGAGTAGATAGTGTAAATTACGAGTATAGATGTGGATGTGAGTGTGGTATAACGGTGTAATTGCAACAACATCGCTTCAATATGATGGGCTTGTTAGACGTGTTGTGGTTCGCACACGTACACACACAGACACGGCATCCGTTCTGTGAGGGGACTAGCTATCTATAGCGTAGGGTAGTAGGTGTCTTCCATTCGCCTATTTTGAGCTAGATAATGTAACCAGTCTAACCCGATTAGCTTTATCTTATCTAGACCTTCAATTTCGAACGTTAGATTTCCTATTTGTGATCGATTTTTAGGAATTAATCGCAAACCAATTGCGCTTGAGATAGTAGAAACTTCATTCTTCCGCCATCCTTCGTCTCAAGTATAATCGACTCGTAACCAAGGACTAAAACCCGATTCAGAGGGATAAATCGAACTCTCAGAACTGAAGTGTCGGACACGTTGAGTCCAGTCAAGTTAGATTAGCTCACTGAGAGTATGTGGCGACTTCTCTGAGACTAGAACCACCGACGGGCTATGTGCGTCTGTTCGAGCAAGTGCTCGTCAACACAGCTTTCGCGCTGTTCGATATACAAACCTTCCATAAGTAGAATCGTTTCCAGAAACAAATTCAGTACTAGTGAGGAGGTTCCAGTTAGTGTACATACTTCCGAACATACGAATACACACCTAAACAAACAAGCACACACACAAATACTGCAATATGAGACTATTGTCTGACCTTCGACTGCCCAATTCTATCACAGCTACGTGCACAATCCTATCCAATATACCGGACTAGCTGCTACGCTCATAGACCATATAGGGCAACCCGGCAAAAAGGAAACTTGTTTTGCGGCCACCCTAGCTAGCAACCCTCGTGCAGAGTACTGCAGGAGTTCCTGTACCGTATTGGCTGTACCTGTACCGTATTGGCTGTACCTGTACCGTATAGGCTGACGCCAACCAAACAATTTAAGGCCAACAACAGCAACTTTTATTTGACACGGAAAATTACAGGACTCATTGCGTGCGAAGAGAGTCAGGTAACCCAGTTGAGGGAGGTTACGCGCACTGTCGAGATAATTTACTGTTGCAGCTCTCCCGGCGGCGCATGAATGCAACACCGAAACACACGTCAGATGGGAGTCCATAACACCACATTAAGAGCTGGGCCGAAGGTATAAGAATATGTCCTGATACAACTCTTGCCAGCAGCAATAATTGTTTTGTAGTTTTAGCTGCTGGAAGGGGGGTGTAATAATTCCAGTAGGGTATCAACGATTCCAAGGTGGGCACCGGCAGCGCTGCGGTCCAGTCACAGAAGTAGAAAAAATAAATAAATCCGAATGTCCCAATAACTTGTGAGTCTGCAGACTGGTTAGTTGAAAATTTCTCATGGTCCGATATTAGGGCCGCAGCTCCTCACCTCCACCCGCTACACAGAAGTAGTTGGAGAGGATATGCGCTGCGTTGGGCAAAGTTGGTAATAATTATAAAAAAGAAGCAAGTATTAGAATCTGTAGTAGTTTATTTGAACTTCCAATAGAAACAACAGTTGATGTCGGATCGCCGTCGTTCGAAACACGACCATACGGTCAAAGCGGGCATGAACATGTTAGGCTTCACCCCTTACAGGCAGTTACAAAAGCGGTACATATGTACAAGACGTCATGAAAAGTGGAAACCTATGAACGAAGGATCGCAGTCACTATTCGGCGCTATCGATTTGAGCGGCGAAACCCAGTTAAGCTATAAACAATTTGCTTTTCTGATCCGTACCCTCGGACGGAAGCGTTGGTTTCGCCACCGTGAATCGTGTTGCAGGGGCTAGTTGCGACTCGATTGCGTTTGAGGCAGTTGGAAACCGATTTGAGTAGCCGTTTCAAGGGCAACCAGTACCGTTTTTATACTTGATACTTTATTCCCGGACAAATTAAGCCTATTGAGCTTCATTTAACCAGCCTTAGCCTGTGGCAATGTAGAACTCATAGTAACTTATATCGTGGTTGCTCCTGCGACTACAGAGCGTTGCTCGAGTAGCTCCTGCACACCTCTCAGATATGAAATTTCACTAAACAAATGTTATTCACAATACACACTTTACTACTCCGCCGCGAAAGCTTGATCCCGTAAAGCCAATGTAACGTTGTCCTCGCAGAATATACTTCTTTCATTCAACGAAACAAAATTCGAACTGTTACGATACGGGATAAACTCCTCCTTCATCGACTCCATATTCTACACGAACAGCAGTCAGTTATACATTACAATGAAAATAAGCAGTAAATAATACTGGCGAAACTTTAGGTCTGGCTCGTAAAAAAAAATTACAACTACGATTTTCAGTGAAATTATGCTGTCACCGAACTGATGGCGTCAACATTTACCGCTAAGGTGGGATCACACATAGTCATTCGACGACGTTAGGTCCCAGCACGCTTCCCGTCGCACCCTCGCAAACAACAGAAAGTACACAGCTTTTAATTGCCTATACTCTGTCCATTTTATCAAGGCAGTTTGGGTGTGGTCAAATTCCTCTACAGCATTGCTAATTCTATGGGCGTTTCTAATTCTAAGAGAGTCCCGCCCACTACCTGACTATAGAGAAATCTCAGAAATACCCACAGAATAGGCAACGCTGTAGAGGAATTTGACCACGGCCAAACTGCCTTGAAAGAATGGACAGAGTATAATTCGTTTCAAAACTGATGAGATATCAAAAACTTCATTAGGGATGCTTACTAAAATACAGCTGGCATGACAGCAAACAGCTTAGCAAGTCTTTTGGTACCTAGACACCTAGTTGTAGAGAACAACATGTATTGCGCACACTGCACAGCCAGCAAAATTTTGAATAGTGCACCGAGTTTCTGAACATTTATTTCAATTTACGAATGTTATTTAACCTTATAAGTACCAGCGTAGGGCCTGTACGATATTGTAAACGAAGCTCCCCCTACCAGAAACCCGACGTTTTCATTTTATCGATCGATTTTCATATGGTTAATAATTATAATTTAAAGTGTTCACAGGTTAAGGTAAAATCAAGTTGGCCGCACCCCTATTATAGGAAACACACACATTGGTTCGTGCTTCACATATGGGTGCCCCCAAAAGGGTGTATGGTTTCAGTCGACCACGGATCCTCAAGAGTTATGGTGCCATCGACTGAAGGCTAGTGCCCTCCCCATTTTTGGGAAAGGTAAGTACCCCCCCTCCCCGGCAGCTATGCAGATATGAAATGCTGAGTCAGTACGCTAAGTGCCGCAAGAGCACGCCTGTTACGAGCTTTTCGTGACGGTATGAGCGTATATATATGCATACATACATTTTTTAGTTAAATAATCATAAATAAAGAGTGACGTCATTACATTGATAATGAATCCTGTGAGAGAAATGTTTATAAATCTTGACATATACTCATTAATTTTATATGGTATTTGGTAAGTTACATACTTGAATGACACGTCGTTTAGAACATAACTTAGCACGACAAAGTACATGGCA
>LQNS02278175.1:6649912-6660893 GCA_001587735.2 Parhyale hawaiensis | reverse complement strand
GACGATGCGCCAGATCACAGGGCACAACACCACCCAGCATGAACGCACATCGACGAACCACTTTGTCAAGCAAACACAGATGGCAATCGGCAGCAGAACCCCAGACTACAGAGCAGACGACAATAGTTTGACAGGCACTGAGGCCGAAGACACTGCCAGCAGGTCTCCCCTACAGCATTGAGCGGATACAGAACTAGAGAGCGACACTGTCGCCCATATAGCCTCGCTTTCGCTCCGCTACAGTCCACTGAGATATTCATAGGCAATTACCGGAAACTTATCTAAATTTACCCCAGTAATCACTGAATAAATGTTTGTAGTTTTCCGATTGGATACGGTTGCATTAAGCCTGCTGCAGACGATAGTCTTTTGTAACGAGTTTTCACTTCAGAGCGCTCGAAAGCGGTGCTGTGTCTGTTTAAACAACAACAAAAAAGTGTACCGAGTTTTGAGTCACCAGTTGCACAGAATTTAAAAGGCACAAGCAACTATGCCGGTGACACATGCTATGCAAGTTGACACAACGGCTAACATTTTATCGAAACAATTGTTAGACACAGAAGTGGTTTTGCATAAATGCAACGAATTATTCGAATGGGGTGAAGTGAAAACGCAGGACAAAAGACTTTCGTCTGCAGCTGTCTTTTGCAGTAATCTTATGAGAAATAAAACTTATGTCCGGTGGTGCAGGGTTTGCAAAGTAAAGAAACTGTAGCTACTTACCTGCTGTGCATTTGATGAGATCATTACAGTTGATATAAAGAGCAGGACGGTAACAACGTCGTCAGGATATGCACACGAGAACAAACACGTCCTTTGCGGAAACACTACTGTATGGCTCAAGCACGCTCGCGGGCTACTGCGGCGGCTAAACGAAGTTACCCATTTTACTACGGAAATTCTGTTCTCAAAAACGCAACTTCTGTCTGCATTCTCGAACTGCTTTTTATTCTTTATATGTGCGCTATTTTTAAAGAATGAACAAAATAGATACGAAAATTTGACACCTGACAATAGACACGCAGGCCGAGATTTCACCGCTCTGATTTGATATCAATAACAATTATAGTAAAACATTTATTAACCAGAGCAAATGATCGCGGTATATACAGATGTTATTAGTGGAAGAGTACACGCTAGGGGTAATAAGAAAAAGCTAATTTTGTTGAACATACAAATGAACACCTGGCAGACTCAAGTTCAAGATCAATTACAACTAAACTGCTTGCACGACTACATCTGACAGCGTGTCGTGAACGCTATGCTCAAGTAGAGAATTTAGCCGCTTAAGAAAACTGCTATTCGATGATAAAATCCTCAATGACTTTTTATCCAAATAAAATACTTGGCCGACCCAGAAGGTGAAACTGTAAATAAACATAAGAAATTTGTGAAGGTACAAGCTGTCTAAGAAAGGGAACATAGAGGATGCCTTTTGTAAGCACTGCAGTTGGGTGCCTAGATCGCGATGTGGAACTTGCACGATGAGACAATTCGTACCCTCTGCGTACGGTCCAATAACCTGAGGATAATCGAGAGCAGAGGAGTTCCCTTCTACTCTACGTGTTTACTACGCTATCAATGGGATAAAGAAACTGTTTACATGCCAACACTAACACGCCAACCGTATCATGAAGGAACCCCTTGTTTTATTGCACAGAAAACGCTAAATATTCCGTTGTAACGGGCTTTTGTTGTTCTT
Source organism: Parhyale hawaiensis (assembly GCA_001587735.2). Lineage (NCBI taxonomy): Eukaryota > Metazoa > Arthropoda > Malacostraca > Amphipoda > Hyalidae > Parhyale > Parhyale hawaiensis. The sequence continues at coordinate 6,659,191 of LQNS02278175.1, read as the reverse complement.
CTTGTACACGGAAACTTTGGTACATGAAGTAGCTCTACTAACAGCAGCAAGTATATGAACCTGTAGCTTAATATGTACTACAGTAACTGTAGCTCTGAGCACACAGCATAGACCGAGAACCTCCCTCGTACACTGTTAACAAGTCACTGGTTGTAAACAGCTCCTAAGTCCGAGCCTTCGACATCGACTACTTACCATCGCAGCGAAGCAGCTGTGCCACACATGGCTGCGCACCGTTTACGGCAAAGCGCGAATTGAAATCGTTCAAAATAAAACATAAAATGCCATGTATTTCTCATATGAATGCAACGCCCAACAAATTAGGGACGCAGCACCCGGAGGTGTTCATACATATAACTAATATTTTTAAAGCTAACGTATGAGACAAGGGGCATAATAGGTTGGTGAAATATGACTAATGGGCATTGCAAATTGTGTTAACCGGTTCTAAACTAAAAATAGAGCAATGTAGCATAATTTTGGACATATATAGCTTATGCATTTTTTATCTTACAACTTAATGACAAAAGAGCGATTTCAGCCAAAAAATAGATACATTACAGTTTGAATTTCGGTGCTTGTTATACGTGGTGTAGAAGATTTTTTTTATCTTATATCTTTAATAAAACAGAGAAATCTTGAAATAAAATAAAAATAGCATATAATGAAGTATAGTTAAAAAAAACTGTACGTTTTAATTTGAAGTCATCGAGCGTCCTACAAGCAGCGGATAATATCAAAGGCTTTAAATTCACTGTTTGTGTTAGTGTAAGTCATTGCTTAGTGATCAGCATCGGCGGAATGGTTAGCGGTTTTGAGGAGATGGTTTGCGTAGATGCCAAGACCGGGAGTGCGGGGGTCAGCGACAGCGTTACGTCGTTACGAAGCTCTGCAGTCCGACAACTGGCCACCTGTTGTCGCGAGAGGCCAGTGGAAGTTAATAAAAATAAATAAATGAACAAATAAATGATCATCTATTCCTCCAACAGGTGTATGTATTCTTGTTCTTAATACTCGTACAAGTGGTACAATATTATAGTAGAACATAGAGAGCAATGAGACAATGCTTTAACAGTTGCCTATGGCAGGGCATTGAAACTCCTAGATAGGAGACTGTCAAATCAATCGTTCTAGAGCAGGGGTTCCCAACCGTGAGTGCTCGCATCCCCTGCGGGGTGAAAGACGAGCTTTCAAAGGTGCGGAACCGTAGATTAGTGCCACGTAAAAATAAACAGGTTTTATTTCCGCGCTCGAAGGAAGTACACAGATGAGGTTTTTATTTTTAACTCTAAAGTTAATATTCTGTTGATCAGTTACATAGATAAATATAGATGTTTAGGTAGTTTTTTATGTGTATGTATATCTATATTAGAGGTAAAAAATTTTAAGAAAATTCACTAACTAGGTAGTGTTCTATTTCATGGAAGAGTTAGAAAATAGTTTGATACCAAACTGTGAGAATCTCAGAGCCAGGTCACGAGAGACAGGATGTAAGGACCACAGAAAAATTCAAGTGTTAGAGGAACCGTTAGGCTGAGGTTTATAAATTTTAAGGCCCGTCACTTGATGTAAACAGAGAAGGTTGTGTAGCGACAGTCAAGGTTTGGGGAAGACGAACACACCCAGTAGATGTAAGGACTCACATTGGTTCCAATATCACTCGGGGAGGAGTTGTTTTGAGGGGTCACTCGGCCAATTATAGGGGCCAAAATTGAACTGGAGGCGTAAAATTTTAGTCCAAGGGTACTTGCGGGAAAGTCATTGGTAGATTACTAGGTGGGTGGTTAGTGATTTTCCAGATTTAGAATAAGTTGGGAGGTCCTTAGCAGGGAAATTAAAGATGTTGATGGATAGATAGTCCCAGAGCAGAGGTCTGTACGTGAGCACTGTTTTTCGCCGCTCTCCTCTTCGGGTAGGGCCGGCTTGGCAATTTTTTACTGCCCGCTTCTGCCGTATTGAGTCTGATGCCGACCCTTTGATCCGATTTCAAGTGATCAGCGCTTATTTTGCGCAGTGATTAACCCGTGCATCGAACTTGAAGATCGTGGTGTGCGTAAGTTTTTTTGGGTGGCCAATGTATAATTTTCTGCGACCCAATGCCATACGATTCGCAGTGTTTCACCGTCATTTCGAGATTCCTGTTTTTTTTTTTTTTGTCATGGAGTTGAATGAAATGAAAGTTTCCTAGCTTGTACAAACAATCTGCGTATGAGTATCATAAAGCAGTGTGCTATAGCTACCTTATATCGACGATTTCTTGCTGAAGTGTTTCATTTTCGTCAGAGAGTTGGAGCATTGTGCCCTGTCTGTGCCCCAGTCGTGATTGCCACCATCATCTACAATTGAGAACTATATTCAGTCTCTGCAGTCGATGATTCTTGTGCCCCAATTGTGATCGCCTTTGCCTAATTGAGAACTATATCTTGAGTCTCAACGAGTCTTTAGTGGTGAAATTGTTGGCAGTCGCACTTAATGCTAGAATTTCCTTTAGTTAGCGTAAGAATTATGCATGTGCCATCGTCCCAACGGCCAGTGCCCGATATCACAAACTATCATAGTAATTATCCTTAAAAGTTGCACAAACTTGATATTATCTAGCAGGACGGACTGCAGCATCACCTCTGCACAAGATGGGCGGCGTGCGTAACGTCGCCTGGACCTCGTCCGAAGTTTCATCAAAGGTATCAAAGGGCGTGAAGAATTTTGGTCTTATATGTAATGGCTCGCGGAGCATCAGTGTGCGTCAACGTTGGCGGAAGTCTCCTGTTACAGCGCGAGTCTCAAAAAATTAATAATGTCAGATGTGCAGCGTCGTCGCTTCCTGGTATATCCCGAGAATAGAGAACCCGTCGGTTCAGCATTTCCCCAGGGAAGTTTTCTTAACTTCCCCAGTGAGCATCTGTGGTCTGTGTGTTAATACCATGTAGGGTAATATTCATGAAGTGAGAAAGTAATCGGTAAAGTTAGCCAGCTAAAATGTCGTTTTTTGCATTTTGAAAGTTTGAGCAGAGAATACCGACCGGAAAAGGTTTCTCTTGTGGTGAATTGCCTTGACTGAAGAAAGTGTAGATACAAGGCATATGGTAGATTAGCAGAGCTCTTTTAAGGTAAAAAAAAATGGAATAGCGAAAATGTTAGATTTAAATGATATAGATATTAATGATCAGTGTAGGATTTGTGCCTGAGTACGTCAATAACTCATTTGGTGTATAAGCAATACTTATTCATGGTGGTAATACTCTCCAAATATAAAACAAATTTTGTGCGTCCTTTAATTTGTGTGATCGGTTTGGCAGCACAGCGGTCAACAGAATGTGCTACTTAAAATGACGAGAATGAGTTTAGCCAGTGCGGTCTTTTCCCCGGTGGTTCTTTTAACCCGCTGTTCGAGTGAATAATATGTGTATTGACATGCATTTTATTCTATCTTTGGCGGCGGAACATAGCGTTTTTGCCACCTGGTCTAATGTTTCTATTTTAGTAAAGATTGCGAGGAGTTTTTTCTCACAAGCTTCGGTGAAATATGTCGTGCGCAATGCAATGTTCCCTTGCATTGCGCAGAACTAAACCCTTTACTAAGTATTATTCCTATGAGATCCTTCAATCCTTTAATTGTTCCTATTGAAAGGTACCGGACAATGTGCGTAATATCCACGTATGACCGGTAAGTTTGACGCATCTAGCTCAATTGTTTTCTACCGTTATTTGATTTCATTTATGTGTTTTCGTTCGAACTCGTCATTTGAACAAAATTTCAATGTCTTTTTCCCAGTATATTGAAAGATCTACATCTGTGTTTCCTTTGAACCTTCTTGCAGGCTGAAAAATCCAATCGCCAAGTATATTATTCCAGATAAGAGTGGGGAATGGCTCGCCCCTTGGGGACATGTTCAATTTGTGTGCATTTTTATAATTCGTAGTCACAAGTCTGTCATGTATTATGTATCCCATTTCATATCTTCAATCATTATCTTCTGCTAATGCGCGGTCAAGTATTGTAACGAGAACAATCAGCTGGATTGTTCACGATTATTCCTAATCAATTATCCTTTCACAGGCGTTCGTTCATTCATTATTCGCCTGTTTGATTATTATTATCATCTACAAAGATTCATTACCAGTTAGGTTTACACATTGCATCCATTTATTTATTTTATTCATTCACTATTATCCAAATTAGTCATATATGACCACGCTTATTTATTTCCAACATTATTTATATTTATATGAACATTTTTCCCCGTAATAGATCAGGCAGCGTGAAGAAGAGGAAAAGTTGGTGTAAGTTGGTACCGAGAGCCAATTAGCATATATATCTCTCACCCTCTTGCACTTGGCCCTTGCCGCAGAAATGATCTATTGGAAAGTCGACGCAAATTGCACTTGTACCGCCCTATGCTGCACCTTATTATAACTGTTGACGTGTTAGCGTTTAAATGTACTTAGAATTATGTTAGCTTACTGGCTACAGCACATATTTTCGCTAGAAAATCGGTTGAATTATTTTTTATGCAGCACTAAAAATTGTGTTGCGGAATCTATTCTATCGCAAATAAGCTGATGTTGAAATACTTGTGGAAAATCTCCAACCAGCTAATATATTCTGATGTTTTGTTTTGGCAAAATTTACACGTTCATGATTAATGAGTCTCTCTCTCTATATACAAGGACGCTTGTCTGAGCCTTGGAATTCTTCCTGTGACCATCAATGTTACTGGTTGAAATCAGAGCAAACAGTGTATCATGTTCTGTAAAGTGTGACACTTCACACATATAATACGAATAGTTATGTTCTAGCAGCTTCTATAGGTTTGTTCCTGCACAGAAACCTCTTAACGTAGTTAGTCTAGAAGTGGCCGGACATTTCGCCTGAGGGCAGTACCCCACCGGACATTATGGCAATAGCTCATAGAGTGCCGGGGCGTATGTTCCGGTGTCTCTTTGGGAATGGGCCTATTGGTTCGTCTACTGCCGCCTATCTAATCTAATCTGATGCCTACTGGGAAAACGTCTACCGGACATTTTGGAACGAAGTACGATGTAGACCTACTGCCTGAATATGCAAAGTGCCAGGGTACCAAGCTGAGATATTTCGAGGCTAATATTCGAAATAATTTGGACTTAAAAGGAGAGATCTCATATACGCGGAGATGTCGTCTGTGGAGTCTGTCATTCCACTCTTTACGATGCATTGAACCTGCATTGCTAAGAGGAAATTTGCTACGGCTTGTGGAAACTAGACGCTATATTTTGGGAGGCGACCGACCTCCACACAAGATATAAATAAATAAGAAAAATGAGGGCACCAATAATACTGCAAATAATAAATTTGAAAAATGACAAATGAATAAACTATCAAACATCTTACTTAATAAACCTACTAGATACGAGTTGCGCCGTACATGAAACACACAATATGCAAAGAAATAATTTATTGCATCGATAAATACAGTAGGTTCGACTCAAAGTGAAGAGATAAATGAAATACGCTTCAAGAAGTCCGCAAGAATATAAAAATGCACGTTTGGTTCGCTGGCACACAAAGACAGAATATGCGATGGAGTGGAACGTTGAAATAACCTTAAATTTGACCGTAATGATTGTTTTTGGACGCATCACACTCTCATGAGCCTGTTGGGCCGTCTACTGGAAGCTATCTAGTGAAATCTAGCAGGTACACCGCAACTTTCAATACTCCTGTCTATCAGATACGGAATAAACTAGAACGCCTCGTCCCGTAAGACCATCACCCGCGGCAAATTTAACGAAGTCATTTTTGATGGCCAGCTAACCCTAGTTTTTCATATGGATGTTCTTTCCAACAAGGTTCGGGCACAGCCCCCCTCCCCCAACAAGATCTCTTACTAAGTAATATATATATATATTTATATAATAAGATAAGACAAAAATAGAACCACGCGCGGCGTAAGACAATCTGCAGCGGTGGAGGAAAATGCAGCGCCGTCATTTTTGATGGCCAGCTAGGCCTATTTTTTTGGCCTGAGTTACATCTAGGTCAACCCACCAGCTCAATGCAAACAATTATGAACATTGTTTAACTCCTTCTACCTGTTTTTAGGTGGACAGAGAAACATATATAAATATCTATATATATACTAAAATCTTCAACGGAAACATTATCACCTCTCTGACATCGTTTGCGGGCAATAACAGTTTTTGCACTATACACAGGCAGCTACTGGCGGCCAGAGTACTACGGCCCACATACGATGGAAACACTAAAGTCATAAACCGTCTTAGGCAATAAGAAGCTTACGCTACAGCGCGGCACTCAGCGTATTAAAGTCTTCACGATGCCATTTTTCAAAGCTGCAGCTTTTATTTTTCCAGTAACTTAAACAAGAACGATGCGCAAGAGCTGCATTATGAGTGCGGGACAGCAATCCATTATGTTCAGTAGCGGGGGTAAAAGTGCAGGCTTTGAACAGCTTACAATTTTATTTTACGGTTATAAAACAATTCTCAATAAACAAGCTACACTACACCGCACGTGGATATGGAAAATACTTAATGCTGCTCAGAATTAAAAGTACCAACCGGGACTTGGGGAAAATTTCAGCAAGGCTGCATAATTAATAGAAATGGCATTTAAAGTAAGGAATAATGATCTAGACGAGGGTATTAATTGTTAATTTTGTGAATAATTAGCCAAGATCTACGTTATGTAATAGCTGCGAGTTACATCGCATCATATATCTCTATTATATAATTTCCTGCTTCGTAAATGTCTTAACATTGACTAAAGTACATTGTAAATAGTTATGGATATAAAAATAGTTAGAGCACCAGTTCATGACCTTCAGTAAGATATGGAATGCAAACAAAATATCTGAAATTGAGCTTATCAGTTTAATGTAAAGAGTCGCTCAGCTCCAATGACGTCACAGTCGTTTCTTGCACACCCCACCTCTACTCATAAACTTTGTTATTTTTTGCCAAGATTACCCATTGGTGTTCTTATACACTGGGCCTAATGTTCTACAACAATACATATTATTTTACTACTGCACATGCTACAGGACATTGCATGACTTTATTTTAGTGTTATGCATACTTATAACCTGGAACATAAACTTACACTTGCACCGCGTAATATGTGCATTAATTGCCGTTCTAAATATCTGGCATCAATTTCGGCTGCTCGTTACACACACAAAATAGGGACAGCCTCTCGATAAATTAATACTATGGAGGCCAGTATTTCTTCTTGCTAGTAAAAATACCATAGAAAGCAGCGTACAGTTAGCAGTTTATAAAGTCGGAGGTCCCCATCAACAGTAACTGCTTGTTGGTAAATAGCAATGGAAAATACGACAATAATTATTTGTGAAGTGATTTAATATGGGCAATAACTCCCCTAAATCGTGAAGAAAAAATGTGTGTATTCCTTAAGTGGGTTACTGTATGTGCAGGTGCACTGATTATTATTATCATTATTATTAAATCACACCAGGCTGGCCTCGTAGGAACGGAGAAACTCCATGAGGTTAACAAACCCCCACGTAGCCAGCCCAGCGGATGGAGAAAACAAAAGAATGAAAAAAGAAGATCCGAAATCAAACAATAGCTCTGTGTACAGATCGTTTAAAGCTGCCAATACCAGCACCAGCAAACACAGCCATCAAGACCATTCCAAACATCCACACACGATGGAAAAAACCTGATCCCTCCAATTACCTATACTTGCATGCCTAGATCATAGACCGCAACAGTACTTGACTCTTAGGTCTGACGCTGGCGGCCAAAAGTTGGCAACGGAAAAATGAGATTTTCATTCAAGATACCCAACATTTTTTCCTTGCGGAGAATGTATCTTGGAAACGGCGAGGACGCACTTTTGCGCTTGCGTGCAAGACCGTGTCTGGACATGTTTATATTAGCTCATGAGAAAATCCCATTTTCCGATTTTGGCCGCCAGCGTCAGAAGCCACTTTTGGAACTAAGAATCAAGTACTGTTGCGGTCTATACCTAGATTATAAAATGTACAACCAACACACTTTATTGAACGGCTGGAACTGAAAGAAAACTGGTCACGATTATCAGCGATATTATGCGAAGAAAACCATGATATAAATATACTACTGGTGCAAAAACTCCAGGCTAATGATAATCATCGAGGCTCATAAACAAGAAATGGAATGTATTCCAGGAAAGAATCAGCTTCCAAAAGACAATTGTATTTTTTATTTACTTTTTTACTCATTCTTAGCAATCCCTTCCAATTAATATATACTTTTTGCCAATTGAGAAAGCGATTTCAAGGAATTTTTTTTTCAATAATGACGTTATTTTCTAACCTACAAACGCACTAAGCTTCAATTCTCTGAAATCCATCTGATTTGATCAGTATTTTTGCTTTCATCACTTAGGTAAAAAATTGTAATTATACCTACTATCATATTTTCCACACTGCGAGAGCACTTAGCTCGGATTCTCTGAAACTCACTATTTTTCTACAGTATCTCTATCTTCTGCTGAAAGGAAGAGAAAACGCCTGAAGACCCTGCCTTCGCAATTAGATAATTGTGCAACTTCAATCGAGGAAAAAGTGCCGAGTGGCTGAGAGCAGCGTATTGCAATTCATGCGTTTCGTAATGCAAAAACAAAAAGGCACTTTAACTCAAGCGGAAGTCTTGCAGATAGCTCATACTCCTTGCAATGTATGCAATTCAACTTTATTTAGATTGAAAATGTTTAGTTCCAAGCCATCTGATATCAGTTAGATTGAAAATGTTTAGTTCCGAGCCATCTGATATCAGTTAGATTGAAAATGTTTAGTTCAAGCCATCTGATATCAGTTAGATTGAAAATGTTTAGTTCAAGCCATCTGATATCAGTACTCTTCATTCATGACTATACATATCGAATATTTGAAACTACAAACTTTGAACCTAAACCGAGGCTTAGTGAGCGAGTATAGGAGTTTGGGTAATAACGGGGACTTCCTGTATTAAAGAATAAATAGAAGAAATATGTTTTATTAGGTACACAAAGCTACATGGTACACAGGGCATAGCTTATTACTACAGCTACAATAGATACAAAGACCGGGTAATACCATTATTATATCCTACACCGCATTGTGGCGCACTGTTTGACCTCTGCTTGGAAATAGTATGCGCTGCTATCGACTGTACATGTTAGCTAACTAGATTAGATTAGATTAGATAGGCGGCAGTAGACGAACCAAAAGGCCCATTCCCAAAAAGACACCGGGACTTACACCCCGATCCTCTATGAGCTATTGCCATTATGTT
>LQNS02278175.1:6599260-6613664 GCA_001587735.2 Parhyale hawaiensis | reverse complement strand
TTGAGTTTACTCAGACGGGGTGGGTTACGTTATAGGAGCTGCATTAGGTTAAACTGAGGTAAATTACAATAATGTAGCGTGGGTTGGGTCATTTTGGAAAGTATAGTCTTTATTCAACCGTGGAATTCCACGGGTCCCGCTAGTAATAATAATAATGTAACATATAGAGATCTCAAATTACTGATGGTGACTATTATTATGTACCAGAAAGAAATAATAATTTATCGGTAAAGGCCACTGTGGGAGATAAATGTAAAGTAAAATTATTTGAATAACATTGTCGTCCTAAGATTGAACTATTGTCGCCCTCCGATGCGACAAACAAAAATTCTCGAGGTGAAGAGGAGGCTGCGGAGGAGTCGATATGCAGGGTTGAGGCGCTCGTATTTGTGCTGTAAACAATCTAAGGATGAAGTGAAAGTGTTAGCCGAAGCCTCATGGCCATTAGAAATCTCGATGCTGAGCGCACTTTAACATTCATTCATTTAAAGACTCACTTAATTGGCGTATTGATTGATTTATTTATTCTGAACACACACATGTTTCAAGGGACATCTTAATTGATAAATACTAGAATGCATGAAATACAATACAGTCACCCTATAAAGTTTAGGTCTAAGAAAGAAATGAAAGAAGAAAATAGAAACACGCCTGAAATTAGGAAATGCATAGGTTCCTTTTCAAACTAGTCCACTACACGCAGACGACTTAAGGCCTAGTAAAACCTTAGCTAAAAAAAAGTATTCTTTACGTTTTTGGCCTCATGCGCAACTTTCACTACAGGTCAGAATGCCACACCGCATGTTCAAAGGGGGTACTTGCGGTCCAATCACACAAGCTAAGAAGACCGGAGGCTGCAGACATCTGACATCTACGTTTTCCCTCTATAGAGACGGGGCCGCAAGTTCCCACTTCTGTGCGTTTCCAAGATTGTTCCAGAAGCTCGCGTTGTTTCCATTTTTACGGTTCAGGAGCTCGTGCTGCTCCGTTGACCCAAGGCCTCCTGACGCTTCTGGGAAGCCTTGGGCCGACAGGACGAGTGCTGGAGTCCATAATCCGATTCCGAGCCCGATAATATCGAATAAACGCCGATAATTTTTCAATAGAGAGGTAACGATGTACCCTGCACTACCGGCTGCCGTGGAAGCCTCGTAAAGGACACGCACATCAGCGGAGGCCGTCCCTCTGGTTAGGACCGCTCGTCTTGAGGTGAAATTCCTCGAAAGTTCGAATTCACAAAAAAAAAGAAAAAAAAAAAAATGCGCGATTGCATCGCATTTCACACGCTTCTCACGAAATCGATCCAAATATGGTGCTTTCACGAGCACTCAATGCACGCCACTAAAATAAATAATCTATTGTCTTGGTCAAACACTTCTAGAGACTTGTATTTCATTTATTGCTAGAATTCCAAAGTGTGACAGGCGCATAGAAAACATATCGCTAAAATTAAAGCACCAGCCAGCTGGTGCAGCGCTGATGAGCCCCGCAGCTGGGGCAAAACAAACAAACGTCGCCGAGACGTCAACACGCTGGCGACGTCGCTACGACGGAGGATGCGTCTCCGCCAAGCGTAGTGCGTTTATTATAGAAATTGATGAAAGTTTTTGCAGGTAAGTCCCATATACCTAGTAATGAACATGGACCACTCACCCTGTAGTTTTCAACGCTATGCAGCCAATATCAGACACTGCAGTCATTTCTAGCTGCTAAACTGGATTGAGGTGTATGATGTGTAAATAGATTGCAGTTTTAATGAATTAATGGAAGTTGGATCCACAGCTCTAAACGCAGTGTTGCAAAAGCATTCCAAAGAATACTTCCAGTACACACAACAGGCAATAAACATCGCGTGAAGGTGACCTGTCGAAGATATTTTTTGGTGACAGAAATAATAATTTCTTCAAGTCGCACCAATTGGACCGTCATAGACCGTCCCAAAATAAAACACCAATCAAAGCCTCTGCTCAAATGCTCCAGCCATCTTTTGGTTCTGTGGACTCAAAAACTACCCGAATGAAAGGGACTGTGGGTTCGCTTGTGAACATGAGGAAGAGAAAGGGACGCTGGAAACTACCAGGTAGGCAAAGGGGAATAAGCCTGCAAAAGTTGTGTCAGAGACTTGGCGATGAAGAGGATACATAACGAAGCAAGTTACTAAGCGCGCAAGAAACTTCAGATCCATGATTATCCTAGCTTAGCATATAGGCGTAAAACTTAATAATTAGGTATTGCGGGAGAGCAGCGGTACATTTACGGCCACTATTTCAGGTGTAGAGTATCTCATGTAAATGTATGCAGGCAGTACGTTGTTAGTTACGGTATTTCCTGTGCAGGTTATTCGAGGTTATTAAATGATAACAGTGCGTGTTCTGTCACTCTGTAAGTACAATTACCTGAGGTTATACCAAAATAATAAGGCATGTTCGGTCACTCATTACGTACATAGTATCCAAGGATAAGGTACAAAAACATAGCATTTTTGGCCACACTGTACACTAAATTGTGGAAGCAGTAAACTCAGGTGAGCACGTAAATCAGACGATCGGAAAACATCACCTGCAGAAACAGATAAAAGCAGAACATGTCGGTGCGCAGCATGCACGTACAGCTTGAATACCTGGCTAAACCCTATGGCCAGCAGGTAGGAAGCAACAAAAGAGTGAGCTAGAAAAATATTCCCATGTTGGGTGAGGCGTGCCTGGGGCGATGAAACGTTTCTTGCGTTGGATTAACAAATATAATTTGGGATACGTAAGGCTTTAGATCAGTGTGACTCTAGCTTTAGCTCTTACAGGAAACATAGGGTGTCAGAGGTTTCAGATAACCGTCCCTCTGGATGTGCTAAGAGTTTCCACGAACACCTTGTGGATGCAATAAGCCGCGAATGATCCTCTATAGACGGCAGAGGTCTTCACGTTCCCCTTGTGGATGGCAGGGGTTTCCATGATCGAACTAGAGACGGTCAGAGTGAAGCACGGTCCTAGAAACTACTGAGACTGATGACCAAGTTTCATGAGGTGAGGACATGTACTACTCTGCAGTAGACAGAAATCCGACTTTTCATAGCTCTGCTGCTGCCATTTCTTTGAGAAGGAGATGTATGTGTTGGTCGTGAGGCAGAGTTTCTTAGAACGTAACAAACGACATAGAATCAAGTTTTCTTTAAATTTGCAGGAATTGTTTGCTATTCGAGACAAACACGCGGGATGGCACAGCTACAAAACAGTCCTAGACAGCGATGAACTGCATCACAAACATGAGAGGATTGAAGCGATCAAACCTTGACACTAGGAGGCTCTGCGTATTCCACCGTACTCACCAGATTTCTACCCCTGAGATTTTTACTTTTTTTCCAAGTATCAAGGTGTCCATGCGAGGGCAGCGGTTCACGACCGATGAGGAAGTCCACAAGATCTTCAGTGTAAATATATTTGTCACGATGAAGTCATGCGATGAATGGTGGTACAAAGATGGAAGGAGGAGCTGGTGTCTAGAGTTTGAGAGAACGTTACGGTATGTGGACTGAAGATAATTATAACTGAAGAGGCCCTCTGCAAGCGCATACCTCCGCCAAGCTAGACCAAATAATAAATAATTGCAATTGGTGTTGAAGCCAGGATTTCCTTTTTCATCATAACCAAAATTTGGTCATTTGTGCCTCTACACATTCCTAGCAGTTCCTGAGATTTTCATAAAGATCTGTCCTTAACTCTCTCAGCTCTTTCATGAAGATGCGTTGGTAACTGTTTGAGTTATGTTACCAAGATAAACCAGGCAAACATACAAATAGACGGTCGAACTGATCTTCACCAAAAATTAGTCATCTGTTTCTCCCAATATAGATAATAATCCCTGTTAATTTCATAAAATCTGTCCAAAACTTTTGAGCAATCTTGGTGACAGACAGACAAACGTACAAATAGACAAGCGGATAGACAAACTCCGATAAAAACATAACCTTCTTGGCGGAGGTAGTAAATGTAATGGATGGAAGTTTTGGTGGTTCTCTGCGATACACTAAAGCAATTACGAGTCAATAACAAAATATTATCATGACAATCCTCCTATACATAATACAACACCAGGTAGGGACTAACAACACCAGTAAGCCATTAACATCATGCACCATGTTAAGAAAGAACAAAACGGTTAAAGTCGCCGTCAAACGAGTCATTCGAGCAGCTAAGCGTTAGCCCTAAACGCATTAATGCGTAACATATATTTTCTGTAATTTATGAATATAGGACATTTAGTGTTATCGTATGCACGGTAGCGGCGACTACTCCCCTTTTCTATCTGTGGTCCGTCTACTGCCAGCTATCTAATCTAATCTTAAAAATGAAATTCAGATCTAGTTTAACAGTCAATATTAAATAGGCCTTTGTGTATATTTATGCTAGCAACGGGTAAAGCAACTGAAAAATTGCGTAATATTTCTTTCAATGGTTCATATATACGAACCCAGGGCACCATAATATTTCTTATGGCCTTGCTACATAGAGCAAATACTAACGGCGAGCGACAACTTCAACTTAACAGCAAGCAGCCGTTCATTGGCTCTATGGATCAACGGGGGCTCGCATATATATTGCAGGGATAGTCAGTTCGCTTTATCAATCTACGTCAGCTAAGGTGTATCCATTCCAAAATTCAACAACTTATTATATTTATCACTCGCGAACGAAGTGAGAGAGGTGATAATATGTTTTCGTTGAAGATTTAAGTAAATATATATAAATATATTTGCCCACCCAATAAGTGGGCGAAGGAGTAGAGCAATCTTCATATTTTTTTGTAGGGAGTTTGGTGGCTTGACCTAGATGTGACCCAGGAAAAAAAACTAGACCTAGCTGGCCCTAGAAAATGACGGCGTTGAATCTTCCTCCAACAATTTGCCTCCACCGCGGCAGATCGTCTTACGTCGCGAGGAGTTCTATTTTTTCCTATGTTATTATTAAGAGACTTCACAGAAGGGGGACCACTCTGCCCTAACCTTATTGAACACATAATCCATATGAAAAACTAAGATTAGCTGGCCATCAAAAATGACTTCGTTGAATTTACCCCACCACGGGTGATGGTGCTACGCCACAAAGCGTTCTAGATTATTAATTAGTAATTACTGCAGTTAAGTGACACCTATGTACCTAGACACCGCAACGATGTTTCGTGAGAGAAATAAAACCATGTCTATGAGTGGTCTTACCGAGCGGTGAGTTACTGGTATGAGCATTGGTCGTGAAGTTCATTAGTACCAAAAGGCAGTTCCAGCAATGAAATGTTCTAATAACGAGCCAGCTAGTTTCATTAATTAGTAACGTACGCGTACAGCACGTTGTGGGTGTTCAAGTAACGAACCTGCAGACAAGAAACAAATCAAACGATATAAAGACACACGCATCTTTCGATTTAAGCAACAATAAATCAGAGTTACACGTCGCTAGAATACAAGGTCACTAGACTCACTACTGTAACTTATACTTTCTTTGTGAAGCTGAAACGAAAAGCTAAAAAAATAGTGCAATAATGAAACACTACGCACTAACTGAGGCGGCTGCTAGCACAAGTGTTAGACATGATACTAATCAATAAAATTTCGGTCGTTATCGGCTGTAACATCAGGCCGCACTTGCAGGACAACAAGTTTGAAGTACTAAATAAATATGAAAATGTAGTTTTTAGTACTAAAAGAGAGCACCAACTTAGAGGTAAAAGTCTACATGCATGACTCTTAATCAATGGAAAATTTTCCTCGAGAAGGAAGTGAGGCACGGTGAGGAGGTAATTACGCAGATCTTGAACAATAAAAACTTTCATGATATTCTTGGCTTGTTTTTTTTTCTAGTTGTTAGATATAAACTGCGTGTCATTTTTTGTTGCAAGTTCGTGAGTTCAAAGTATTTTCAATGTAAGATGCCCTATTAAATGGAGCTGAGTACAAAAGAGGTACTTACTAAACGCTATTATTCCTATCAATTTTCTAGATGATTGATGCAGTATATAAAAAGTTAGCTATATCAATTAATGTGTCATACTTCGTATTCTAAAGTGTCGCGCTTTATTACAGAAATACGAATAAGCCATGGAAGCATTTGACGACTGAAGAGGAAGCGCAGATTGTCCTGGCCCTTGCCGTTGGTGTTCCTGTAGTGGATATAGCCAGAGAAATGGAACAGGACACCAAGACATTATGAATCTTGTGCGTGAAAGGATAAGAAAGACAAAGGGAAAAGAAGAAACCTAAACCACGGAAACATACAAAAATTACTCAGGCAGATAAAGAGCCATCTTAAAGCTTCCTAGAATTTTACAATATTTGAAAGTCCTTCTTGCCTTGGGCATGTTTCCAGAAACACCCGGTGCAGGGTTCTCGATGAGATGGGAAACATTGTGATTTCCATCATGTCCCATCATGAACAATCCGACAAGAGGAGCGTACCGAATGGACTTAAAGAATATGTGAAGATAAACTTTAACTAAAGTAGTTTGCATTGATCAGATATGAGCTACATTGGATGACCTCGATGGAAGGGCCAAATCCTGGTATTTAATGCAGACGCCAGTCTCAGTTGCATTCGACGTCAATAAGGTGGTTGTGGGGATGATGTTTTGGGCAGGAACAAATAGGAACAGTTCGCGTGCCAGGTGTTGGCATCACTAGCAAACCTACACCCGGTTTCTAGATAAACACTTGTCACTATGCTTGTATGACTTGCCACCTGCCTGCAGACGTGAGCTGGTATTTAAACGCAATAAGGCTACACAACTCTCAGCCAAGTTTCATTTCATTTCATTCCCAAATACTCTGACCATCAAAAGAGAACAAGTCATGACTTGAGCTCCGGCCTCATCTGTCCTGAACCAACCTCAACACCTCTGGTCCGTCTTGATTGAAACCGTAGGTTTATGAAGGAGGTGCCCAGTATACCCTGAAGGAAACCCTGTGCATGCAGGTCAAAAGCTGGTTTCATAACGGCTGCTCAGATTAGTCGATTAACAGATACCTTTGGCGAAAGACTATTTGATGTGATATCAAAGCATGAAAATTGCATTCGCAAAAATTTACTGACTTCTGGGATAGTGCATTTCGCTATCATGTATTTCACTTAATTTTTTAACAAATTTTATTATGTTCCCTGAGACAGATCACAATCTTACTAGGAATGTAAGTATACATACAATGAAGATTCAAAAGGTTCACAGTCATTTATATATATATTAATATATTTGGAAAAGCTTGAAACGTATTATCGTGAATGTGAATAAATTGATTGTTGGTAGACACTCAAAATTGGACTGGGAAGACCTGTAAGGTACGCATTCCAGACAAAGATGGTAGCAAAGAAGTGTCAAACTAATATTTATATATAATAGCTTCACTGTGCGGGGAGCAGGAATGCGTAACAAAACGCCGCAGCGCACTTGCAATGCCACTGTTATGAGAGCTTAAGATTGAACAAATTGTTGGATTTATAAGACAAATGCCAGATAGACCAGCCGTTAACAGTTACGTGCACTGCAGAGATAATTCGCCGCTGGCTTTCCCTTTGGGAGGGCGCAAGCTGCGACCCAACAGCAGGAACCAGCATCGCGACAACACAGGCGAGGTTATGGGAGTAACGTCACCTGGACTTCGTTCGAAGAATCTCACGACAAGGTAACTGAAGTTAGGTTTTATTGGCTTGCAAATGAAAAATTTAGCACTTGCAATAGAGCACAGCCTCTAAAAAATCCAAAACAGAGAAATTGATATAATTTTGTATGTATTGCATCAATCGTCTTGAAAATTTATGGAAATATTATCCTTACTAGGAACCTTCTTTACATTGAAACTCACGTTGGTATAGCATCATATCGAAAATATTGTGCAAAATGACCTTGCAAGAAGACGTGACACGTTATTTGTTTGTTTTTTTATGCAGAAAACTCGATGTAGGCAAATATTACACAGAGTCCATGGTTTATCGATTCACCGGAGCTCCTGGTGGAGAAGAGGATAGAGCCCCCAGTGGAGGAGAGGGTAGAGCCTCTGGTGGAGGAGAGGTTGGAGCCCTTGGTGGAGGAGAGGGTGAAGCCCCTGGTGGAGGAGGGGTGGAGCCCCTGGTGGAGGAGGGGTAGAGCCCCTGGTGGAGGAGAGGGTGGAGCTTCTGGTGGAGAAGAGGGTGAAGCCCCTCCTGGAGGAGAGGGTAGAGCCTCTGGTGGAGGAGAGGTTGGAGCCCCTGGTGGATTAGAGGGTGAAGCCCATGGTTGAGGAGGGGGTGGAGCCCCTGGAGGAGGAGAGGGTGGAACCCCTGGTGGAGCCCATGGTGGAGGAGAGGGTGAAGCCCCTAGTGGAGTACGGGGTGGAGCCCTTGGTTTAGGAGTGGGTGGGGTCCCTGGTGGAGGAGAGGGTGGAGCCCATGGTGACGGAGAGTTTGAAGCCCCTGGAGCAAGAAATTGTGGTTTCTAACTGGGACTTGTCGTGGCTTTGTAAAAGTATAGCAGGCTGCTGTAGAGTAGCCGCAGCGTGGAGGTCTAGACAACAGTACCGCTTGTGTGTCCGCACTGTGTCTGTTTGGGACTCAGGCAACGTAGAGTCCAAGCGGCAATTAGCTCAGTGTTCATCGTACTTCTGTTGCAGACAGTTGTGCTATGCAGCAGGATGTGGGTTTTCGCGAGTGCTCAAGCTTCAGGAGTCAAACGTAGAAGAGTCAAGCTGGTCACACGGCAAAAGAGTTGATGCATTCGTTGCGGAAAGTCTGCTCACGTAATGACACATTCTGCTACACTCATCGCAAATACTTCTTATTCGTCACTACAACTCACGTGCATCTTAAATTACAAAGAAAAGTATCTAAGAAAATTATGGCATAACTCTCACGCCTGCCATTGGAAAGGCTGTCAACAAAGGTTTCAGAGAAAGAAATGACGCCCTGATTTTAATAATCAAAAACTTGATGCTTGCATCTAGCGACGGCGTTAGGAGCGAAAAAGCAAAAAAAAAAAGTCGGCGTGAGACTAAAAGATGGCTGCCAAGGGAAACATAAGTAACGAAGCACGTGAAAGAGAAGAAATGACGGGGAGAAATTATTGACATGACACTGTCACTGCATTTGCTCGTCACCTGGCAGCTCTCGCTGACAGAAGAAAACAAGCCTGCGAGTTTACTTCAGTGTCACAAATGGGACACGAAAAATTAAAAGTATTTTTTATCGAGAGAAGCGGGACACTACGCACACAAGAGCGGAATATGCTGCAAAAATAGGTTCCTTATTTATTGACACCTGTAATTTATTTTCGCACGTTATGTTGTCTACCTGAGCGTCAGGAAGGGGACAAGGAAGCTTGTATTTCGACAGGTGAGAAAAGGAAAAGGCTGTGGCCACCATCGATGAGAAAGACAGCAAAATAACCGTCGTAGTTTTTGTTTGGCTTTTCAGAAGGTTTGGCAACTCATTTCCAAGGGTGGGCAAACTCGGCCTCCCTGACACAAAAGTAAAAGAAGGTCGAAGGACTGAGGCCGCTTGCCTGTCGTACTGTTGTGGCTGGGCAGCAAATGGCCGCAATTGCCCACCTCTGGCAATCTTAGCGTCCCGAGCAGAATCTCATGCAGCACAGGAAGAAGACAGTGGGACACGACCCTTCACTGTCACCCGCTGCAGAACTGAGCGACCGGGCGACTTTCTGCCATTAGCGCAAGCACCCGCCGATTCTCTGAGATCAAAACCGTGCGCAGCCTCATGTGTATTAGTAATTTCAGCAGATATCACAGGTTAGCTTGAAAAAAGATCTATGCATCATCAATAGAGGATGTCTACGCTTTGCTGTATTATAACCTGTTGGTAACTGGGAGCATAGTAATAAATAGAGCACCGAGATAGCACTTTTTGAGGGTAGGTTCCGGCTCCACCAACTTCCGGTTTCCCAGCCCCCCCCCCCACTTCCGGTCTGTGCCCCTCCCAGACCCCCGCTACACCGGTAGTGCGTTGACCTTTATAAGCCGGAAGCTCACGAGCGAGGGGAGCCGCGAAGATAGGTTACCTTCAAAAAGTGCTATCTCGGTGCTCTATATACTACTGAGCATAGCAAAATTTATATGGTAATAAGCCAAACAAAAGCCAGTGAGAGCACACAACAACTACCTATCGCACTTATTGTTCACAAATTTCAAGTCAAGAACAGTAGAAAAAGAAGAAGAGCGAGTTCAAGTTTCCTGACTATACTTTTGAAAAAGAGGCAAACCCCCATGCACTACCTTATCGACTTCACACAATTTTGCAAAGGGTTGTAGACCACCCTGGCCACACGGCTGAGGACTTACATCCTCGACTTACCTTACTAGAGCGACTGGTGCCACAGAAGAGGACTCTGGAGACTGCCCTGACGAGACGGTTGAGGACACTCCGTCCACTGGCGCACAGTGCGCCGCTGCCGCCGCCCGTGAAAGTGTCGTCCGAGGCGTCGGAAGCGACACCTGCACTGCTCCTGCTGCCTCTCGCTCCTTCCTCAACACCTTCAGCACTGCATTCCACACTTGCGGGTTGCCCTATTGCGGCAGTTTTATCACCATCGCCATTACCACTGCCATCACCAACAACACCACCAAGATCACTTTCATTACCGCGAGATGAGCCACCACCATCAACTGGCCTTTTCGTTCTTTTGGCTCCGCTCTCTATAGACCGACCATCCGCCAATGTTTCAATGCCTTCACAACCTTGCTCGCCACGGCTTGCGAACTGCTTCGCTCCTTCGAGCTCCCTGGTATTTTCGGAAAAATGAACAACGTAAGTCTGACATTCACTCGAATAAGAAGACGACGCGTGCAACAGCCTCATGCCGGGATGGTTATTTTCACAAAACTGAACAATGTAACCGTGAGCTTGCTCGACGACGTCTGACTTGGGCGATCGAGGTACGGCGCACTGAATGAGTTTCACCTTGCGACCGCAGGTTCGATTTTCAGAATTGGGCAACAGAGCGTCAGTAATCTCGCTACATTCGTCACTCTCCCGCTCATAGCACTGAGCTGTCCGCGCCCTGTCATCACCAGATTCGCCTCCTCCACCAGCGTCGTCGTCACAGCAGGGCCCATCGCTGTGCCCGTACCCCATCTTCACTGATATTTTCTGTTTTGCACACACAAAGAAATTTCAATAAAATCTATTATAGATGGAACTGGTTACAGCATGATCACTTGATAAAATCTGCAGACAAAAAGTAAAAAGCAACCCTATTAAAATTTTTCGGTGGAACAAGGGTGGCATATGGTAGCCCCGAACACAGTCGAGAAAAAACGTGCCGCATTCAAGAGGCTACCACGCTGCTCGGTCGCCAAGCGCATTTTTAGGCCGGCAACATCGACCTCGTTCCGAAAAAAATTCACCCCAGCAGTGAGCGTATGGCTGCACTTGCCAGATCGTGCTCCACGGGTATTCTGGGCCTTCGTGAAAGTAGCAAAATATTACTGTTTTGGCTAAACGCGGCGAAGCGCTCACTGCTCAAGTGATTTTTTTTTTTTCGGAACGAGGTCGATGTTGCCAGCCTTAAAACGCGCTCGGCGTCCGAGCAGCGCGGTAGCCTCTCGGATGCGCCACTCTTTTTTGGACTGTGTGCGGGGCTACCATATGCCACCCATGTTCCACCGAAAATTTTTATTAGAGAATGGATTTGAGAGAATACACCACTACTGGGGTAAATTACCTACGAAATTATTCTAAGTTTACAAATCTTATGATGTGGCCTTCTGTCGCAATCGTGAAAGTAAGGAAATAAATTTAGTTCGAATTGAACAACTGGCACACTTGGAAAAATTTAATCATATATGGATGATGATAATGACAACTGACCTAATTGAGATACATTTATCTACTTTTGGGCGACTGAACCCTTCTATTCTTGAGCTGTCACGAAAGGCTGAAAAATAGAAATAATTTTTGCACAATAGGTAGTGAATTTAGAGACGCGAAAATAATTTGGCGAGCGTAGCAAGCAGAGGAATGATAATCAGTACCTCCTTACAGTAACTCTTCTCATTTCGCCCATCAACACTAGCATCACCCCTAGAGAAAGCTCATCCGTTTCTCTGCCATTGCGTTTGAGGACGTTTCAGGAAAAATTGGTTAGGGACTAACACCTGATATTCGATAGAGCGAAGCGAAAACAAGGCTCATGACTGAAGTTCCAGATCAGTTAAAGCTTATGACACTGGCCCATTTCGATAGAGCTGTCTCTGTCAATGACTTCCCCAACGAGTAATTCCGAGATAGTCACTATCTCGAGTCTCTGCTATAAATTCTGGACCTCCACGAGACACCGCGCAAGGGCGCAAGTACGGACACCGTGCCAGTTTTGGCCTGTTCAGGTTTGGCAACGACTGGTTTTTCCAATTATTGCAAACTTTGAACATGGAACGCAGTCAAAATATATGCATATATTTATATACACAAGGTGCAGCTAAGAATGGAACAGACATAACAACACAACAGGGATTCAGCCCTCTAACAATGACCTCTATGGTACATTCGATGTCATTTTCTATACATATTGTATTCCATTTCCTTTGCAAACGAGACTCCGCAACTCACTTATCGCAAACGATTCGGTGAATTTAATACCTACTTTTGCTACGAAAACTTGACTCGTATAAGAGTTGACTTGAATATAGTCATAAAATATACTTCCTATTGGTCACAGAAACTCTTCAATATTTTAACATCAAACGATTAACTAAAACAAGTGCAACTATTAGACTGGTTGTGGTTGCAGTCTTTATTTTTGTAAATAACAAAATGAGTTGGATTTCATAACAAAAAAAAATAAAAATATGGAATTTATCCAGCCATATACACCCCATAAGGCCTTGCACCCCTGCTTAGATAAACAAATGCTCAAACACAGGGACACAACAGATACATTATTCTGTTCCCAATACAGCCACGCTTTTGCTGTAGGGCGTGGTCATAATGCTGGGATCCAGCAGTTAGACTATAAACTGATTTAAGTCCCTTACTACGCAACGTAGCATTTCGAGAGAGAAACTTGTATCTTCAGAGATACCATTAGTTATAGGATGGGGACACTGACAGAGGCGATGCTGTCTGTTAGTTAGTTATAGTCAAGAAGTTTAATTCTCCGTTTCCGAGCAGAACGATGTCACAGAAGAAAGAGCAAGGGACATATAGTATGCCAATAGAAATGGGTAACCCATGCACGAAGGTGTTCCCTCACAGGATCAACGCGCATGGGAACAGCAAGTCGGGAAAGTTGAGGAAGAACAGAGTAAAGCATAAGCAAGTAGGAGTATGAAATTGGGAAAGAAGCAAATTGTGGGCACGATGGAGAGACGTCCCGAAGGTCTAGCTTCTAAGGGCTGAGGTAACCTGGGGTTGCCTGGCCCCATATAGCATAGGATGGGCGAACCTAAATTAACCTAACCCCATAACCCATCCTATGCCCCCTGAGGGGGTTCGGTGCCGACTGTATCTGGCGTCGCCTAATATGACTAGGCTGGAGCAGGAGGGTGTGGTCAAGTCTGCCGCCTTTGCGGGATATGAGAGCTAATAACAGGCGAGCATTCTCAACGAAATAATAAAAAAAAAAAAACGGTGAAACTGAGCGGGACGGCAACGAGCGGTTCTTTGAAGGCCTTTTCGGGCACCCTGGCAGCACAAGGGTGCAAGGATTACCAGACAGTGGATATGATTTACAAAGAATTTTTTTCTGACTCACCAAAGGTTGCATGCAACGCTTTGCCTTTTATGGACGGTCTGCAGATCCGAGGGATTACGCGCTTACCGGTTTGGCAACATTGGCCGTATAACGCAGCTGCTTAGCGTTCGAAGAGAGCTGATGGGTACGGCGGGTTCAGAGACGCCACACCAGCGCCATATGTGGCGGGAGCTGCACTGTGGCCGCTCATTACTAACGCTTCCCAACTCATCAGGGAGTTTCATAGCATCATACACTCCAGAGTTCGTAACACTTCCAACTCTCAACACTCTACAAGTCTCAACACTCCACAACTCCCAACACTCCGAAAGTCTCAACACTCTCCGCAATTCTCAATACACACTCCACTACCATCACTTCGCAACTCTCAACGCTCCGCAACTCCCAAAACTCCCCAAATCGCTCCACTGGCGATCGCGCCACCCCCAGCGATAATTTAAAGACGTGCGCACCAAACGACATCCTCGCGCACCTGACACGTCTCTCGCGCACCAGACACTTGTCCCGTGCACCTTACACATCTCTCGCGCTCTTGACATGCCACTTGCCCACGTGACACGTCTTTCGCGCACCTGATACGTCTCTCCCACAGCTGACACTTACACGTCTCTCGCGCACCTGACACGTCTATCGCGCACCTGACACGTCTGCACGCATCTGACGCACTTCTCGTGCACTTGCCACATTTCTC
>LQNS02278175.1:6582466-6599224 GCA_001587735.2 Parhyale hawaiensis | reverse complement strand
CCTGATACGTCTCTCCCACAGCTGACACTTACACGTCTCTCGCGCACCTGACACGTCTATCGCGCACCTGACACGTCTGCACGCATCTGACGCACTTCTCGTGCACTTGCCACATTTCTCACGCACATGATAAGTCTTTCGCGCATCTAATGTGCTTTTCGCTCACTTGAAAAGCCCTCACATACAATATAAGTCTCTCGCGCACCTGACGAACCTAACGCCGCGTCCAGAAGCTCATAACACAAAGAATTTCATAAAGTAAGAATAAATTTCAACCTAACACATTCCGGTGCTTATAACTAAATCACTGGCGTGGGCAGGTATTCTATTTAAAGCGTAAACTGGCCGTCATGATACTAAGAACCAAAAAGTTTCTCGGCGAAGCACTTTGTTACGTTAACCCTACACCGACGCACCACAATCAGGTGCCCCGTACGAATAGCACTGTTTGAAACGTAAAAAAAAAGTTAACACTCGGCGGTATAGGGTTAACTAGAGAGCTCTCCTAGAGAAAATTTGCAGTTATTGCCGTAAAACATTACGGTACGTTATGAAATAAATCTTAAATGTATGGTATCTTTAGAGCAAACTTATATGGGACACCGGTGCTGCGTGCTGTCCCACAGACGAAACTATTAGTGCAATATACCTAATATTACATCACGAGAGCGGGTGGCTTGAAGCCTAGTCTTGAGACCAACATTTATAGCTATGCTTACAGTCACATTGGTGCTTTGTTTTTTTATTTTATTGAAACCTAATGTTTAATTATATTTTCATAACATGAAGTAACGTGTCACTGCAATAACAGCAAGTTACGAGTACATGCATTAGGTCCATCCACCGCAGCGACGCGAGCGAGCCTCTCGCCTGCTAATGGAATTTCGCCCCTCGCGTGTGAGCTTTTCTTTCCACAGATGAACTTTAAGACACAGAATGAGGAAATGACTATATCGCAGAGCCAGCTTCCAAGTGTCAATTGCAAGAGAAATGAGCCTCTTTAACCTCATGCAAAAATTAGAAATGGGACCTCACTCTGCACAATAGACGCCATTAAAGACCAAGACTGGAGCAGAAGCTTCGCGATAGAACGACGACGCCGATGCGAGTGCAGAGAGTGTCAGATATTGCGAGGTGAGGGCAGAGCTGGGGCTAAATTGAGTGTCACAATAAGTGTAATATGAAGGTTATTAATGGAGCTAGCACGGACCCAATTGCATCACGTTATGGAGTAAAGGACATTATTACAACTCGAGAAACTGAACGACAAGACAGTGTTATTTAGGAGTTAGCATGGCTCTAATTGCATTACGTTATGGAGTAAAGGACATTATTACAACTAAAGAAACTGGACGACAAGACAGTGTTATTGAGGAGTTTGCATGACCCTAATTGCATCACGTTATGGAGTAAATGACATTATTACAACTTGAGAAACTGAACGACATGACAGTGTTATTACGGAGTTAGCACAGCCTAAACGTACAATCACGTTAGGGTCGAATGAGGGATATTAAGCATTACAACTAATGAATATGATTATTACGAAGATATTTAAAGTGGCAGAACATATTGATTTATTACTAGTTGTAAAAGTTTTACTGCCTGCAGTAATGAAATTTTAACAGTGATGCCCATACTATATATCCATAAACTATGTCACCATTTTTTAAGGTTGTGAACACTAGCTAGCAATGACGGCAGTAAGAATTCAAGCAAGCTCATATACGTCACATCGTATAAAAGACGAACAGATAACCCTTTACCATTCAAGTGATCATATTTGGTTATTTCCAGAATACTTCAAGCCCCGGCAAGTATGTGAACTCGAAATATAACTAATAGAATGCATCGTGACGTACGTAAGACCATTATTCGCGATGGGGGGAGGGGTGAAAGTACTGAGTCAGTAATTTTGGATTCTTCACATCTAGATCAACCCACCTGTCTCTTTGCAAGCCATTGCGATAAAAAAATCGATTTTTTCAGATAGCAAGTGTCTGGGTGGGAAGACAAGCAAATATACGTACAAATATATATACACATATAGAGAACGAAAATGTGATCACCTCTCACACTTCGTTCGCCGGTGATAGGTAAACTCAAAAACACCTAACAATTTTACCCTTTGTGAACAGTTCATTTAATGAAAAGAGTTACAAAACACGCCATGTCGCTGGCAACAAAATATTATCTACAGCCTTTGTTCTAAACAGCAGCCAATTATTATTCTGGGTTTCAGACGAGAGAATGAAGTCCATCTAAATTCTTATTTTAGTACAGGTATGTAGTTCTAATTGCGGTTCCTACTCGTTCTACGCAGTATTTGATTTATTTTCAAAATTTTTAGTGTTACGTACTCGATAGAATTCTCCCGCATTCGTGAGGTGTACATACTCTCACTAACGCTCTTTATTACTCTTTTAATAGCATGATAAGCTCCAGTTAGTTATTTCAGCAAAAGTTCGGCTTTCTCTACTCATATTCTTTCAAGGTTTGCCAACTGACAGTTATAAATCTGTAGAGTTTATCATATTTATATATACTAAGATATTGTTAACGATGAAATACCAGCATAATATCCATTTAAAGTGTCTTTTCTTACCGTTTTAACTATCGAGTTTCTATTATAAGGAAGCAGCTACTGCCACCCATTTAATCTAATTTCCTCAAAACCCTTCCAAGCGGCTTCGTTGTGCAGCATTACACAAAATAGTTGGGAATTACTCAATAGATTTTATAAAACTCCTTTGCTATATGTAGGTCCTCAATCCAGTGAACCGATCCATGACTATATGAAGGTCTACCTGCATTATTTACAAGTTCTTTGTATGTATCTGTCATCCCTTTACAGACCAGCTGATAGAACGTTTGTTTCTCGTAGCAGTACAATAATGTCGGTTGTGCAGTTCTTGAACAGCGCTGGTACTTGAGGGTTAACAATGAAACTAAAACAAAAAAGACCTTCACTGCACTGCTCATATATATATAATTTTAGGCAGTTGTAGCTATGCTGCACGAGATAGTCTACAATGCTATGCGTAGGGCAACATCCATCTGCAACACAGGCTCTAAATTGCAAGAAAAAAGTTTAACTGTGTTGCGGTCCTGGTGTCGAAACCCTCAAGTAAGGTCTTAAGTAGTGGCCCACTGTGGCTACCGTGGTGTGCAAGTTTCGAATTTGGTTTGGCGACCCACTATCATTAATGGGATACCCTGCTAGAATTCTCTGCCGTTCCCGAATCCAGATCCTGATTTACGGTTGAAGTATTCGGAATGGCGCTGAAGCCTGCTAAGGTAAGGGTGATTTGACATAGTGATAAGCTGTTTTAGTAATTTATTAGTCATTTTCTACAAGGCAAAATAGAAACAACTGGTTTTTGTTCAACTAGGGCCGATCATGGAAATAATCGGTAGATTCAACGCGAGCAATAATAATGCGGCATGCACTATAGTGATGACTACTCATAGCAAATTTACGTAAGGGCCACTCGGGACGCTCAGATAACATTATATAGCAGTACACCAAAGCACGCATCCGAAACATATAACGACCAAGAATATATATTGCACCTGCCACCTGTCTTTCCTTTGATTAATTATTTAAAAAAGAGGACAATGCTGCCCATTGCAGTCTGGTAATGAATTGCTTTCCTCCTCTTGTCTCACCCTATCTCTGATAACACCAGAAAAACTACATAGGAGCAAATACTGTATATATACAGTATATGTATATTACATCGAATGTTATAATAAATTAATCAGAAATTCATCTATCAGGAGTATACAAACAGTCGTATACAGGAACAAAAACGTGGCACTTTCAGTGCTCTCATTTCAGTTTGCTAAGCCAGAAAGAACTGAATAAGTACAAGTAGTCTTCGATCGACATTGGGCCTCTTTTTTGCTGTTGTATTATTTAGGTTTTATATCATATCTTCCATGTACTCGTTATATGCACTCTTCAAGTAATAGTGGATATTGTACATCGGGCGACTGAAAACATAAATTTCTATATCTAAATATATACTACACTACACAAAACAATGAGGCCTAATGAGAGAGTTGAGTAGGTATCTCAGAAGCCGTTACGGTACGAAGAAACAGAGCCATGATGCCTGTCAACGCAAGCGTAAACAATACGGTATCAACAACTGCAGAAGCGCGCAACTTTTCAGTATGCGCGTCAGCGGTCGATTAAAAGAAGTTTAAAAAGCTCTTTGATGCTGCCGACAACTCCCATGAACGTGCCCGAGCGTTCGGAGACGATGGATAATCTTGAAGACAAGAAACGCAGCTTTTCATCTCAAATGAGAAATAGCCGCTTTCGGTAGTGCTTTATTGACCGTACTTCAAAGAGCTCATCTCTGTATACCCTATGAGGGCGATGTTGAGATCAGCGAAAACCGAGTGATTATTTCGACCATAAAAGTAGGAGATACATTTCCCATTTGTCTGCTTACAACAACTATTTATCACGGTCGTGTCTTTCTCTTTCAGTTAAAAAAAAAAAAGAAATGCCGCACTCATGTGATTATCATCTGGCTCTTTCTTACAAATTTTAAGCACACTCTCATGTTTCCAAAGTGTTAATAAATTTGTTACATTAGTATGTTTTTCATTTGTTTGTTGCAAATAAATTCTGTTCATGCCCAGGCTGGAGTAAAATCCACTCAAACAACCATGGTGCGGTGACCATGGCAACAACGTCATATTGTAGCAAACCCGTCACTTCTATACATATATAACGGCACCCGTCGCATGTATAACAATATATTTTTTACTTTACCTCTATACTAACGCAATTGTTTGCATTCATTGCGCTTCACTGTAGCGCTTCTCGCCACTATGCAGAGCAAGTGTCAGAGCGATCACTGTCACGTTCAGTATGCATTAACTCATCAGTAACCTTATCGAAAAACCAGGCAGTGCATAATAGGAAGCTGAGGTATTTCATTCTACTTCTGGGAAAGGCTTACATTAGACTAAGTCTCCTTTGATCCTGTAACGGATTCTGTAACGACTATTATAATAAACGGACGAGGCACGTAGCGTATCAAGAAAATGGCGGGGAAACCATACACGGGGGATGGCTACGCCTGGGCAGAAGCAGGCTTGGCAGGGGCCCCAAACGTCCTGCGAATTTTGCATGCAAAACGGAAGCAGTAAAACGTGGTTTCCTGGGTTGAATCTACATGCACCCGCCTTCTTCGAAGCTTCAAACAATGTTGTCCCTCCATGAAATCAACATTTCATTTTATCATAGCTATCTTGGTACGGGTTCTCACTATTATATTTATTGCACTACCGCTGCCTCCTTTCTTCCCCCAAAAGCTTGCGTTAAGTGTCGTACCGAAGCCCCCGACCGTGTGAAGGATATAGCAGGAGTGCCGGCAAGCTGTGCTCCGGCACACACTAGTACAAAAGATTACTTATGTAATGTAAAGGCAGGTAATGTTAATTTTAGCATTTACTACTGAAAGCATTTAGAGTATATCCGATTACCATAGCGTGATTCAACACAATTATTCCTCTTAGCTTCAACTCGTTTGGAGTTTGTTACAGCCGCAGGCCCTCGATTCACTAATTAAAATCGACGCTCCGGCGTTATTGGCACGTCGATTAAGCTTGAGCTGGCTGACGACTTGAGGGTCATTGCCTTAGCATTGCTGCCTGAAACTGGGACCAAGAAGGCGAATTGGACGCTCACGACTGACGTTTTGAGTAACTAAAACTGAGCAGATATTTCGATGCGAGTGAGTGAATGGATGACACGTTCACAACGCCATTGAATGACACTGCGAAGATGAGTTAAACTAAACTCAGTACGCTTAACCTGCCTGGATCTTCAGAGAGGAGCGCTGGTTTTGCCATTTTGGGTTGTGTTGGAGTCACCAGCAAATCTACCACTCGGCAGACGGCTGAAAGTTCTATTTTACAAGACAAGGATGAGTTTTCGAAAAGCTCAAGGGTAATCCATTTAGAGTTAACATCTGAGACTCGATCCAGGGGTACGACACCAATGCATCTATCGAAAATCCGGACAAGCCAAGCCTATGAAATTGAGCTCAACTCGGCTTTATCGCGCCCATTCACTGCGCCTGTAATTTACTAAAGCCGCACCCATCACTGATTGGTTACAGGCAAATATGGTAGCTGCTACAGCATTATATTATATCATCTGCTATCGAGTGCACTGGTGCGTCGTACGTATGAGGGTTTCCTACCATGGCGGTCATCAGCAGAGGTGGGCACCTGCTGCCCCATCACATGAATAAAAAGGCCGATTTCTTGCGGCCTGTCTTTTGCCTTGAGTCTGGCCGCAAGTGCACACCGCTGGTTCGTACACAGCACTGCAGGAGCTTATCTGAAGGCTTCAAGCATTCCCACGCTGGCGCCCATTTGACTATATCAGAAGGGTTCCTTTCCCCTCCTCCTCACCCATATGCAAACCAAAACTTTGTATTTTTGATAAGTCGCTCCGGATTTTTTTTTTATTTTCTTCTGACGGCCGCAGCTGCTCACAACATACTTTGTTCTGCCTATTGCAGGATTTGATTTGTCTTTGCAGGATTTGAATAATTGCTAGCGTAACCAAACCCAACTCAGGCCACGACGAATGTAGAATAAAGATTGCATTTTTTATTAAATTGAGGGTTCCAGATGATGAAGTAGTGAAAAAGGATTCGCAGGTCCTTGGACCATCTCCGTCACTAGCCCCCCTCCCCCCTCCATCATATTGATTCACCTCAGCCGAGATCTTCGCAACGATCACAGCAGGGAGGTGCCGCCCACTTTGTACGCCGCTACCACCAATTATATTACGATTTGGAATTTTTGTCATATTCCCCAGGCAGTGCTCAATGTACTCTACTTATCAGCCCCGGGAACCATGGCGCCAGAGCAGCCTCGGTTCTATAAAGGGAATCAACAATATTTAGGTTTCGGATCCTTTAAGATACTCATACCAAGCTGCCGGGAATGAAGCGAACGTGTTTTCTTTGTAAGCAATCGAAGTTTTGAGAAAATAAACATTGGAGAGCTCAGGAGGCAGGCGGCACGGTCGGTACGCAATCGTGCATACGTTCTTGAAACACTAAAGCTTTCGCTCCTAACTCGCTGTTACGCCAGGGACCGGAAGGGGTGAAAATAAACCTGACATCCTGCTAATGTTGCGGGTACCACACACGTGCAGCGCGCCTGTACGATGTGTTGCAGGCGGCTTCAAGTTGTTACCCGCAACTACCCTTAAAGTCTAACTAGAACTATGAAAATCATAATAAACTGATATAGATTTGGTCTCATCTGAATGTCACGCCCATTATCTTTATTAGAGTTCTTCATATAACGTCAAGCAGTGTTCAAATATAGCCTTCCTAATACTGGCATGGAAATAAACAGTTGTTACGAATAGATCATGGATCTGAATTATATGATGTAACAAATATGATAGAGATAATAAGACGCTATGCAACGCAAAAGTATTATTTTTCTAAAAGAATTTAATTATGGCGTACTGTATATTTTCTTAAATACCTATTTGATATTCTTAGATATTTGATGTAACTCGAGAATGACAGCTACGGTGTGAAAACGGAAAGTTATTTGTATGACGCAATCTGGATCGTCCTCATTTAAGTTAGTTCAGTTTTGAAATTTGTTTATACGCTTGGGAGATTATTAACATGCCAGGGGTTTCATTCAGGAAATTTCTGTGCCCTGTCCATACGGCACGTACATCCAATCACAGCAGAATACGATGTGACAAGACGGAGGAGCAAATCTGAATGACGGTTGACACATCAATCTCCCCATTAATAATCATTTTTGTATAAATTACTCATTTGTAATGTGACCGAAGGGAACAAAGGCAGTACGAGGCTAACCCTTTCACAAACGCCACGTTGATCTTGGTAGAGTTCATTCTAAATGTTCTCTTCTAGGTATTTCTTTCGGAACACATTGAACTATTTATACACTAACTTCAGAGCTAAACAAAAGTCTATATTATAATTCTGCTTGACGCTCCATCCGTCCGTCCATCCATCCATCCGTACGTCCGGCGTCTGTACGTGACGCTTTTCAGTATTGGCTGGGAGAAACGTTGCACTTAAAAAAGAATTCGTGACTTCAGTCACTCTTCTCCGTATTTATAATACGAGCAAACTTCTCTCAAGCGGCACATGCTCTTTTTTGAAACTCAAATTTCAGTACTGTTTGCTTGAAAGTAACTTTCTGTTACCGCACTGACTGAACCACGTTCATAATTTTCCATTGTTATATCTTCTAATCTGCATAAACCCTTTAAATGCCCCGTCCATTCGAGTGAATCGAGCGCTTTGATTATCAGGTCAGCGGTGCTGAGCACGTTCTGCTTTTCTCTGGGAGGAAGCTCAATAATATCTGTCTTCTTTTCGCTTCACTGTTAGATATAGCGGCAGTTTCAGCTTGCAAGCAACTCTGATTTTTGCTGGAACGGAGTTCAACCCTAGCTGTCTTCTTTAGCGCTTCTGGAAAAAAAATTTCAGTCACTTTCAAAGTAGTCACATGAAGACCATTTCACTCGTATCATATCTACAGCTTTTCATTTCTTTCACAACATATTATATTTGCTTTGCTTGTGGCGCTCGATGATCTTAATTAATCATTATTGTTAAAGCTTCACGCTTGAGCTCCCACGGACGTGTAATACAACCCAAATGGAGCATCTTGCAACACCGGGAAGCCCAAAATGCTGCTAAAGGAAATCCAAGAAAAAACCATTAACAGCTGATTTAAACGCCTGCAGGCCAATACGAACAAAAGCCGATGCCGGCAACAAATTCCAAACCTTAGCCGATCAGGGCACGAAGCACCGACAGAACTGATTAGTTCGACATCTGACAGCCTCCAAAGTGAAAGGGTGCGCTCCGCACGCAGCACGAGTCGCTCTCCCAAAAACCACGAGGGCAGGGAGAGAAGAATACAACCAATGCCTCTCATTATTGCACACCTTATAAAACATGCATAGCTCTGCTACTTTTCTCCTGTGGGACAGGTTCACTAGGTCATTATCAGCGCACAACCTGCTGGCTGAACTAACAAGTCGATCCAACAGACGCAAGTGAGTGTCAGCAGCTGAAGCCCAGACCGGTGAGCAATACTCCAACNTGCATAGCTCTGCTACTTTTCTCCTGTGGGACAGGTTCACTAGGTCATTATCAGCGCACAACCTGCTGGCTGAACTAACAAGTCGATCCAACAGACGCAAGTGAGTGTCAGCAGCTGAAGCCCAGACCGGTGAGCAATACTCCAACACAAGCAGCAAAAACGCATAAAAACATCTACGGGCAACCTGACTATCACCAAACACGGAATTCACCCTACGCAGGAGCGAAATCTTAGTGGAAGCACGTGACACCAACCTCCAAATATGCGGCTCATAAGTAAGCTTCTCATCAAAAACAGCACCAAGAATCTCCAAAAAGCTAGACTCCTGAAGTAAAGTGTCATCAATATCCAATTGGGGATGCTGCGGTGCAAGTGTCCGAGACCGACTGATAAGCATCGACTTGGTCTTACTGGCATTCAGCTTCATACTCCAGGCCGAGCACCATGCGCTAATGCGCGACAAGTCCCTTTTCAGAGACTGAGCGACAGCATCACGCAGGCGAGGAGCAGGTATTACTGCCATAAAAATGGAATCGTTAGCATAGTTGATCAACATGTTTTCGAGTGAAGAGAACATCTCACTAGTATAGAGAACAAGCAACAGCGGGCCAAGCACACTGCCCTGAGAGACGCCAGACACCCCCCCCCCGACTGAGGCGCTCAAAACGCCGTCAACAGACACACTCTGCCTTCGCTCAGAAACAAAATCGCGAATGATTGACAAAACCCTACCACCCACACCAAAGGACTCCACTTTGTATAATAGACCCTTGTGGTTAACCCTGTCAAACGCCGCACCAAAGTCCAACTGGACAAGGCGTGCTTCCGACCCACAATCCAGCGCAGATTGTAAAAGGTGTGACACCGACAAGAGAGGGTCACAACAGCCCAAGCCAATTCTGTAAGCAAACTGACCAGCGGGTAGCAACCCCGTAACCTCAGAAAAACGACCGAGCTAACCAGCAATCAGCTTCTCGAACACCTTGACAAAATGGGCGTCAGGGTGATGGGTCGATAGTTGGCCACATAGGATGACACCGGACCCTTGGGGATAGGAGTAATATTCCCAGTTCGCCAATAACGAGGAAACTTCCTAACCGTATCAGGCGCCGGAAGATCACTGCAAGCTTGGGGGCAAGAATATCATCCAACTGCTTATAAAACAAAGGAAACATGCCCACCGGATCCACACCTTCATACGGATCAAGGCCTTCAAGCAGCATCCTGATTGCACCAGACCTGAAAGCCAAAGAGGTCAAGCGAGGTTTAGGGGGGCATCCATGAGGCAAAGCGATAACATTTCTGCACTGCTTCTCGTCGAAGTGAGCCGACAAAAGCTCCGCCCTTGCCAAGGGCTCAGTA
Source organism: Parhyale hawaiensis (assembly GCA_001587735.2). Classification (NCBI taxonomy): domain Eukaryota; kingdom Metazoa; phylum Arthropoda; class Malacostraca; order Amphipoda; family Hyalidae; genus Parhyale; species Parhyale hawaiensis. Next base: position 6,588,712 of record LQNS02278175.1, on the reverse strand, counting down.
ATGATGCCCCCACCTGGACCAACAAGGGGCAGCAACGAAGGTTCAGCACCGAACACTGAACCCTTTAGATCACTCCACCAACGATGTGGATGGTCAATACTCAGCAGAGACTCCCTGGAACGCTGCCTCAGACGACGCTGTGCCTCCTCAGACACACACCTAGCCTCGGCCCTACGATCAACATAGATCTGCCACAACGTGCGGTCAAGCGAACGTCGCCATGCCCGATAAGCCGCTTGTTTAGCTTCGAAAGCTAACCGACACTGGTCTGGCTAGCCAGATACGTATTTAGGATACGCTGCTGGAGAATGATGCGGGTAGTGTTGGACATATCGGCTCAAAAGTATTCTTCCAAACGAATGTGTGATGCCTAATTAAAATGACATCTTGGGATCAGAAGGTTAGGCTGCTTAAGAAACTGGCCGGGTCTGTTTGTTGTATAGCTATCGTGTCAAAAAGAGCAGGAAAATCATGGGCCACTGATCAATAGCCATGAGTCCCGTAGTCGTCAGAAGAAAAAGAAATGGAACACGCTGACAAAATATGGAAACGCGTAAGATGATGATCGTCTAAAATATCTGCAAACAGTGGAAAACAGAGCGTAGAGAAGGCAGGCATAAGTATAGGAGATCAATGCGAGAAGTACCGTTGTATGCAAGATTCACAGATGAGAGAGGCTGGAGTCCGCAAGACGTGTGTTAACGTAGACGGGGGTTCGTCAGGCGAACTTTAGATTAGACGAGGTAGGTTAAATAACAGGAACACAAGGTATCTTATGTCAAACAAAAGTTGGTGAAAACATTCAACCGTGGAATTTTCACGGGTCCCGCTAGTTATAAATATTCTTAGGACGTTCCCCTGGAAAAACATTGGGGGTTTTCGTAGAACGGAGCAACGCACCGTTTTGGGACTAAATACAGAACTGACGGTATTACCTGAGTTACAGTCAGTATAGTGAACAAGGTTACCCCTGGACCACAGCCCAAACGCTGTTACTGAAACCATCGGTCAGTGAGCACCGAGTAACACCAAAAGCGAGTCGACGGCAATGAATAATATACAATGGAGGGTCGCTAAATCTGTCGCTATACGTGTTGTCTTACGAATTCGTGATCCTGATTTTACGCTAAAAAAAGGCTCTAATCTAAGATATCTCTTAATTTTAGAAAGGCCCATCATCGATATCACTTGAAACAATGCTATGCCTACGAAACACTGAAGTTTTATTAGGTCGTAAAAGAGTTAATAGTTGAGAGTGGAAGTAGCAGTGAGCCAATTTTAGCCTCTCTTGCAACTGCGTTCACTTTGATCCAAACAAGGAACGAAGAAGCAGCAAGTATTATATGAAACTAAATGAAAAAGGAGAGTAAAGTATAGGCGAGTAAAATAGGCGAATAGAAAAATGCACAAGTACGAAACGAAGACCAAAAGAAGCAAAGTGGCACGAAAGGGAGGACGGTCTGTGTAAAGGTAAGAGGGGCTAAGGTTGCCCGTGGGCCCCTTTCGGGAAACGTTACTCAGTAAAATGTGAGGTAGACTGAAATTAATGAACCCGTCCTAACACATGGCTTATGGCCCATCCTATGCCCAGCAAAAAACGATTTTTTTTTTTAAATCACTATATTATCAAAGAGCTTATCGTTGTACCAGTGCAAGTGAATGAGCCGAGTGTACCTATACGGTTAAGTTTATTTGATTAACGCGTTCTTTATCACGGAAGTGATCGTAAGCAAATGGCATACTCGCAACATGAAACTCTAGTGCAAGTCGCAGTTAATGCCCCCATTAAATTAAATATTCAGGCATCAGTTCAGTGTCAGCTAGTCCCAGCGTAGGCATAAACATGAGCTGCTAGGAGATATCATTGCCAGCTTATCAGCCTCTCATGATGGATGCCGCACGCCAGGTGTTTATGAGCAGCTCTATAGAAGTCGATGCAAGCTCAGCTTTTTCCTTTACGTAAATATAGGTTCTATAAATGTTTGCAAGGAGCGAACACCCTAGCGAGGAGCAGCAAAACAAACTCTTGAGTTCTTAGCGAGAGTAACTTGATAACTTGGGACGAGGAGCGCTCCCGATTACTGCTCTTTACCTGTGAGCACACGCTTACCTGTATAGAGCGAATAACTTGATATATCGGGACGGGGTTCACTCCCACTTTCTTCTTTTGACATTGCAGGTAAGTCATGATTAATTTGCGAGAATAATTTCATAATAGGACAAGGCTCAGGTAACTCATGATTAATCTGCGAGATTAATTCGATAACTTAGGACGAGGCTCATTCCCGATTTTTCTGTTGGATCAGCTTTGGAGAAATTTTAATACCTGGGATAATAATTGTATCATTTGAGACGAGGTTCGCTACTGATTTCTTCGCTGAATTAGGGGAGTAACTTTGTTTATTAAAGGAATAACTATGCTACATAACTTTGCTAATGGGTTGGCTAGGTTAGAAGACCAGTAGTTTTACTGATTCGACCCCTTCTTCGTTTCTGTTATCAGGATTGACGGGAATTTGGTCTGTGATATTGGCGTAAATGGATATTGCACCGCACTGTACATTAAGAAGAAATTTTTTTAAACGTTCTTCTTCGATTTGCTTCAGTGAAGGCTTGAATTTTCGTTTGAAGTGATATTTAAAATCTACAGGGACGGTAATTGCTTGTGTCTCTCGGTAAGACTGTACTCTGAGGTAAATTGATATAACCGTTGGGTCATTCCGAAATACAGATGCTGTCGTGTTATACCCTGATGGGATAGACTGATTTTACCTTTTTCCACTTTTTTTATAACCACTTGAAAGTTCAGCAGGTATGTATTGTTATTATTAATTAATACAAAATTTTAATTTCAATCACAATTCACCGTAAAATCGCAACATTGCACGCTACGATTTTACGGTGAATTGTGATTGAAATTAAAGCTTGTAATTAATTAATAACAATACATACCTGCTGAGCTTTCAAATGGTTATAAAGCAGGCGGAAAAAGGTAAAATCAGTTTAACCCATCAGGGTAGGTATAACACCACAATGCCGCCATCTTACCATTTTGTAGAGATTATTAAAGTATAAAGTCGGACATCAGTTGTAGGTGGCCGCATCATTGAATTATCAGTATCATTTGTGGAGCCTAGCTCTGCTACCGCTTGAGACTTCTTGTTACTTGCGAATATGGCCTGTAAGATAGTCAGTTAGAGGTTTTACGACGCCTTCCAAGACTCAATTTCTGTTTCAGATATCTTTTATTGAGGTGGAGGGGGGCGGCTGAAACTGTACAGTGGATTTTTCCAATAGCTTAAAGTAGGTACAGTATTATTCGAGGACTCCTGGGCCACATAGTCTAATGTTAGTAAGCATAAATAGCTACGCAGCTTTTAAACAAGTTTTATTATTAGTTTGGATTGGTTTATAGTTTAAATATCTCTTATTGAGTTTTACCACTTGCCCTTTCTTTTCTCAAACTGATACCGAATTTTCTTCAGCGACCTACATTCACAATTCAAGGTTCAGAGGTGAACCGACCATAAGGATCATTTGCCACATTTCGAATTGCATTAATTCGTATGTAACTGTTGTTACATTTGAACACCATAGCATTAGCCATCCCACCACTGGAGCAAGTTTTCTTTTTTCCTCAGTCATTTATAATCATACAGACATAATGGCAATAGCTCATAGAGGACAGGAACGTAAATCCCGGTGTCTCTCTGGGAATGGGGCTCGAGGTCCGTCTACAGCCGCCTATCTAATCTAATTATTAAACAAAACTGCCCAGACCAGAGCCTCTCAATCTAACTCAACTGAATTCTAAAAGCTGAGGAAATGGAAATACCCAACACACAAGCAACGATCAACTACGAGGCCCATCACCGTAAGGTAAAAACGTACTAACCATAACTGCGTCTTTCTTGAAAACCACCAAAGCTAGTAATACTAATTGTATTACTCTATCTGAGGAAATATAGATATTTTTGACCAATCTTGTAACAAAATAGTCACGGAATTTCACCACGAATTTATTAATAATAATAGTCGACACATTATCAAGAAATAAAAGGCTAGAGCAAGTCTGTAAGACACGTTGGTCGTTCTTCGGTGAAAGCGGTAAAATATGAGGCGAGGTCGCTTCAGATGGGCGCCATTATAATCTGACAGCTCAATAATTTACGAGGAGAGAAAAATCAACTTCGTCGCAAGAATAAATCTTATCTGGTGAACCAATGTCCTGAATAAACAACACCTGTGTTCGGTGGGCCTCGGTCTGCCCAGCTCTGGAGAAGTCAAACAGGCGAGAGCGCGCGTGTTTGGTGGACGTGAGACCTGTGCCGAGGTTATGGCCCGGGACCGAAGAAGGCTCGAACTCCATCCAGTAAGATTGTGAGCCAGAATTAGCCTTAAAGGCTTGACTTGTTTGAAACTCAAAAAAGACAGAATCTTCGGTTTTACAGCGTTCTTTCTAAAGCGAGAAGGCCCTTGCGGGTAGGGAAATTTGACCAGAATTCAATCAACTTGGAAAGTAGCTTGACTTCGCTAATTTGAAATGAATGAGAATTAGGAAAGTTTTCCAAACAAAGATGGCCACCTACTGTGTAATACGAATGACGCTTTATTTATATTACACGCGTCATTGCTTAGTTTTTCTCGAACGAAAGTAAGCAAAAAAACAGAAATTGAGAGCAGGGTTGAGGAGTCTGATAGATAAAGACCGATACCTAGACCCAATCAGTTTACGACTCAGACTCATTAAACCCCAGCAGTGTCCAACTCCTACCGACTGTAACTCTTTTTCTAAGTAAATAAACCAATTTTCAATCTACTCAACTCTGGGTCTGACCACTTTCCGATTCTGCCTCCTGGCCCTAAAATGTCCGACTGCTTGCAAATCCGACTGTGCAACCCAGGGACCAAATTTATTAGCGCTACAACGCTGCAAGATTTGCTGTCTTCTAACTTGTAACATTTCTACATGCCAAGAGAAACACAAGGTATGAACCCCACGCTTGTAACTGTAAAGTGTTAGGCGAAAGCCTCGGCGCGTCTGACCATCCACATACATATAAACTTCAATTTTTCATACAAAAGCACATTTACCATAGGGTCCAACTTTAAATTTAAAGACAAACCTCCCACCCAGCTTCTATCAAGTGTTATCTACCGTTTCAGATACAAAGGATGCAATGCCTCGTACATTGGTAGCACTGAACAACATTTCAAAACTCGCATTATGTAACCAACATTTAGGTGTATCTGTTGCGCGCGTTTGGTGGATTTGCGCGATCGATTGATTGCGCTGCGCGTTTGGTGGACGTTGTAGGTATTAGGCCGTAATTTCGGGTAAGTTGGACTATATTCGGGTTTAATGTCGGGTAGGTTAGGGGAGGTGAGGAATGTTTTATTTTTGTTTTCCATTTTAAAATTTGAACGATCCACCAATCGCACAGCGCGATCGATCTATCGCGCAAATCCACCAAACGCGCACAACATATCCAGCCGAACCAGTTTACCACTTGCAAAACCTTTACATTCAGCTCCTTGCGTGCATGCTGAGCAAAATGACCATCCTATCAGCAAAAATGGCTTTTCAATCATTGACTCTACTAACCCAATCGAACTCACAACATTAGAATCCCTTTATATCCATAGAACAAGACCTAGCCTCAAGATTATGACCTCAGCCGTACCTCTTCACACTATCAATGACTAACTAGTTCCACATCTGCCGACTGTACAAGAGCTGACGTCCGGCGTCTTCTCACAACTCTGTTCATTTGCTTTTTAAACTACAGCCAATGACTGACATTTTCCTCCGACTGTGCATCTTCTTTTCTCTCCGCATCCCATATCACCCGACCCTTATATAAGGACAGCCCAAGCTCACCACGTTCATTAGCCTTTTAGCTCTCACCTTGATAGCATTAGCCCAGACTGTTGTTACGAATATTGTGCTCTATGTATATTTATATTCTTAATTAATTAATATTGCTAGGTATTCAACGGCAATAAATTATTTTTTTTTCTTCATTATTATGAACTTATTTCTCATCTACAGGGCGTAGTAAAATTTTATTTTTCAAGTATTTCGAACAAAGTTTTCAAAGTATCTTCCTTCCTTTAAGCGAACGCGAGTATTAAACTCTAAAACATTTAGGCTTCGGTGCAGCCTATGACAGTGAGATATACGACAGCACAGCTGCTCTGGGGTGTTATGAGGGACAAGATAAAGACTGACTATGTTTATATGTT
>LQNS02278175.1:6547281-6565631 GCA_001587735.2 Parhyale hawaiensis | reverse complement strand
TCTAGGATGCCGGACCCTCGCCTTCCAGGATGCCGGACCCTCGCCTTCTAGGATGCCGGACCCGCACCTCCGCACTAGATAACGCTAAATCTCCGTTGTTGTACAGAGTTTCCTGCAGTGTCCTGCGAGGCTCAGGTCGCGGATCTTCGTGAAGCTAATCGAACCCAACCTCCCAAAATAATGTCGCACTCTCAAAGTACGTTGATGATGACCAAAGCGTGTTATTAGTTTTGCTTAGTGAACAAAACGTTGTACGTTGTGAGGTTGCTGCTCTCCTAGTGTGCTCAAATGCCTAGTACGAAAAAACCCGCCTCACACTTAATGGGGATAAAATCCATTGTGATTTTTTTTATTTCTCACTGTAAACTATAAATAACATACTCAGTTCTCTGTTACCTTTAATGCTGTGTCATCGGCCTTCTCGATATGGCCGAGGCCCTTAATGTGTTTGTCGCTAAGCATATTAATATGCAATTTCGTATCCAAAAATTATGCAAAATTAAGAAAAAGCATTTTGATGTAATTTAATGCCTTCTACTTTTGCAGTCGCTCATTCTTCCCCGATTCAACTACAGTATAACTCGAACTGGGTTAATACCTAAAAATCAATTTATTTCGACCTGCAGAAATCCCATTGCGGTGAGACGAACGTCGTTCTTAATGGACACTTCACCTAACGTCCGACGCTCCATTCGATAACCAATATCCAATTATCTATTCACCTAATGCCTGCAACTTTATGTAAAACGCGCAAATTTGAAATGCGTCGAGCTCATTACTTGTGAAGAGGAAAGTGCGATGCAATTAATGTCAGTGCAGCAGCAATGGATATGGACTGCCAGGGTGAAAGTTATGGATCATGATCTTTAGTGATTGTTGCGGTGCTCTCGATCACACATTATCGAATTGCAATACTCACAAACAGAAGTACAGGCAATTGCACAATAATACTATCTGCACGAAAGTTTTAATACATTATCTTGAAGCACATTTTTATGCTACGCGAATAAAGCAGGAAATATCAAGTCACGCATTTGTAAATATGACTATGCACCAATTTATATATTGCCCATGTTAGTAAACATGCAGGATACCTGCACTTGAAGCTGAGCTGTTCATTTTTAAACAACTATTTTCAGAGCCAAGATAACTACATTGATAGACGTTCAAAAATAAAATACCAAGCTTAGTTGACTATGCATCTTTTTGCGCTGGAAATCTCACGCACTACACCGCATTCCTTACTTCATCTGAATCTTGTCCTCGCTTGTACTTCTAAGCATCAGCGTCCGACTACCGATTTTCTCGCCCGAGTAAAGTCTATGCAAAACTAATCCGGGACGACATATGTATTCCCATGAGCAACTGGAGGCGAGGATGAGCAACTTACCCGATGTCTTGAAGCATATTTAAATTCGGTAGCATCGATACGGTGGCATGGAGCACGTGCGTGAGCTGCTCATCTTCGCATCACGTTGTTCCTATGACTGCCTAGTGTGGCCCCGGCATAAAATAAACAAAAACACATAAATTTCTTTCCGTAAAGCCTCTGTGGGCTGTGCACGCTATGACGTGCACTGCATCTAGAGGAGGAATAATGATCTTGTTATAGTAAATGGATATTCCATGGTACATATCTATGTAGTAGCGCCACAAACCCTCCCGTAAATCACAGTATTGTGACGCCCATATAGCGTCACAACTATGAGACAATACCATCGTATAGTGAGATGTCCATCAACGTCGCCGCCATCCTACACCACTATTGTGATGATATACCGCACTGTGTCTCGACCAACCTCTGTTTGTAGTGTGGTGACATACATCACAACGTCACATTACCACACGACACTATACTGGTGACATGCTCACGAAGGCTACAGCAACCTACGGCGTCCTCATTGGGGCGCAGCTCGCCCTAATTCAGTATGGGCGAGCCTAAGTAACGTAACCATGTTGCCTATGGCTCGTCCATAACTCCCTGGAGGAGTCAGAGAAGAGCAAGCATGTTGACAAAGAAAGTATTACGAGCTCAAGAGCAAAGAATTTTCTTCGCCTGATCTTTCATCCCGCTGCTCGAAGGGCAAAATTCGCAACGGAAGATTCGCAATGAACATTTCGAAGTCATAACACGGTTCTGAACTTAGCTGCCCGTACGTCTCTTCAAACGGTGATCCGTTCCAGAAGCGGAGGCAGGCAGCAACATCTTTTTTCCGCTCATAATTCTAATGAAATAGGAAAACATCTACATGCGGAATATAAGCTACGGAACGAGTCTTAGGCGATGAGTAATGTCGGCGTGACACTACGCAATCGCACGCTCAACTTATGCGAGAACGTTCAACTTGTATGTTGTAGCGATACACTATCGAAAAAATCAGCAGCATAGACACGGTAGCACGAACGACGTGCGAGATAAACGTCTGCCTGGTAGAGGCTATATACATAGTTTGGCCCAGCGTTACGTGCAGGACACGGCGATGAGCGTATACATTCCATTAACGGATTACGATTGAATAAATCGCTTCTCCAAATCTTTGAAATATGTAACTGCACGCGCTACTTTTTAATTGCTCCTCATGAGACGAGGACCAAATCATTGCAGCAGTCGCTTTAGACGTGCTGGTCATTGAAAATTGCGCTTCAGAGAGGAAAAGCATGAGGCGTGCGATAAATTACGTCGAGAGAGACGATCGAGGAGCCCGTGCAAGAGGGTGTTTCCACTCTAAATCAACGCGCATATGGGAACAGCAAGACGAGCAAGAAGCAAAAGAATAGGGAAAGTCTCATCAGTAGCGATGTGAAAATGGGGGAAGCAAAGTGGGCACGAATAAAAGACCTTCCGTAGAGCAGTTAACCTATGAGGTCCCACTAGGGGGCACGCCATGAGACAAGGTTATTGTGTGTCACATCCAAGAAACAAAATATATGTACATCACAATATTCCACGTCTATCTCTCTCCATCTTATACCTCATCAGCTTATATTTTCAATTGGTGCAAGTCTGCCTAGACAAAATACCGTTTGTCTATGCCCAAAAGATAAGAAATTTCGGGAAAGCCATGTATCGAGACCAACAAAGAATTAAGAAAAAAAAAACGGAACAAGACTGCGCAGCAGAACAGCAATTTGACAGAGAAGAGCAAGAACTATACAAAGGAAGAAAACCAAGCCCGTGGTCACGGAATTAAAAAATTCTGCAAGTTGTATAGCTACAGCCAGGATAACCTAGACGTTGCTTAGCCCAATAGATCACGTGCAATAGAGATGAGTCCATCAAGACGGGAGAATAAATTCGCTCGCTTGTTCAACTCGAGTAATTCAAGTCAAACAACAGCTAATAGGCAATTAAACTTTGTCGTTGGAGTGCCGGCCAATCTGTCAGGAACGCCATACTTTTGCACTCCGTCGGAACCGAGTGGCAGTACACGCGCGTATTTACTGTGAAGTGCTCCGCTCGATCGGATGAGGGAGCGCACTTCCTGACCAGCGCTTCATAAACAATACTTCTTCCTTTTGATACTGTATGGTCCTTTACTCGGTTCTTATAGGGTTAATGATTTCTTGTCTTACTCAGGTGATGCATGACCTCGTTACTCATCCACCTATCGCTCTAATAGCTCGCTATTGAGTACAGAACAAATATATAATAACTTTAAAATTAGATTATATAATGGAAAACACGTATTGTAACGATCACAAAGATCAACATAAAATTTAAATATGAAGAAAAAATAAGTACTCTTTGCTCTGCCGTATATCCGTTACTAAAACGCAGGAGACGCAACGAGCGTTGTGTTTAACCCTATAAAGACCCACTGTAATCCCTATTATCATAGGCAAAGGTAGAGGTACAGTAGTCTTAGCAGTACACTTCAGCTAGGAAACCCACATACACTAGCTGGTGCAGCAGGCAATAATTACCTCGGGAGTCAGAGGAATGTACGGCTGCAGTCCACCACAGATTGTCGGAGTTTCGACGTCATAGACGGAATACTTATATAGGAGCCCCTCCCAACCGCAAAATCAGTACTTCCCCGCAGCTATCAATAACGGAAATGCTGACGCTGCACTGCCCCGGCTCGGCTATAGAACGTCTGACTTGGTGATGACGAGCAGTGCAATATGTCCAACCACGGCGCCATGCATTAGGGGTAAGACAGCTTGTTTACAGCGTCCTGTATGACTTACATCACAATAAATGTGAAGTCCTTCTTTGTTATTCGATTCTACCAATGGGTAGTCACCAGCATTGACATCATTATGAACCAATAGCATCGCTTTGATTGCTCACGTGATCGTTTAGTGAGCAGTGAGCCGCCAATCACGGCCGCCACCGAAGTGGCGTCATGACAGCAGCACAATGAAGCTTTCCTATTGGCTGGCTTTGTGGGGCACTGGGTATTTTATTGTGAATTCTCTGCATTTTCCTTTATTTAACAGTTAATTCGAGCTTTCATTGTCAAATTATCTCCAAGAACTAATGTAAATAGAATTATGAGGCACGACTTTAATTTTATATTTTCATAAGAGAAAGTGTAGCAAATTTAACAGCCAGATGATGATATCAAAGCATTAAGGTACACTCATTTTAGGTCAGTACTATAAGTCTGCCATGTCTCGGAGAGCAGCTCCGGCTGCAACCCAAGGTTAACCTTGGATTTTTAAGTTGTCGTTTACACGCCTACTTTGAACAAAGTAATCTTAGCCGACTAACTTTACTTTATCCGATCCTGAGCATTCAATTCCCTACTTTCGATTGAGTTTCAGGCATTAGTCGCCAATTGATTAAGCTCGAGACGGCGGACAACTTAATCGCATCACTAGGAATCTTATTTTTCTACGGTTTCCTTTCACACCGACACCCAAATATACGAGAAAAGTTAGTTTTAGAACATTCACTTACACGTGCTGAATGACTGCGGAACGGTAACACGATTCAGTTTTCGTGCAGTTCTGGGCGACAGTTTTCGTTTCCTTATACCTACGTGCGGGTAAATTTTCCGATGTGCCAAAACACTGACAACAGATTGCGCTCTTCATCGATCTCGAGATGATGAAATTTAGAAACGTAACAGTAACTTTTTCCTGCCTTGTTGAGGTCAATAATATTCTGTTTCAAGGCAATACTGGATCATGTTATTGACAGGCTATCATGATGCAGCATAGCACTTCCCGCACCAGCTAATATTTTTCTTAAATTTTTGGCAATATATGTACTTAAAAATACACCAGAACGCTCTACACAGTATATAAAAATAATATAGCTACCAGACTAATAGCTTGTATCTTTGAATTTTAGATGATTTTTTCGACTGCATGAAAAATTTTGTTTTCATACCTTTTGCAATACAGTAGTGACTTTCTATTCCACATAACCTAGTATTTTGAAAATTGAGTTTCACATATATCTTCCTACTTATCAATATGCTGTATAAACGAAATAAGACTGAACATACACTAGGAGAAAGAGAGAAGACGCATCAATACGACACAGATCCAAGGCCTCCGCCCCGACCCTTCTGAGTCCTTCCGCACCGGCCTATATTAAGCAAACATATCGATTCTTGCGTGAATTTTTTCCCCCACGAGACTACTAGTAATAATGTAGATAGTCATAAGACTGATATTGTTGAGCATCATTTGTGGCAGGGGCAAGGTTGCCAGAAGTCGTTTGTGTTTTGATCAACAAGGAGACTTTATGAACACAGCATGCATTTATTTTTTCCCTTCATTTCGCGTTTCCTCATTCGAAATAGCGCCATACATCTACCAATGGTAATCAAAAAAGCCCTGTACTGCACCTAAGAGTTGCCTCCCTCAGGGACATTTCAACCATTGTGCGAGACTCGAAGCAACACTCAGACAGATCAGAAGCTGTATTGAGCCAACTTCTTCTTTCCTATAGGGACGCAACTCCAACGAGCCTCGGCAAAGGAACCATTGTTGCGTCCTGGTAAATTCGAACGGCTGTGAAACAAACACCAAAAATAAGGGACGGAGCTCGGCTTTAGGAGAAGACGACTTCATTAGCAGAGTGATGATTCATAAAAAGGAGGTTCAGTAATTCAGGAAATTACTATTGAATGCAACCGATTTAGATATAAGTAAAAAAATGGAGATGAATTCCTACACTGCTTCTGTTTCAGTTTCAAGAGCAATGCAGATCCAGAAGCTCTACTAAGCGAATAAAAGTAACATTTTATCATATAAACTACAATATTTCAGCCGTGAATACAGGAATTTCGTAAATCTAACTACCGTATAGAGCAGTGTGAAGAGCAGATCGGCTACAGACGAATTAAAAACTATAAAACAAATAGCTTTACTTTTAATTTGACTGCAATCCTCGTTAAGCTTCAGCGATCCAAGCAGACAAAGAAAAAGGTGACATGCAGTAAAGTTAAGTAAACTATAACTTTGTACATACTACTGTACATAGCAACTGGGAACATAAAAACAATGGAAGTGACAAAATCAAGAGTACCTGATAAGAATTACAAGCTGTACAGTGACAGTAAGAGTATAAGCTTTTATTAAGATGAAATAAATTCGGCGAGGCTAGCGATCGGGAATGACGTTGTCCATGGAACGGTGGCTGAATATAGCTTCCCAAGACACCCAGGTCGTCCCAGAGCCGTCCGGAATGCTGCAGCGCTGTCACAAAGTAGCCAATTCCGATGCCGTCAGAACAACTGTGAACACTCTACGATGTCATCACAAACTAGCTAATGTTGGTGACATCAGCATGACCTTGAACAAACGTCCTGGACACTTTCACAGCTGGAAAGATCCGTTATCACGCGATATCCTTTCCACCATTTTTACCAACTGAATTCTAAATGAGCCAATAAATCTTTAAATTTTCCACAACAAAAAATTACATTCACGACGGTAGGTCAAGATCAAATTTGAACAGCATCACAGGATGGGTTCTATGATTTTTTAATAAAGACGGGGAACGGATGCATATAGACAATTCAATAATAAATATTTTACTAGAAAAATTAGAACTATATTAATATAATCCTTCTACGTTCAAGAAAACCCGACTCAAACGCATGACGCAACACTAACACAATATTTTTTTTGGTAACTCACGGCCTGTAATATGAACAGGCTATATTTTATGGGTGGATTACCACTTATTGATTTGCACCTTTATATAGAATGTTCGATGTATTTTTAAAACGTCGGGTAAAAGTATTTCACTTTTGATTTCATTTCCCGCTGAAGTAAGAATGACATCACAAATACCCAGGAAAAAATTCCGCAGAAATTCAGTTTTTTACTCCAATGAAATATGAGAGTTGCTAGAGTTTAGTTATTAGTTTAAGTCTCTATTTCTGCTTCCCAGAAGAAAGAACAAGAGATATGTAGAATGTCGATTGAAACGTGAAACCCATCCATGCACGAGGATGCTTTTACACAAGATCAACGCGCATGAGCAATGCAAGTCGCAAAAAAAGAACAAAAAAAAATAATAAATAAACGTCGGTATAGGATCTTCATAACAGAAGAAAGCAAAGTGGGCTAGAAAGAAAGGCGTCCCGAAATTGTACTAGTTTAAATGAACATGCTACTCTATCTACGATCTATTACAACATCTTACCATGCCATCCAGTAACATCCTCAAGAATTGAATAGCTCTATGTATGCAGAAAAATAAAGGATTTTTGCTTCGTTTTATTCCTTTTTTTACTGAGAATGTTTCCTCTTGGCAGCTACAATGCTCTTCGTAGTATACACCATTGCCCTGCAACGCCAAAGTTACGTTATATCCTGCACTCTGAAGAGTTTACAGAAGCCGGGAGTAACTAGATTTTTCCAATAAAACAGTTCGCTGAGTCTCATGAGGCAGGAGGTATAGAAAGTGACCTCGCACCATTCATGGCACATTTCACCGACCTCGCTTCCACATCTGTTGCTATACGAGCACTGATCGTACCTAGTGAACTCTGCACCGTATATACTGTACAACATGTGAACAGCTTAGGCAAGACCTTTTAAAGTAGAGGCCTGGAGCTGTGTCTCGAAAATGGTGCGGAAAATTATTATGAGACGCAGCCTGATACCTACAACTAAAAATAGACATGTTACAGTAAGAAATACGGTCATGTTACAGTAAGAAATTACGGTGCTCACTTCCTATGTAATTCAACTCTTTGACTGCGTCAAATTTGCACAGAATTGCTAGTGCAACTTTTTCCTCCTCAATATGATAAAAAATAAATTAAAACAGACATATTAACTGTTAGGAGTACGGCCCATTTTACGAACTTAATTCACTCTATGACTACGGGGCCACTATATGTGATGAAGAAAAATTTATCTGTAAAATCATGGTCTTTTTGGATTATCAAAGATAAAAGCTAAAAGAGCAAAATTCACATGATATGAACTGACTGAGATTTCTGCCGTTTGTGAAAGAATATCTGTGGCGTTACTCTTGCAGATTTCAACACAGATATTGAGATCTCTCGAAGTTAAAAAAAAAAAAAAAAAACCTGGTGAGCTGATTATTTTCAGTCGCATGGTGTATTGGATTGGGAAGATCATAAAAAAGCTAGCTTCAGAAATAGAATATGCGAGTTTAGCCTACGTGGAGATTTCCTTGCTGAAGAGATCGTCCACTGATTATCACCCGCGAACTAAGTGAGAGAGGTGATAATGTTTTCGTTCATGATTTAAGAATATATATTTGTACTTATATAACTCGAAGGAAGCAGTTGAAGAAATTTCGGTACCCACGGCGAGTTTTGGACAATATATGGTATCATTGTTACACCTCCTGTGATTACCTCTCTAAATTTCGCGAGATTTCGAGAACTAAACTTACCAACATTGATCCTCCCACATGAAGAGCTGGAGAACAGCGAAACGTTCGTTTTGGGTACCGAAATTTTTTTCAACTGCTTCTTTCGAGTTCTATTATTAATTATGCCATTTCAAGTAAATAGTTATATGAATATTTTATATATATTTGTCTGTCCACCCGATAAGTGGTCGCAGGAGTTGAGCAATCTTCATAATTTTTTGTAGGGAGTTTGGAGGGTTGCCCTCGATGTGACCCATGCAAAAAACTTGGATTAGCTGGCCATAAAAAAGACGGCACTGAAATTTGTTGTCATCCCAAAAACAGGTAGAAGGAGTTGAGCTGTGCTCATGATTTTTGCAGGGAGACTGATGGGCTGTTCTCGATGTGATCCCTGCCACAAAACTAGGATTAGCTTGCCATAAAAAATGACGGCGATGAAATATGCTCCTACCGCGGGTGATGGTCTTAGGCCATGAGGCGTTCTAGTTTCACTATGTATTTGCAGTTAACTGCACAACCTTAGCATTCCCCAGAGCGACATGTAGTGAACGAAAAATGTAATGGGCTTCATTTAGTTTTAATTTCGTGCTAACTCGTGGCAAGAGCTTTTTTAACTGTGGATTGACATGATCGCGCTTGGTGAATCATCCGTTATTATTATTATTAAATCACACCAGACTGGCGACGTGGGAACGCAACCAGCCCAGCGAGTGGTGAAAAAAAAGAAAGAGAAGATCCGAGATCACAGAATAGCTCTGCGTACAGATCGTTTAAAGCTGCCAATACCCGCACCAGCAAAGACAGAGCCATCAAGACCATTCCAAAAATCCACACACGACGGAAAAAATGAACTAGAATACTGGCCCCTACGGCATCGTAACAGTTCCAAGGTAAACTCATGAAGAGCACCAGTACGCCGAGTATACCTCACCCGAACAAATGGCTCAGGAAGAAAATCAGACAGTGGATGACTGGGGCAGTTATCAATTTTATACAAAAAGCAGACCCCACCGACTCTGCACCAGATCACAAGGCACAACATCCTCCACTTGAGAACACCTTTTGCCGCAAAGTTCGGCCTATTTTGTACATCTGATGTAAGAAACTCTGAGGTTTTCTCCAGGTTAAACTACAGTAGTTGAAGTGAGAAAGAACAAGCGAATGGATGAGAAGTATGCGTGAGTTTTGATTTAACACATGGGTCAGCCTCAAGCCTAACCGCCAGCGATGAACGCGAGAAAGTCGATCCAAAGTGCCAAATCGGCCACACATGAACGAGGTTCCGGAGAAGTCAATGCAACTCGGATAAATTATCACCACCGAAATGAGGGAATCGAAGACGCCTCTGTGCCCTTCAGTCTTTTGTAGTACCAGTTACTGCAGGTACAATACCCGCAGTTGCGTCCACACAGCAGTAGCCTAATCTGTGATAGAGTCTATACCTGTGCAGTGCATGTGTACTCGGTAATTTCAAAGGCTATATATAGAGGCGTGCTCTATAGAGGCTATAGAGCTCGACTGGGTAAGTTAAGTTACGTCTGATGTAGGCTTAACTTGAGAGACGAGCGTTAGGTTCACCTGCTCGGGACGCGTCGCAGTTGCATGTCAAACCTATGCCTAAAGTAACAGATTAGTCAGACCTATTTGACTTAGCCGTGCTTAGTTTCGTCAGCCGATGACGCCTTTTTTTCTCAATAACAATCTTTGAAAATTTAATATCAAGTTGCATGATTTTTTTACTGAAGCAGTTCCCTCATTGTTGTTATGTGTAGGGGAAGCCGCTTCTGGACTCGTCATGATGGCAATCGGGAAAGAACGAAAGCCTTCCGTAATATCATGGTCTGAACGAGAAGACGTGACAACAGCCCTTGGCAGTCTGGTAACTGGAATATGCAGCATACATTGACGTGTAAACGAGCTAGTGTACAGCTGTGCACAAGTGTGGACCAGTACTATATTTCATTGGAATACATTAACTGATAATTTCAGCACGAAATGGCTCGTGACGAACACCTGGCTGCTTTATACTTGCTGACGAGGAAGTGAAGTCAGATAAAGGACACCCGTGTCCCGTTGTTTTAGCACACTGAAAAAAAAATCCGTAAATTTTACGGAATTTTCTTTGCATTAATGCTGCCAGAAGTCGGGAATAAGGCAGGCTTGGTGCCTGCTTTCTTCCCAGACTGCTGGGCAAATAATGGAAAAATTTTCAAATTCCGTAAAACTTACGGAATTTTCTTGGCATTATTGCTGCAAGTGATTTTCCCGTAAAATTGTAAAATTTACGGATATTTTTACAACGTATTAGGAGTTCCATGTTCTACCATATGCAACTCGGGAAGCATTGTCTGATAGCCCTCTATGTTTTATTATATGCGTGAAATTGTACCAGTTGTACTAGTATAAAGAACAAGAATACCCCCACCTGTCGGAGAAATAAATAAATTATTATTACTTATGTCGACGTCTACTAGACCACTACAACCTGCAGGGTATTAAGAGAAATGCTTAAGTACCTTAAATTTTTTCGACATGCAATGGCAGTGGGACTCGTCGACGGAGACGATTGTGATCCCTCCTCAATAAGAGTTATGCAGACGCTCAAATAGCAACATTGGTCACGCATTCACAGCCGGTAGTTTTTCCAGGGTTTCACGGGATAACTTGACGTAGATTTTCTTCAGAAATTAGATTAGATGAGATAGGCGGCAGTAGACGAACAAATAGGCCCATTCCCAAAGAGACATAGGAACTTATGCCCCAGCCCTCTATGAGCTATTGCCATTATGTTAGTTGGATATATAGAACTGGGGACACGAGAAAAGAGAATAAGAGGAAAAAGTTAGAAAAAAGAATTGTCGCAGTTGAAGCAGTCACTACATCTACAAATCGTCTGGGCAAGTGCAGGGGGCAGCACCCTCCGCAGCTTCGGATCCCTTTGCTCAGTATGCGATTTTAAAACTCCGTGTCTACCAAAGCCAACACTATTTCATTATCCCCTCATAAGAATCTAATACAGTGTGTCAACACCATAATGAAACTGCTGCAACTCATCAACCAACAGTAGCTTACTCATCTCATCGGCAGTGGCTTTCCCTTAGATGTCCATCAATTTTGCATGAGTTGGCATGACGGCAGGAGCTCAGAGCACGATAGCTTGAGCTTTAGATCCTTTCTGGGAGTGGGCCTCTTGGTCCGTCAGCTGTCAATAAATTAATCAAATCTAGAAGTTAGCAAGTATTGAAATATTTAACTTCGTACTACTTTTAATTATTTCATAGTGCCATACTCTACACAGTCGCTAGGCTTCAACGTCTGCTTCATTTGCCAATGAGTCACATCTGTTAGAGAACATTCAATACTAAGAAGCACATATGAACATTAAAAATAGACGTCCCTTTCCAGATGTGAAAACCATCTGCAAATAGGCAGAACTACGCTAATCGCACTACATTTTTAGCAGAAGATTTTCATGTGATGAAGAAGGATGACGTCATTCTGTAAGGAACCAAAGCAGCCTGTGGCGAAAAATAAACCTCGTTAGAGCGGACATATTTAGCAGCTTCTTTGGACGAAGATGAGGAATAATTCTTTTATTCGCTGAAAAGCTCGGCCCTATTCACTAGTTCATTCAGGAGTTCAGCTCAGGTCCAGTGAATATCCTCCAGGTTTGTGCTCGCGAACTCAAAAGCGTTCTCAGAATTCTATCTCAGGCAGCGCTATAGAGAAATAAAAACTGATTCTTCGAATCATTGGCGTCGCTTGTGAGAACAGGCTGGCAAAACTTCGGCCTGACGTATGAATTAGA
This sequence comes from Parhyale hawaiensis, assembly GCA_001587735.2. NCBI lineage: Eukaryota > Metazoa > Arthropoda > Malacostraca > Amphipoda > Hyalidae > Parhyale > Parhyale hawaiensis. The sequence goes on along the minus strand of LQNS02278175.1, from coordinate 6,553,005 downwards.
CAGCACAGGTGTCTACTGTAGCACGTGCCTATCTTAACAGCAGTATGATAGTGCGAGGACGCCTTTTATATATGTGCGCTCTTTGTCTCAAATTCAATAAACACTAAAATGCGCGGGTAAAATTGTAAACCATTTTTAAGCTAAGAAAGCGTTCCAGACATTTGCTTAGCTAACGGCTGCGAAACAGGCATACTGCACAATAAAAATGTATAAAATATATTTTGGCAGTATATAATAATATCGTTTACGGAAAATGCGAAGCAACGTAGTGGAATATTACAGAAAAAAATGGTGTATCTATTCTTACACTATCACAGTAACAATACAGAGGAATAAATAGAGCTAATTTCTACATTGTCAAATTGCTTATTGCGTGTGAAGCCAATTTATAGCGTTGGCCAATGTGGCAGTTTTCTTTTATAAGACGCCTCAATTGTGATAATTGGCGTTTCTATTATGTACATCACAAACCCAAAATCTGGCAGAGTTTCACGTCTAACCTCCTCACACCTAGCGATATATCTAAATTAAGGGGAAAAATTGTTCAACCAAGTACGATCGGTGGTAAGTATGATCCATTTTAAGATAGATGAATATTACTGCAGCCTTAGATCCGAAGATAAAGCACAGACGTATGTTATATTTCTCCTCTTGTTCTTATTATTTCTTGAGTTATTATTATTTTTTTTAATGTCAGCAAAAAAATACAAGTCTCTTTCTGAGTATCGCCCTATCCCAGTGCGCGTGTTGTCGAATTCTGTCGCCAATCCTGGCAGTGGGGACCGGTAACAGTACTTCTATCTCGTCAGCACACAGAATTGGATCTTCTTAGCATTAGAGATATTATTATTTTTTTTCATGTTGAGCTATTTTGCACGTTAGCTAGAGCTCTGTGTGTATCGTACAGCATTTAGTAACGAAGAAAGTTTTTCCGTGTTCCTCACAACCAAATGTGTTGAGGTGAAACATTGGCCACATTAACTAGATTTCTCTGCGAGTTCGGTCCAACCGACGGACTAACGCGACGTACCATAGTTTCACGCTTGGACTGCAACCGTCGTATAAGGACGCCGGTGTTACGGGCGGAGACAAATATAAAGTATAAATAAGTGCAATGCATGATGTAATAAATGTGAAAAAAGAATGATGGAAAAATAATAATCCTTACTTTAATAAGAGAGCTGTCTGTCCGTCCGTCGTCTGTCCAAAACCTTGCAGATTGCTCAGTTCCAAGCTGACATTCATTTCGAAGCTTCCTCACTTTGTGGACAGGGTGTGATGAGCTAGAGTGATGACATGGCTGAGAACTAATCTTTTTAAAGCTAGAGGATCCAAAGGATCGCGGGCAGCGTAATAATAATAACGATAAACAATATAATGAGCCACTAGATAGCACAGACAATTAAACTGCATGTGCCCATGGAGGCGAACTGCTGTTCCTCATAAAATAGCTTAAGTTGTAGCATTCAAACTTACGAAGTGGTGAAAAACATACATTTTACCCGACGGAATATTTTTTATTGGGCAAATATGAAATTATAGTTGACAAATTTTAACAGTCAAATGTGTATCTCCCTAAAACACCACTGATTGCAGTAAATATACATTGTACAGAACACTGTTGCCGCAATGAATTTAAAATCTTGACGCTAGTATGGAGAAGCGAGCTACTGGATTAATAAAGACGGATTCAAAGATTTCTCAATGCCGTACGCGCTGTAGCTCTTTGGGCAGCAAAGTACAAAGCACAAGCACTGCAATTTGTATCAAATTGTTACTCAAATGCCTGAACGTAATAATCTCGCTTAACACCACTTAAAAAAAATTACCAGGGGCATAGACTACAGCATACATTGACTGGACACTGAAATGGGCCTGGAGGCCGATTTACATAAGTGCTAATAAAATGCGTTCTATAATATTATAATAATCACAGAGACCTAAAAGAAAGATTAATTTCTTTGTCGTACCATAAGGAATGCGTTGCAGAGCAGTGAATCTAAATTCACAATCATATATCTTCAGCAGGCGATATATATATAATTCCTTCCGACACCAAGAAATATTAACAACTCATCATAATTTCTAGGAATATTAAAATTTCTTAGAAAAAATTGGCTCATAGATACTAAGCGTAATGTGCTTTAATATAATAATCAATTGAATTTTTTCCAATGACGTATTCGAAGCAATAACCTCAGAAATTGATATATGGACAGCTTTCGGTAGACTTTATCCCATTAGCTGCAACAAAAGAGAAGTTAAGAAAGCCCCGAAATGTTGAAAAAATTAATTAAAACCACAGCAATACAAGATTGGTAGCAATGTACTAAAAATACATATTGAACTATGAGATAAAAATACCGAGACCCACCGATAAATGATACTAAAACATAACAATTTAGGGCTCATGCAACGATTCATTACCAGAGTCATCTAAAGCTGCTCATCGTCAGGGTCAATATCAATTCACATAACTGTATATTACACCATTTCATGGTTGCCTACGTTATATCACTTCATGGTTTCCTATGTTACATCACTTTTTGGTTGCCTGGGTGCCTACGTTACATCGCTTCATGATTGCCAATATTAGGTATATCATTTAATGGATGACTAGGTTTTATCATTTCATGGTGGCCTAAGTTAAATCACGTCTCAGTCAACTCACCTGACTACTTGAGAAAATTATTATTTGAAGCTCCATAGAAGCTCCATAGAGATTTATTTATAAAAACACACGGTAAAAATAGCTGGAATCATAATAGAAAGTGTGACAAATGGTCGCTGGAAGCTCGTTCGCTTCTTGGACCAAATAAAAATAATAACAACGGGAACGAAGTTTACAACAAAAGAAGGAAATCAATATTATACAAAAATGTCTGATAATATAGAGTCGATATGCGCAACTAACACAATATAGTCTAACTTAAAATGGTAGGAGATGACAAAATCGCAAGAGACAACATATTGTAAGCACAATTGTAGAGCAAATTCATATGTAATAAAGGAATTACAGTACTAAACAGTAAAGAGCAATAATTAGAGGAAAGGCATTGGTTGTCTGCTTGCAGTCTCGAAAACAGCAGCAGAGGTCGTATATTCGGGGTTTCGGCTACCCACCCATTGAAATGACCGAGCGCCAAACCCGCGCCGAAACCCCAGACACAGACAGGTGGCAGCGCGGTGCGCCCGGTCACATCACATATCTTAAAAATCATTGTTCAACCGTCAACTTAGCACCGAATTACTAGTAAGAGCACAGGGTTAAAAAGCAGCTATTGTGAGGAAGTTGACGAATAGGAAATGAAGTTACAGAGCATTTGCTAGAGCACGTGGAAACTCAGGAAAGGAACCGGAGAGTAATAATAATATTATTATGACTATTAAATCCTTCTACCTCATCTTTAGTGGAAAAACAACAAAATTCATCATCGTCATTTTTTATGGCCAGCTAATTATAGTTTTTTGGCAATGGTCATGTCTAGCTCAACCTACCAGACTCCCTGCAAAAAATTATTCACATTGCTCAACTCCTTTTACCTACTACTTTTTGGGCTGACAGACAAATATTAATATATTCATTCATAAATCTTCAACGAAAACATTATCATTGCTATTCGCTTTTTTCGCGGATGATACACAGATAGATCATCAGAGAGAATTGATCACTTCGTGTAAGGTACAGCTATCGTTAGGTAACTACCTAGCAACTGATTCGAACTTCATAAAAAGCTGTTCATAGCCTAACTTTTGACGTATGGCATTAAGAAAAATGAGAGAAACAACCCAATGGAGGAACGGATCTTCACCAAAAGGTCGTCATCAATTCTACCAAAAAATCCCGGCAAATTTAGGTAACAAAGGTCCATGACCCATCCATTAGCGGGGGTAAAAAGCCACAATTCAAGTTTACCCGTAAATGAATATTTCTTATGGCTTACCATACCTGCAGAATACGGCTTGGCACTTCCGTGGCTTGATACTTAATTAATACATTAGCCAGCTACTAATTTATCAACAATGACAGTTCTACCGTCGGCAAGAATTTTGTCGCCAAGCGCGTATACCAAATAATTTTAGTTAACAACTCCATTTGATGTTTACTTGGCATTGCATTACAAATCGAGCATACCACAAATTTCAGAAGCTTCTCTTCTACTACATGAGACTGTTCAGTTGACTAAATGTTGGAAAATAATTTTACTCTACTGCAAATATCAAAAGATAAGAATGTTATAAACTCTTGTTCTATGTAATAATACTTCAAGCCTTAATTTCGTTCTAAATTTGTTGCATATAGACGTTTTAGAAGTATGTACAGTGCATTACTGAATGTAAAAGACTAAAGTCAAATAGCCCAAACAAAGTATGAAAAAGTAGTGGGAGAACATATAAAAATGCGTCTGCGGCACCGTGCAGTCAGGCCCAATTGCGGGACCGAAACCTACGTTGCTTGGGGTGCCAGTGTCCAGTCAATGTATGGTGTGGTCTATGCCAAAGACAATGAAAACAGTAACTCACCAGTGAAAATACATCATACTCATATATACGGATACACACATATATTGCATTAATGTTTGGTTACAGTGTCTATGACGAAAAACACCACACTGGCGCAATACAAAATGCGCACATACGTTCTCTTTAATTTTTCTGAATTTTCGGACGATATAACTGTGATTTTTGACAGTTTTCGATCCACAAGGTCTGGCAGGCATGCTTCGTGAATTTGAGGGATCAAGTTAATATCACATGAAATTTTGGAGATCATTGTATCAATGACAAGATAATAATATAACTAACAATTAAAACATGGGTACCGCATGTGACATAATTTCTTACTGCTATTATTCACAAGGCCTACGGTGAATCCACATTTAAACTTTTCCCATTATTTTTTCTCCGATCCAAACAAGCATCAGACATGCTATACCTGCACAAACCAGATCACCGAACCTTTGATACACTTTATTAACACAGTGCACTATTTTAGCACTTCATCAGTGGAACACTTCTTTGATCATTGTGCCGTTTCTTGAAGGCATCCTAATGGAACTAAGATTCCAGGACTTTAGGTAAAACGGAGTTCTCCTATTTTTATCACCCGCAAAAGAAATGAAAGAAGTAATAATGTTTTCGTTGAAGATTTAAGTATAAATTATGTACTTGTATATACTGTATATTGCCTGTCAACCCAAAATCAGATAGACAGGAGTTGAACAATGTTTATAATTCTTTGCAGGAAGTTGGTGGGTTGACCTAGATGTGACCCATACAAAAAAAACTAGGACTAGCTGGCCATCAAAAATGACGGTGTTGAATTTGCCTCCAAAGAGACAGATTGTCTTACGCCACGAGGCGCTCCATTTTTCCGACGTTATTATTAAGATATTTGATACTGTGGGAACTGTACCCTAACTTTGTTGGACACAGTATCCATATGGGAAACTAGGATTAGCTGGCCATCAAAAATGACTTCGTTGAATTTGCTCCCGCCGCGGGTGATGGTCTTGCGCCACGAAGCGTTTTAGTCTTATATACACACGTTCCAATGTTGCAAAGAGCAAACCTAGCAAAATTGAGGTTCTAAGGTAACACGGGGACTCTTCTTTTGATGTTGACGAGACACACACCCACTAGGAGATGCTGGCAGCACGATTCCACGACGATACAACTACTTGCACTCATAAACGGGGACACGTATACGGGACTTCAAGGTCG
>LQNS02278175.1:6506701-6518532 GCA_001587735.2 Parhyale hawaiensis | reverse complement strand
CCCGACCGCCCTATGCTCCCTCACTATTATCAGACCGTCACCAGCAACAGCATTGTCGATCAAGTTGGCTGCCGTGGGGGTGCTGCGGTTCCGTGAGGAGCGGCGATGAGCGGGAGTGGGCGGTGCCTCAGCATGGCCCGGGACCGAATTGGGCCCGAACATCATCCAGTAAGCCGAAGCCGTACCTTCGGCACAGTAGTGGGAAAGGTTGATAAAACTGTATCGCTGTTTATCCTTCCATGGGCATTATAAGAGAGGCGGGTAAGCGGTACAAGAGCTTGAGGTCATGCCGATCATGTAATTTTTCGCCTGGATTCAGTATCATAACTCAGCGTTGCTTGAGCGTCGAGCTCGAAAAATTGGGGTTTTGACAGACACCTGAAGCAACGAGTTAACCCTGTCTTTCTCTCTCTCATAGCGCACCTGTTGTTTTGCTCTATGCACTACTTTTAAAATTCCTACAAGAAAGATAAATGTATGAAAAAAGGGTTAACAGCGTTTTTCATCCACCTGCTGGCTCCTGGCATTTTTAGCGACATGAATGTATTTTTCATTCGAGGTAACAGCGGCAATTGGAACTCATCATCATCTGCATTTCCGTTCTATGCTGTTCAACACTTCGCCGCACCGTTAAACTTTATCAAGTAAAACAATATGAAACGCCCATCGAATATGTGAGTAATAATTAGCCACGTAGTTATTAGCTACCGGTCTACCAGCCAAGAAACAGAATTTTCATTGTTGGTCCCGCAATAGTTTTCTTCTCACTCAGTAAAAGAAAACGAAGATATTAACATTAACCCCTTTAAAGTTTTCAACCAACATTATATCGGAGTTATTAGTGACTAAGTTAGTATGGTATTAGCTCTATAACAAACAACTGCAGAGTACTTCACGTCTAGAAACCTCTTGACTTAATCTTGTTAGTATTAGAATCAGAATATCTCATTCACATTTCGATCTCGCTTCACTTCAGTAAAGTTATACATGTCGTCTTATCCGATCGCGTTTATTTGCTGGCAGTGACTGTAAGGATCAAGCATTCGATTACATGAATTTTATTCGTATAAAGGACTAAAAATTGAGTCTCAAACGGTTATCCAATCTCTACCTTGCCTTTGAGTTGATCTCTTCTCCCGGATACTTTCACGCCCACCCAGGTAACCCAATCGCTCAAATGTACAAAATTAATGTTATCTTTTTAAATACAAATTTGAGCCTTTTTATGTAGTAAAATAGAGGTGGCCTCGGGAAGACTGTGGCGATTCGTTGCAGGCTAAGCATATCACCGAACGTTTTCAAGGGAAATTCGAAATATCCCATCTACAGCGGTGCAGTGGTTATGAGTGCTTGCTGCATTCTTCGTTATTGCGAAGCCGGCATTCTACTCCCAAGCCATTACGGAAAATCTCCATGGTCAGCAATGCAGCGTCAGCTTTTCTGTTATTGACAATCTACTGTGGCGGGAGAAGTGACGAGGCGCAGTTGTCATATGAGTCTTTATTTAGTATATGAACGCTAGAGATCAAACAATCAGGGCCCTAGAACGGATTTAACTACTGCACAAACCAGTGACTGTGGATTTCTTTCAAGGTGACACTTCCTTTATAATTGCACTTAAGTCAATGATGGGGTCCGGAGCCTTTGATTAATACAACCTATAAAAATAACTTCATTTCAGAAGAACTAGCAACTCTATTGGAGTTGTTAAGACATTATAGAGCTATGCTATGTATGCTATCTCTGCATAGCACATATTCGTAAGAAAGCGATACAATTAGTGAATATCAATGGAAAAGCTTGAGAAATACCAAAACTCCTCAATGAAAAGCATCAAAATAACAGTAAGCTTGCAATAAAAAACTCGAAATAATAAAGCAACTCTGTATACACCTGCGGAATTAGCACAGTAAACCTCCAATAAATGTCGATAGAAACTTATCTGCGTTTTGAGCAAACCAGTTTCACAGCATGCATACCTGCTTCATTTATATTCATAAGCAATTTTGTTCAGCTAATAAAATAGAAAATTGTGAAGCTGTCCTGTGGTCTGCACTACAGACAAGTTTCACTACATTCTTCTGCTGGACACTCACTATTGCGTCCGGTCTGCCATTGCCACAAATTCCTACAGATGATCATGTCTACTGTCTGCGTTTCTGAATTTTCTCCGTTTGTAAAAATTTTTCATTTTAGTGGTTCTCCATTTGAGGAGTTCTACATTATTCCCGATTTGCTGTAGGATTTTTTCCATACGGGCCTTACGTCGGTTGGGTGCTCTAGGGATAGATATTTTTAGTAATATTTTATAACGTACGGTAATACATTACTGCACGATAATTTCATTGTAATCCTATTGAGCAATGAGCACATCCAAGAAGGCAACAAGTAATGGAAGCACAACTACTACATCTCCTTTTTTCCTTTGCTGACTGTCACTCGGTGCGGCGCGGGTTCGTGTCCAGCTAGGGCACACAATTATTTTTTAGCGGTTCAGGTTGCAGTCAGTATTGCCAGTATTGCAGTCAGTATTGCCAGTATTGCAGTCAGTATTGGCCAGTACTAGCTGGCGAACCAATCAAAAATGGCTATTAATAACTCATCAGTAGCTAGGCTCAACATCGAACTGCGGCATCCGTTTAAGGGAACGTGTTTTCGAGCAATGGCAAGCAAATCGATTTCTTAGTGTAAAGTTTACACTTTGTATAGCTATTTGCTACTGTAGATTTTCCCTAGCAACTCCACAACCCATCGTCCATCTAATGCCAGTCCACTCTGAGAGCGCGCGCTATACCTCTTCTAAGCAAGGCAACGGTAACGAAAACTTGAAATAAGTTCTGGAACCATGATTTTCTTTGTATCAACACCAAAATCTAATCACTTGTGCATTTTGACAGTATTAACAGCTTCAGTAAATTTTTTGAAGATCCGGTCATAACTTTATGAGTTATATTGATAACAAACATTCTGCCAAACATTAGTCAAAAGCACAAATAGACCTACCGATCATCATCAAAACTTAATCAATTAGGCCTTTCTACATCACCAGCAATTCCTGTAAATTTCATAAATATCCATTCACAACTTTAGGAGTTATTGTACAAACAAACATAAAATCAAACACAGCGAAAAACGAACAAACCAACAGATCATCACAAATATTTTGTCGTGATATACCTAACAACTCAGGTAAGTTTCATGCAAATCCGTCCATAACTTTTTGAGTTATCTTGGTTACAGACAACAGAATAACAAACAAGCAGAATAACAGACAGACGAACACGACAAAAACATAACCTCCTTGGCGGAAGTAATAATGTGTTCTCATGTCTATATATCTTGTATTTGAAGTGGCTGAATTTACTGCTATGCAGCAGCTGTCATATTTAGGCAAATTTAATTACCCGTGAGTTGAGCTGCTTATTGAATATTCTATTCTGTGTTAATATATCAACAATTAGAAACATGAGAGATCTTGCCGGAACTGTAAAGTTTCCTGACCTTTCCCTTAAATTATGTTTCAGGTGAAATATACATTTCCTCGACATTTCCCCAGACTTCAACGCTCCAGCTTATGTTATTGAATGTGGACTATTAGCTCGCCTCCAAGAGCATGTGCAATTCATTATATTTTATAAATTTAAAATCCCTGATCCCTATTATAAAGTATTTGTCATTAACAGTTGTTAAAGTTTTGTTATCTAATTATTTGTTAATTACCATTATTAGTAGTATCACTATTCGTCATCTTATGCTCTATTCATACTTTCATTATCATCGCAGGTACAAATTATCATTTAACTAGAGTACACAGCCATCTAAAATGACGGCTATAATTTTGTAATTAAGTGTTTTATCGTTCTTGCTTGCAGTGCGGGTTTTACTGAAAAATACCTATATCTCATATACCTGAACACTTCATCTTTAATTAAAGTGACGAAAGATATTTCGTCATGAGTTTGTCAGAGCAAAATTTCCCCCTGCAAGTGAATGCGCGAATATTAGTTTTGAATTGCTCGAATATTGAGCAGCACCAAGAAAAAACAGTATCCTGGATACAAGCAGTTAGCTGAACCACCAGGATCGATATCTGACTGCATTAATAATTGAAAATACTTTAGCCTCTGATCAGCGTACAGTTTCCAAAGAAATTCTGCAGAGGAACACTTGAGCGATGAGGATTATGCCCAATTGAAACGAAATGTCCATTTAAGATTTAGCTTCTCCTATGCCCCGCTCAAAAAAAGGATATTAAATAGTACACAACTATTTTTCTAGGCGATGCGGGTTTCAGAAACTGCAGTAGTTCGAGCATATTCCACAAGAAATATTAACTACCTTTAGTAATTTAGGACTGAAATTTCCTGTCGCCTCATCTTGTTAGTCAGTAGATGAATTTTCTCCCATCTGAATCCTTAACATCGTGACGCAGAGGCGGGCCAACCAACCAAGGAAGCAAGCAACCAACAAACTGCATTTTCTTATGTAGTGGATTCGATTCCCAGTTACTCAACCTATCTCTAGGATCCCCACTAGCGTACGGGGGGCGAAATTGACAGCGCTAATCGTGTTGTCGTCTCATCACCGCAACAGCTGCTCCAGAGGAGATATCTCACCCAGCCCTCGCACCAGCCGATTTGCTGAAGATATGTAAGACGGCAAGTAATATATCAAACCAACACTTATCAATTCAGGAATTAAATTCATTTCTCAAGAATGATTCTATGCAATTGCTAATGGAATGTATATAACCACTCACAACAGGCAGAGAGAACGTGTGTAAGTCGTCAATTCACCATGTGAGTCCATCAATGATAGAGCTTCTCAAGCACCAGAACGGCAGTTCGGCCTTACCTCATAACCTCATAACATTTAACCTGACTGCGTGCTCGTATACGAAAAATATTTCTATATAATTAGTTGGATATAAGTAACCTGTAGTCATTACACATATCAGTGATCTTAACAACTTATAGAGCTACTGGAAAGGCATAATGCAATTCCAAAGTAATTAACGTGACTGTTAGATCCTCATCTCTGTTTTGATTGTTCTGTGAAATTATGATAATACGTTTTATTACCTCCGCCAAGGAGTTCATGTTTTTGTCGAGATTTTGTTTGTGTATTTGTCTGTCTGTTTATGTGCCCGTCACTAATTAAGATAACTCAAAAAGTTTTGGACGCATCTTTACGAAATTTAGGGGGATTGTTAGGCATGTAAAGAGTAAAGATGATTAACTTTTGGTGAAGATCCGTTCAACCGTTTGTTTGTTTGTCTGCCTCTTTCTTTTTAGTATCATAACGCAAAAAGGTTGAGGCAGATTTCTTTTAAACTAACATGAGTTGTTAGGTATATTACGAAGAGTAAATGACCAACTATTAGAATAATTTGTTTCTTCGTTTGTGTTTTGTTTTGTTTTTCTATGTGTTTGACTTCGTGTTTGCTAGCAAAATAATTAAAAAAACTAGAACTCCTCGTGGCGTAAAACCATCACCCACAGTGAGAGCAAATTTCATCCCCGTCATTTTTTATGGCCAGCTAATCCTAGTTTTCTGCCATGGGTCACATTGAGGACAGCCCACCAGACTCCCTGCAAAAAATCATGAAGATAGCTCAACTCCTTCTACCTGTTTTTGGGTGGAGAGCAAATTTCATTGCCGTCATTTTTTATAGCCAGTTAATCTAAATTTTTTTCTTTTTTGCATGGGTAACATTGAGGACGATCCCCAAGACTCCCTGCAAAAAAATCATGAACATAGCTCCACTTCTTCTACCTGTTTTTGGGTGAAACAAAATTTCACCGCCGATATTTTTTATGGCCAGCTATTCCCAGTTTTTTGGCATGGGTCACATCGAGGGCAACCCACCAAAAACCCTACAAAAAATTTGAAGATTGCTCAACTCCTTCGACCACTTATTGGGTGGACAGACAAATATATATACAAATATATATACTTAAATCTTCAACGAAAACATTATCACCTCTCTCACTTTGTTCGCGGGTGATAATTACGAACAGATCTTTATGACGTTTACAGGAAGTGTTTGAAATGGTAAAAGATATTAATGATCAAATTTTCGTTATGATTTGTTTGTCAGTTTGACTTATGTTTGTCAGAATGTTTGTCAGGACATAACACAAGAAAAATTACGAACGAACCTTTTTCATCAAATTTGTAGTAAGTATTAGAAATGTTGAAAGACACAAATGCTTAAATTTTGGTGACGATCGGCTTGTTCGTTTTTGTGTTCGACAAACGTTTATCAAAACGTTTGTCAGAACATAACTCAAAAATTTACCAGCGGATCTTCAAGAAAATTACAGAAGCTGTTATTACTGTTAACAGGCGCAAATGACCAGATTTTGGCGCTAACAAAAAAGAAATCTTAGTATCAGAACCAATTTCAAGTTTTCGTTAACGTTGCTTTTCTTGGCGGAGGTATAGATTCTCAGAGTACTCTAATTACTATTACTTCTATTAAATAACTTTCGCCACCAGACCTGCGACAGCACGTGACATCTTACTGGAAAGTCGCGATAAGTATAAAATAGATATTATACCACGAAATAAATACCTCTGTTTACCACGTAAATGGGCCAACGCGATTGCCTACAAAAACTTCAAAACAAAAATAATCAAAGCATAATATGGTAAGTGCCTCAACATATCATAAATGAAGGGCTATGCAAGCATATGCCTCTGCGTCTTCGTCATAAAAGACTCCATCATCCAATTGCGCCGTCAATGAAGACTCCAAAGGCAGTACGAAAGGCCGCTGAGGCGCACATCTTATTGCCTTGCAGAATCCAATTTATTTTGTGAAGGCGTAATGGCACACTAAAGTGATGCTGCCAAGCGCGTCGTCCTCCCCCGCCTCGCACAGCGCTTCCTCCGTGGCCTTCGTAGCGCTTGGTGGCCTTGAGTATCTGGGCCAGACGGAGTTTTGCTGAGGGTGGGTATGTGACGGTGCTAAGAACACACGGGCATTCGAGGGTACTGGGAACGTACAAGTATTCGAGGGTACTGAAAACACACGAATATTTCAGGGTACTGGGAACATACGAGTATTCGAGGGTGCTGAGAACACACGGGCATTCGAGGGTCCTGGGGAACATACGAGTATTCGAGGGTACTGGAAACACACGAATATTTGAGGGTACTGGAAACACACCAACGTCAGGCTGCTGGAAACACACGGGCATAAGAATGTACTGGAAACACAGAAAAATCTGCAGGGCAGGGTATTGGGTATCTGTCTCAAGCCGTCAGAGTGGATAACGCACAGGGCAGTAGGTGGTCTAAGGGGCCCATTTGCAGAGAATAACCATAGGCTGAGTGTCGCCGACTCACTTAGTATTTAATACATAGTAGAATTCATGGTCATCAAAAGGAAAACTTCGGTATATAGGGCGAGTATAGAAGTTTTCAGAAAAGATAAGGAACTTCCTCTCAAAGGAGATTATTTGATAATTTGTGAGCCACAGATGAGGGATCCAAGGCTACAGAAAATTTTATTCTCAGTAATTGACCAGGCGATTTTTGGGGGGTTGACTATCTCTGCTCTGATAGCTTCCGAAAGTTACCTCTCCCAAACGTGCAGCACGAAGTGTGGGAAAAACTTCCGATCTTGTTTGGTCATTGGGTGCTGACGTTTTAGTTTATGTCCTTCATATATGATTGTTAGGTAGCTCTATTGCGGAGCCAGTCCAGTTAACTCGTTTGGTATGTGATGGCACTAAGCCATGTAGATTAGGTTGTGAATATATAGCTGTAATATTTTTAACAAATAATTAATGTACACACAATTTTTTTTATGTAAGCTGTAATATAATAATCCAAGAACACCTCCCGCCTGTGGAGAAATAAATGTTAAATAAATAAATATCGTAGACGAACATAATCATCATCCAAGGCCAACATTCCGACTGCCGAATCATCGTTGAAGCCCATCTGGTAGTTGATTGATTCTATATATACATCTGGAAGTAATGACTGCATTTACTCTATTTTATGTAATAAGCTGTAATACATAATACATAATTATTATATTGCTCCTCGTGTGAGGATAATCGTTAGCTGGTTCTAGTGGGGTGCCAGTTCAGTTATTAGTTTAGTCTGTGATGGCGCTGAGCCTTGTTGATTAGGTCGCAAAATCATAGTTGTAATAAATGAAATGAATGTACACGTAAATTTTAATGTATGCTGTAATAGAATAATATAAGAGCACCTCCCGCCCGTGGAGAAATATATGATGAATAAATAAATAAATATGTTACCCCTCAGTAGTCTTTGTTTCAGAGATGCGAGTCCAAGCTCCTGTAGGCGACGTTCTTATGGATTGTGGCTCGGCTGTGTCGTTTATTTTGCAGCCCGGTTTGGGATTTTTTGTTTTATCGATATTTGACAAAAATGCGGTGACCAAAAATGAACAGCAGACGTAAGGTGAGGGCGAACCATTGCTTTGAATCAGCCAAGAAGAATATTCTAAGACTGGTACTCAAAATTCCTAGCAGCAAGTTGAAACACTTTGCTATTTGTATACTTTTTTCAATGGGGTTTTTGTCGCTGATGTTACTTATAACTAAATATATAGGTCATGTTACTCAGTAAAATATTTAAGTTCACTGGCATTCAGACAGTCGAGGGTTGAAACCCTCGCCTTCTTTTCCGTGTTAGTGGTTCTACTCTGAAAAAGAATATCTTTCTCTTCTGCTTCGCTGATCTGCTCAACTTTCGTATGACGGGCTCAAAGAAATTAACTTTCCTGTAAGAAGTAAGCAAAATTCACTATCACTGCTACCGCTAAGTGGCACTTCAGACGTCTTCAATGCTGATATAATTTGCAAAGCAATGGCGTTTTTGCAGCAGAGCAAATGAATTTCATTAACTTGCTTGCTTCATATAGGAAAGGAAAAACCAAGCAGGCAACCAATGAACTACGCTTTAAAGATGATGGAATGACGATCAGAAAATGATGCTGTACGTGCTTTCACAACGTTAAACTAAATTTTTCTTCACAAAAATGAACCAGGCAGCATATATTGATACGCTTATTGAGGAAACTGGAAATTATTACAGACTCATGCATTTATATTTACAGTACATTTATCTTATTGTGGAACTTGCAAAAAATAAATAGAATGGAATTTGCACGGGTTACGGTAGTAAATAAATACACATTTATCGATATTCAGTGCAATGCTTTAAACGCACTTTCCGATTCTGTAGGTAGAGTCCCATTCCCAGACGACAGCCAAGGCCTCAGTGTCGTGTCCCTCTGAACTATTGCTTTGATAACACATTGCTCAAAGTGATCGGTAACGGTCCTGGCTACAAACTATCCGCCATGCACAGCCGATGGTAGCGCACATTATAACCAAACAGGGCCAAACAATACCTTTCATGCCTTATCTTGATGATACTGCGGACGAGGTCACGGTGGCGTTATGCACGCCACCCATCTTGTGCAGAGGTGATGCTGCACTCTGTGACCAGCAGAATGGCTAACAGCGAGTTATCCCCACAGTTCACGTAGCCGCTTATAGCAGGTTTATCTGGCACTTTCAGTAAGTATGCGTCTACTAAGTTTTTAAATTTCGCAGTCTCTGTAGCGGTGGCATTTCAAATGTTACATTGCAATTTGTTGAATAATCTCGCCCCTCGGATCACGAAACTATTCGTGAAAAGAAAGTTCGAAGTAACCATCCGCTCCACTTCTTGCCTATGGCAACAACTCGAGTTACGTCATCTTCAAAAGTGGCATTATCTTGTATTCTCACCCCAAGATCCCATAAAATTTGCTTTCTCTCGACTTCGCACCCATCGCTCGTCGTCTGGGACGTAGATTCAGTATTGGATAAGTTTTTACCGTGTCGCAAAAGTTCAACTTTCGATTCGTTGAAGGTCATTTTGTTAACCGATGTCCAGTGAACGACGTTGGTTAGATCTAATTGCGCATTCCGTAAGTCTGCCATTGATTGTACCGCTACTAATATTCGGGTGTCATCAGCGAACGACGAGGGAACGGCAAACTTGCATTGCCCTATATCATTTATCATGATGAGGAAGAGTATTGGACCGAGCACGGTGCCTTGTGGGACTCCACTGAGTACCGGCTGTCGTTTGGACACTTTATTATTTATAATTACGCTTTGAGTTCGGTTTGTCAGGAGAGCTTCGATCCATCTAAGACATTTTCCCCGGTTGCCTATGTTGAAGAGTTTGAGTAGCAGTATTCCATGGCCTACTTTATCGAATGCTATGGCAATATTTAAACATGGGCCGCATTGTAGTGTATTTTGTTACGATGGTATTGCCCGATCCTTGTATCTAATTCACATCAGCAATAAGCTATGTCCCGTGCACTTGCATCATGCTTCTACGTGTACCTAACAAAGTGTATTTATTTGTCCTTCACAATGGTCTAATGAGCAGCATTAATTGCCCTTAACATTATAAACACCGAAGCGACAAGGTTTAAATATAGCAGCAAAAAGGTCAGCCAGAGAGGCATCATCCTCTGCAGAAAAGGTTACGG
This sequence comes from Parhyale hawaiensis, assembly GCA_001587735.2. NCBI lineage: Eukaryota > Metazoa > Arthropoda > Malacostraca > Amphipoda > Hyalidae > Parhyale > Parhyale hawaiensis. The sequence goes on along the minus strand of LQNS02278175.1, from coordinate 6,507,992 downwards.
CTGGTCTGCCGATACTATGAATAACCGCGTCCGACGATGCCGCAAAATTGATCGGCGGAGCAACAAATGCTGGCCGCTTCTGCACTGGTTATGGCGCGCGGCTACTACAGAGGGTGGGGTAGAATAGAGAAGGGAAGGGCCCTGAAGAGAGACAGACCCGAAGGTCTATTCAGAGTCTTATGTAACCTTTTGGAATGCCTCTCACTACTACTCCCTAGCTGCAAGCTTAGCTCTGAGTTGGCAACTAGCATAAACTGCGCACTAATTAATTCATTAATTCTTAGTTTTGTTACTGCATGCCACTGGTGTGCCAGCCAGGTACTTCAAGTTTGAGAAAGGACTACACTGTGCCAGATGCTTGATTATGCACGTATATTATTTGATGACAATGAAGGCCATCAACCAATCACCGTGAAGCCCATCAGCCATAAAGTGACGGAATGGTCTAAGCTCTCACAAATAATTGAGATGTTTTGCACAGAGCTTCTTTAGCTGAATATTGTTTCCCGTGGTAGCGTCATGGGAGACTTGGAGGCTTGAACCCCAACAATATCAATCAATCCCCTTAGCCCATAATACTATTACCATGTAACCAACATTCATGAATGACTGTTTGCGCAGCCTCTCCATATTTTACTCCAACCGCTCATTAGCCCATTAGCAAATTTCCGGTGCAGCCACTGACCAGATCAGCCTTAATGATACTCAACAGATTCTAAATGCAGTTTAGGTCTGGAGAAAAAAATGGAAAGCACTCCATCAATCGTTCATTGGTGTTCTTTTTAGAAGATGGACAATTCTTTGTGGCGATTGAAGCATTGGCGGGTGCATTGGTGTGCAAGAAAATATATTTCTGTTTGAAACTGCCGTTCTGTGATCGATACATGGGAAGAAGCTTTCTCTCAGAAATAAATAATGTGAATGCATCTGGGTTCCTTCTGACACTGCCATGTACCCAGAGGCACTGGCGTCAAACTCGCCATTCTGTGTACGTTCATCACTGTGCGTGAGTTCAAGTAAGCTTTCTTGCCGCGTCACAACCCGAGAAGCACTACAATAAGCATTACCTAACCTTACCTAGCATAGGTTCGTCAGCGGGTCCCCAGAGTCACTGTTAGGCGTGAAATATTTTTGAAGTCCAGAGTGAATTGGGATGCTGTCTCTGGTGCCATCCTTGCACTACCTTGGGGTGTTGTGGGAGAGTCTACTGATCCTGGGTCTACTTTGGATCGGCTTCTCTCTGGCATGGTGCGCGCTTATGTCCCTTCCCGCTTCATAACGGTTAGGACGG
>LQNS02278175.1:6474076-6485286 GCA_001587735.2 Parhyale hawaiensis | reverse complement strand
CATCACAATATTAGCTTCCAATGTTTTCCTAATAATATACCGATACTGATTGCAGCTTTCTGACCACCACTAAAAACATAATTCTTATTAGGAGGGTCGTAATTATCAGGATTTGCAGCAGAAATTCTTATGATTACGACATCCTCCCAAATGTCGCACTCTCAAAGTACGGTGATGATGAACAAAGTGTGTTATTAGTTTTGCTTAGTGAACAAAACGTTGTACGTAGTGAGGTTGCTGCTCTCCTAGTGTGCTCAAATGCCTAGTACGAAAAAACCCGCCTCACACTTAATGGGGTTAACATCCATTGCTACGTTTTTTTCTCACTGTAAACAATAGAAAAACATACTCAGTTCTCTATCACCTTTAATGCTGTTATATCTGTCCTCTCGATATGGCCGAGGCCCTTAATGTGTTTGTCGATAAGCATTTTAATATGAAATTTCGCATCCAAAAATTATGCAAAACTAAAAAAACAGTTTGATGTGATTTAATGCCTTTTACTGTGCAGTCGCTCATTCTTTCCCGATTCAACAACAGTATAACTCGATCGGGGTTAATACCTAAAAATCAATTTATTTTCGAGCTGCAGAAATCCCATTGCGGTGAGACGAACGTCGTTCTTAATGGACACTTCACCAAACGTCCGACGCTCCATTCGATAACCAACATCCAATTTTGTATTCACCTAATGCATGCAACTTTATGTAAAACGCGTAAATTTGAAATGCCTCGAGCTCATTACTTATGAAGAGAAAAGTGCGATACAATTAATGTCAGTGCAGCAGCAATGGATATGGACTGCCAGGGTGAAAGTTATGGATTATGATCTTTAGTGATTGTTGCGGTTCTCTCACATATTATCAAATTGCAATGCTCACAAAGAGAAATACAGGCAATTGCACAATAATACTATCTGCATGAAAGTTTTAATACATTTTCTTGAAGCGCATTTTTATGTTACGCGAATAAAGCAGGAAATATCAAGTGACGCATTTGTGAATATGACTATGCACCAATTTATATAATGCCCATGTTAGTAAACATGCAGGATACCAGCCCTTGAAGCTGAGCTGTTCGTTTTTAAACTACTATTTTCAGAGCCAAAATAACTACATTGATAAAAGTTCAAAAATAAAATACATAGCTAAGTTGACTATGCATCTTTTTGTGCTGGAAATCTCACTCACTACACAGCATTCCTGACTTCATCTGAATCTTGTCCTCGCTTGTACTTCTAAGCATCAGCGCCCGACTGCCGATTTCCTCGCCCGAGTAAAGTCTATAAAAAACTAATCCGGGACCACATATGCATTCCCATGAGCAACTGGAGGCGAGGATGAGCAACTTACTAGTTGTCTTGAAGCATATTTAAATTCGGTAGCATGGATACGGTGGCATGGAGCACGTGCGTGAGCTGCTCATCTTCGCATCACGTTGTGTCTATGACTGTCTAGTGTAGCCCCGGCATAAAGTAAACAAAAACACATAAGTTTCTTCTCTTAAAGCCTCTGTGGGCTGTGCACGCTATGACGTGCACTGCATCTAGAGGAGGAATAATGATCTTGTTATTGTAAATGGTTATTGGTACATATCTGTGTAGTAGCGCCACCGACCCTCCCGCCAGTCACCGTATTGTGACGCCCATATAGCGTCAGAACTATGAGACAATACCATCGTATAGTTACATGCCCAACTACGTCGCCGCGAACCCACACCACTATTGTGATGATATGCCGCACTGTGAATCGACCATCCTCTGTCTGTAGTGTGGTGACATACACCACTACGTCACAGCATTACCTAAGTAACGTAACCATGTGGCCTATGGCTCGTCCATAACTCCCTGGGGGAGTCAGAGAAGGGCAGGCGTATTGACAAAGAATGTATTACGAGCTCAAGTGCAAAGAATTTTCTTCGCCTGAGCTTTCATCCCGCTGCTCGAAGGGCAAAATTCGCAACGGAAGATTCGCAATGAACATTTCGAAGTCATAAGACGGTTCTGAACTCAGCTACCATACGTTTCTTCAAACGGTGATCTGCTCAAGAAGTGGAGGCAGGCAGCAACATCTTTTTTTCCGCTCTTGATTCTGATGAAATAGGAAAACATTTACTTACGAAATATAAGCTACGGAAAGAGTCTTAGGCGATGCGTAATGTCGGCGTTACGCTACGCAATCGCACGCTCAACTTATGCGAGAACGTTCGGCTCGTATGTTGTAGCGATACACTATGGAAAAAATCAGCAGCATAGATACGGTAGCACGAACGACATGCGAGATAAACGTCCGCCTGGTATAGGCTATAGTTTGGCCCAGCATCACGGGCAGGACACGGCAATGAGCGTATACATTCCATTAACGGATTGCGATTGAATAAATCGCTTAACCAAGTATTTGAAAAACGTAACTGCACGCGTTACTTTTTCGTTGCTCCTCATGAGACGAGGACCAAATCATTACAGCAGTCGCTTTAGACGTGCTGGTCATTGAAAATTGCGCTTCAGAGAGGAAAAGCATGAGGCGTGTCATATGTCGAAAGAGACGAGGAACCCGTGCACGAGGGTGTTTTCACACTAAATCAACACGCATGAGAACAGCAAGACGAGCAAGAAGCAAAAAAAATAGGGAAAGTCTCATCAGTAGCCGTATGAAAATGGGGTAAGCAAAGTGGGTACGAAGAAAAGACCTTCCGTAGAGCAGTTAACCTATGAGGTCCCACTAGGGGGCATGCCATGAGACAAGGTCATGTTGTGTCACGTCCAAGAAACAAAATATATGTACATCATAATATTCCACGCCTATCTCTCTTCATCTTATACCTCATCAGATTACATTTTTGATTGGTATAAGTCTGCCCAGACAAGATACCGTTTGTTTAGAGTCAGGTATCGAGACCAACAAAGAATTAAGGAAAAAAAAAAACGGAACAAGACTGACAAGCAGAACGGCAATGTAACAGAGAAGAGCAAGAACTCTACAAAGGAAGAAAACCAAGCCCGTAGTCACGGAATTAAAGAAATCTGCAAGGTGTATAGCTACAGACAGGATAACCTAGACGTTGCTTAGCCCAATAGATCACGTGCAATAGAGATGAGTCCATCAAGACGGGATAATAAATTCGCTCGCTTGTTCAACTCGAGTAATTCAAGTCAAACAACAGCTAATAGGCAATTAAACTTTGTCGTTGGAGTGCCGGCCAATCTGTCAGGAACGCCATACTTTTGCACTGCGTCGGGTGCGCGTCGGAACCGAGCGGAAGTAAACGCTGCTCGTGTTTACTGTGAAGTGCTCCGCTCGATCGCATGAGACAGAGCGCACTTCCTGACCAGCGCTTCATAAACAATACTTCTTCCTGCGAGATACTGCCTGGTCCTTTACTCGGTTCTTATGGGGTTAATGATTTCTTGTCTTACTCAGATGATGACCACATTACTCATCCACCTATCGCTCTAATAACTCGATACTCAGTACACAGAACAAATATTTAATAACCATAAAACTAGATTATATAATGGAAAACACGTATTGTAACGATCACAAAGATAAACATAAATCATAAATATGAATAAAAAATAAGTACTCTTTGCTTTGCCGTATATCCGTTACTAAAACGCAGGAGACGCAACGCGCGTTGTGTTTAACCCTATAAAGACCCACATTAACCCCTATTATCATAGGCAAAGGTGGAGGTACAGTAGTCTTGGCAGTACACTTCAGCTAGGAAACCCACATACACCAGCTGGTGCAGCAGGCAATAATTACCTCGGGAGTCAGAGGAATGTACGGCTTCAGTCCACCACAGATTGTCGGAGTTTCGACGTCATAGACGGAATACTTATATGATTAGAGCCCCTCCAACCACAAAATCAGTACTTCCCTGCAGCTATCAATAACGGAAATGCTGACGCTACACTGCCCCAGCTCGGGCATAGAACGTCTGACTTGCTGATGTCGAGCAGTGCAGTATGTCCAACCACTGCGCCATGCATTAAGACAGCTTGTTTACAGCGTCCTGTATGACTGACGCCACAATATAACGTGAAGTCCTTCTTTGTAATTCGATTCTACCAATGGGTAGTCACCAGCATTGACATCATTTTGAACCAATAGCATCGCTTCGATTGCTCACGTGATTGTTTAGTGAGAAGTGAGCCTCCAATCACGGCCGTTGTTTGCCGTGCACCGAAGTGGCGCCATGACAGCAGCGCAATGAAGCTTTCCTATTGGCTGGCTTTGTAGGGCACTGGGTATTTTATTGTTAATTCTTTGCATTTTTCTTTATTTCACTGTTAATTCGAGCTTTCATTGTCAAATTGTCTCCAAGAACTAATGTGAATAGAGTTATCAGATACGACTTTAATTTTATATTTTCATAAGAGAAGAAAGTGCAAAGTGTAGCAAATTTAACAGCCAGATGATGATATCAAAGCATTAAGGTACACTCATTTTAGGTCAGTACTACAAGTCTGCCATGTCTCGGAGAGCTGCTCCGGCTGCAACCCAAGGTTAACCTAGGATTTTTAAGTTGTCGTTTACACGCCTACTTTGAACAAAGTAATCTAAGTCGACTAACTTTACTTTATCCCATCCTGAGCATTCAATTCCCTACTTTGGATTGGGTTTCAGGCATAAGTGGCAAATCGATTAAGCTCGAGACGGCGGACAACATAATCGCATCATTGGGGAGCTTATTTTTCTACGGTTTCCTATTACACCGTCACCCAAATATACGAGAAAAGTTAGTTAAAGAACATTCACTTACACGTGCTGAATGACTGCGGAACGGTAACACGATTCAGTTTTCGTGCAGTTCTGGACGACAGTTTTCGTTTCCTTATACCTACGTACGGGTAAATTTTCCGATGTCCCAAAAGACTGACAACAGATTGCGCTCTTCATCGATCTCGAGATGATGAAATTTAGAAACGTAACAGTAACTTTTTCCTGCCTTGTTGAGGTGAATAATATTCTGTTTCAAGGCAATACTGGGCCATGTTGTTGTTTTTGCAATATGTGTACTTAAAAATACACCAGAACGCTCTACACAGTAAATAAAAATAACATAGCTACCAGACTAATTGCTTCTATCTTTGAATTTTTGATGATTTTTTCGACTGTATGAGTAATTTTGTTTTCATACGTTTTGCAACACAGTATTGACTTTCTATCCCACTTAACCTAGTATTTTGAAAATTGAGTTTCACATACTTCTACCTACTTATCAATATGCTGTATAGACAAAATAAGACTGAACATACACTAGGAGAAAGTGAGAAGACGCATCAATACGATACAGATCCAAGGCCTCCGCCCCCAACCCTTCTGAGTCCTTCCGCACCGGCCTATATTAAGCAAACATATCGATTATTGCGTGAATTTTTTCACCCACGGGTCTAATACTTATAATATAAATAGTCATAAGACTGATATTGTTGAGCATCATTTGTGGCGGGGGCAAGGTTGCCACAAGTCGTTTGTGTTTTGATCAACAAGGAGACTTTATGAACACAACATGCATTTATTTTTTTCCTTCGTTTCGTCTTTCCTCACTCAAAATAGCGCCATACATCTACAATTGGTAATAAAAAAAAAGCCCTGTACTGTACCTAAGAGTTGCCTCCCTCAGGGACATTTCAACCATTGTGCGAGCCTCGAAGCAACACTCAGACAGATCAGAGGCTGTATTGAGCCAAACTTCTTCTTTCCTAGGGACGCAACTCCAACGAGCCTCGGCAAAGGAACCATTGTTGCGTCCTGGTAAATTCGAAGCTGTGAAACAAACTCCATACCAAAAATAAGGGACGGAGCTCGGCTTTAGGAGAAGACGACTTCATTAGCAGAGTGATGATTCATAAAAAGGAGGTTCAGTAATTCAGTAAATTGCTATTGAATGGCAACCGATTTACATATAAGTAAAAAAATGGAGACGAATTCCTACACTGCTTCTGTTTCAGTTTCAAAAGCAATGCAGATCCAGAAGCTCCACTAAGCGAATAACAGAAATGTTTTATCATATAGACTGCAATATCTCCGCCGTGGATACTGGATTTTGGTACATCTAACTACCGTATAGAGCAGTGTGAAGAGCAGGTGGGCTACAGACGAATTAAAAACTATAAAACAAATAGCTTTATTATCAATTTGACTGCAATCCTCGTTAAGTTTCAGCGATCCAAGCAGACAAAGAAAAATGTGACATGCAATAAAGTTAAGCAAACCATAACTCTGCACATACTCATGTACATAGCAACTGGGAACATAAAAACAATTGAAGTGAGAAAACCAAGAGTACCTGATAAGAATTACAAGCTGTACAGTGACAGTAAGAGTATAAGTTTTTATTAAGGTAAAATAATTTCGGCAAGGCTAGCGATCGGGAATGACGTTGTCCATGGAACGGTGGCTGAATATAACTTCCCAAGACACCCAGGTCGTCCCAGAGACGTCCGGAATGCTGCAGCGCTGTCACAAAGAAGCCAATTCCGATGCCGTCAGAACAACTGTGATCACACTACGAGGACGCCACAAACTATAGCTACTGTTGATGACATCAGAATGACCTTGAGCAAACGTCCTGGACACTTTCACAGCTGGAAAGATCCGTTATCCCGCGATGTCCTTCTCACCATTTGTACCAATTGAAGTCTAAATGAGCCAATAAATCTTTACTTTCCCACAAAAGAAATTTGCATGGGGAATGCAAGACGGTAGTTCAAGATCAAATTTGAACAGCATCATAGGATGGGTTCTTTGATTTTTTTCATAAATGGGAGTCAGAAAATACGGGCAACAGATTTCTCATAGACAATTCAGTGATAAATATTTTCCTAGAAAAATTAGAATTGTAATTATATAATCCTCCTTCTACGTTCAAGAAAACCCGACTCAAACGCATGACGCAACACTAACACAATATTTTTTTTTTTTGGTAACTCACGGCCTGCAATATGAACAGGCTATATTTTATGAGTGGATTACCACTTATTGATTTGCACTTTTATATAGAATGTTCGATGTATTTTTAAAAGGTCGGGTAAAAGTATTTTACTTTTGAGTTCATTTTCCCGCTGAATTAAAAATGACATCACAAATACCCAGGAAAAAATTCCGCAAAAATTCAGTTTTTTACTCTAATGAAATATGAGAGTAGCTATAGTTTAGTTATTAGTTTAAGTCTCTATTTCTGTTTCTCAGGGGAAACAACAAGGGATATGTAAAATGTCAATTGAAACGTGAAACCCATCCATACACGAGGATGTTTTTACACAAGATCAACGCGCATGAGCAATGCAAGTCGAAAAAAAAAAGAACAAAAAATTAATAAATAAATGTCGGTATAGGATCTTCATAACAGAAGAAAGCAATGTGGGCTAGAAAGACAGGTGTCCCGAAATTATACTAGTTTAGATGAACAATGCTAGTGTATCTACGATCTATTACAACATCTTACCATGCCATCCATTTACCTCCTCAAGGTTTGAATAGCTTTATGCATGCAGAAAAATAAAGGATTTTTGCTTCGTTTTATTCCTTGTTTTACTGAGAATATTTCCCCTTGGCAGCTGCAATGCTCTTCGTTGTATACACCGTTGCCCTGCAACGCCAAAGTTACGTTATATCCTGCACTCTGAAGAGTTTGCTGAAGCCGGGAGAACTAGATTTTTCCAATAAAACAGTGTGCTGAGTCTCATGAAGCAGGAGGTAGAAAGTGACCTCGCACCATTCATGGCACATTTCACCGACCTCGCTTCCACATCTGTTGCTATACGAGCACTGATCGTACCTAGTGAACTCTGTACCGTATATAATGTACAACATGTGAACAGCTTAGGCAAGACCTTCTAAAGTAGAGGCCTGGAGCTGTGTCTCGAAAATGGTGCGTCAAAATATTAGGAGACGCAGCCTGATACCTAGAACTAAAAATAGACATATTACAATAAGAAATACAGGGCTCATTTCGTATTTAATTAAACTCTTTGACTGCTACAGTTTTGCTCAGATCTACCCATGGTGTAACTGCTTCCCCCTACATATGATAAAAATAAATTAAAACAGACATATTAGAGTTAGGAATACGGTCCACTTTACGAATTTAATTTACTCTATGACTGCGGCGCCGTTATACGTCATGAGCAAGAATTTATCAGCAAAATCATGGTCTTTTTGGATCATCAAAGAAGATGTTAAAAGAGCAATGCAGATGATATGAACTGAGTGAGATTTCTGCCATGGGTGAAAGAATGTCTGTCGCGTTTATCTAGCAGATTTTAATACAGTTATTGAGATCTCTCTAAGTTAAACAACACCATCTTGGTGAACTGATTATCTTCAGTCATGTCGTGTATAGGATTGGGAAGATCATTAAAAAGCTAGCTCCAGAAATAGAATATGCTCTTGTACCTGTCTCTTTGCGAGTGTAGCATACGTGGAGATACCCTGGCTGAAGAGATCGTTTACTGATTATCACCCGCGAACGAAGTGAGAGAGGTCCATATGTTTTCGTTCAAGTTTTAATTATATATATTTGTATATAACTTGAAAGCAGCAGTTGAAGAAATTTCGGTACGCACCACGAGTTCTGGACAATATGGTATCATAGTTACACCTCCTGCGATTACCTCTCTAGATTTCGCAAGATTTCGAGAACAAAATTTACCAACTTTGATCCTCCCACCTGATGAGCTGGAGAATAGCGAAATTTCTTCAACGGCTTCTCTCGAGTTCTATAATTAGCTAAGCCATTTCAAGAAAATAATTGCATATATATCGCACATGCAGCAACACAACAAAGCAAGCTTGACAAGGGGAATGCTCGTAACAGCTAGGCACGAAAATACTACAGCAGCAGAAAGACCACCAGCGCCTACAAATAACAGAATCCCTTCTCATCCGAAGCCTTCAGCCCATTATCAACGGGCAAACCACTGGAACACACCGGTTATTGAAGCTACAAGGAGAACTTAGCGCATGAATAAGTCCAATCACCCATGTGCCCGCCAGTCTGCTTGCGCTCCATAATCTACTTCTATACGCCAAAATCTTCAAGAACTCAGATTTTATCGCAACCACTCAGCGCACTCACCATACAGTGAACAGCCTGAAGATGACCGATGCTCGGTCGAAACGCGTCGCAAAAAGCTCACCAAGGTAAAGCAATAAAAAATGCCACAGAATAGCAGCAACACCAGTACGAAGCACCGAGCACTGAACAATTATTTCATCTCACCGAAGACAGAGGAACTGTTTTTAAATTGAGACAGTTGGGGAAACTTAATAAAGATAGAGTAAACCTAAAATTCGGCATTGTTTTTAACCAAACATAGATATTTGTGTACATATTTGTCTGTCCACCCAATAAGTGGTCGAAAGAGCTGAGCTATCTTCATAATTTTTTGTAGGGAGTTTGGTGAGTTGCCCTCGATGTGACCCATGCAAAAAAAAAAAAAATGGTTAGCTGGCCATGAAAAAGACGGCGCTGAAATTTGCTATCCACCCAGAAACAGGTAGGAGTTTAGCGGTGTTCATAATTTTTTGCAGGGAGACTGATGGTCTGTTCTCGATATGACCCATGCCAAAAAAATAGGATTAGCTGGCATTCAAAAATGACGGCGATGAAATTTGCTCCCACCGCGGGTGATGGTCTTACGCCACGAGGCGTTCTAGGTTCACTATGTATTCGCAGTTAACTGCACAACCTTGGCATTCCCCAGAGTGACATGTAACGAACGAAAAGCGCAATGGGCTTCATTTAGTTTTCATTTCGTGATAACTCGTGGCCAGAGCTTTTTTAACTATGGATTGACATGATCGAGCTAGGTGAATTTTCTGTTATTACAATTATTAAATCATGCCAGACTGGCGACGTGGGAACAAAGAAACTCCATAAGGTTGACAAAACTCCACGCAACCAGCCCAGCGAGTGAAGAAAAAAAAAAAGAAAGAGAAGATCCTAGATCACAGAATAGCTCTGCGTACAGATCGTTTAAAGCTGCCAATACCCGCACCAGCAAAGACAGAGCCATCAAGACCATTCCAAACCTCCATACACGACGGTAAAAACGAACGAGAATACTGGCCCGTATGGCATCGTAACGGTTCAAAAGTAAACTCACGAAGAGCAACAGTACGCCGAGTATACCTCACCCGAACAAATGGCTCCGGAAGAAAATCAGACAGTGGATGACTAGGGCAGTTATAAATTTTATACAAAAAGTAGACCCCACCGACTCTGCGATGATGCGCCAGATCACAAGGCACAACACCATCTAGTTGAGAACCACTTTTGCCGCAAAGTTCGGGGTATTTTGTACATCTGATATAAGAAACTCAGAGATTTTCTCCAGGTTAAACTATAGTAGTTGAAGTGAAAAAAAAACAAGCGAATGGATGCGAAGTACGCGTGAGTTTTGATCTAACACATGGGTATGCCTCAATCTTAACAGCCAGCGATGAACGCGAGAAACTCGATCCGTAGAGCCAAATCGGCCACACAGGAACGAGGTGCAGGGAAAGTCAGAGCAACTCGGATAATTTATCACAACCGAAATGAGAGAATCGAAGACGCCTCTGAGCCCTTCAGCCTTCTATAGTACCAGTTACTGCAGGTACAACAATACCCGCAGTTGCATCCACACAACAGTAGTCTAATCTGTGATAGAGTCTACCTGTGCAGTGTGTACTCGGTCATTTCAATGGCTATATAGGCGCCACCAATCGGCACGACGGTGTAAGTTAAGTTACGTCTTATATAGGCTTAACTAGTGTGGAACTTCAGAGACGAGCGTTGGGTTCACCTGCTCGGGATGCGTCGCAGGTGTCAAACCTATACCTAAAGTGCCGGATAAGTCAGGCCTATTGGACTTAGCCATACTTTCGTCGTGTTAGCCGATGCCGCCTTTCTTTTTCAATAACAATATTTGAAAATTTAAAATCAAGTTTCGTGATTTTTTTTCCTGAAGCAGTTCCCTCTTTGTTGTTATGTGTAGGGGAAGCCGCTCCTAGACTCGCCACAATGGCAATCGGGAAAGAACGAAAGCCTTCAATAATATCATGGACTGAAGGAGAAGAAGAAGACGTGACAACAGCCCTTGGCAGTCTGGTAACTGGAATATGCAGCATACATTGACGTGTAAACGAGCTAGTGTACAGCTGTGCACAAGTGTGGACCAGTACTATATTTCATTGGAATACATTAACTGATAATTTCAG
>LQNS02278175.1:6430231-6440733 GCA_001587735.2 Parhyale hawaiensis | reverse complement strand
TTTTGTTTTCTCCACCCGCTGGGCTGGTTGCGTGGGGGTTTGTTAACCTCATGGAGTTTCTCCGTTCCTGCGTCGCCAGTCTGGTGTGATTTAATAATAATAATAATAATAGGAAGAATGGACGGACGGATGGATGGATGGATGGATGGATAGATGGATGGATGGATAGATTTACGGAAGGATGGATTGAGGGATGGCTGAATGGATGGATTGTTGGATGGAGAAATGATCGACTTGATGGTTGAATGGATAACTTGATGGATAAATGACTGGATGGATGGTTGGTTGGATGCAAGGAGCTTGCATAGAGAAGGAGGGAGCCAGTAGCCTAGCCCGTTGAAGCTCAAGAGTCTCTTATACCTGTCAGCCAGTTGTCGTGTGCACCAATCGCATATCAGTAACGAGTCTCTTATGGCTGCAGCCAGTTGCGTAAGCACCAATTATATATCAGTAACTCGGTTCGTCTGCGGCTCCCCCGTGAAACTCAGTGCTGCCCTGTCTTTTCCACCAATGAGCGTCTCACAGCCATAAGAGATCTGGTTAACTCGCTGGCAAGTCTGTAACTGGGCCACAAGGCTCCCTCCTTCTCTATTGAAGCTCCTTGGTTGGATGGCTATGGATGACTGGGGCGTCTGGGGTGGCAAAATAATGAATCTAATAATAATAATAATAATATGGATCACTGGATGGATGGATAAATGGATGGTTGGATGCATGGGCGAATAGATGGTTGGATGGATGTATTTGATGGATGACTGGTTAGATGGATGATTGGATAGGTGGATGGATGGATAGATGACTGGATGGATGGATAGATGGTTGGATGGATAGATGGATGGACGAGTGAATGACTGCATGAATGGATGGCTGGATGGATTGATGGCTGAATGAGTGTATTGTTGGCTTGATAGACGGAGCCAAAAGTAAAAGGACCATACGTAATATTATTAACATTACGAGCTCCTAATCCCTGAATGTACTGCAGTTTTGTACCCACAGGAGGAGCGGGGACCTGTGTCCGAAAAATCCCTCTATCTAATTCTGTACCGACCAAAAACACCGCCGGTCACGTTATTAGATCTATTTCTAAACTACTAAATATTTTTATATAAACAGTGCAGGGTTAACTTCCAGTAAATAAGCGACCATGTGCTTTCTCCCACAATGATATTCTTAGGATAGCGTTTATCAGCCATTCGGTTAGGGATCAACTGCTTGAATTCCATTTATCTAGCCCGGTATAGTGGCTATTCCCGATGCAGCAGTTGCGGAGCCAGGAAGTTTGCCTATGGGGGGAGGAGGAACTGGAGTAAAATGCGGAGGGGCTTCAAAAACATTGGTAAAACTAGTGAGGGAGAGGGGTTGGCTAATTATTGGTGGGGCTGAAGCCCCAAGACTACTCTCCCTGGTACCGCCACTGAGCCCCAGTGCTAGACGGTGTTACGCACTTCCCGTGAAGCTTCATTCGGCCTCAGCCTCCGCGTACTCAGTAATGAGCCTCGCCTCTATTTATAACACCCAGTCTCACATGACCGAATTATGGCAATTAATTTCTATTAACAATTTAGCGGCGCAGTGTGAGTCTTTGTCTGCAGAGCCGCAAGACTCGCGGCAAATAAGCCACGGCCGCCACGCACTGGGACGAGTGCTGTTTCACAACCAGGACGCCTTTACATGCTCCAACCAAGCAAAGTAACTGCCTTGGTGTGTTGGATAAGCCCGTCAAGGCTTGCATTTTGCTTAGTTGAGCAATGGAAAGCGTGATGGAGGTTGAGAAATTATTTCTTAGTGCGGTTACGGTTGTGTAGCAGCAGCAGCAGCAGGACGGTTACTTAGCCCCTGGCAAAGTAAACACTCGGCTGTCGAGTGGGCTTCCAAAAAGTTATCCTCACAAGAAAGATATTTCCGGCCGCTTTAGAGTAAGCGAATGCGTGACTGTATTGGGAACAGCGTGTGAGTCTATCTGTGCTACCGTATTTTCTCTGTGCTGGTGATAATGGATGCCCTAACGGGATGTACACGTCCAGACGAACTCTGGGCACAAGAACTCAGCTGCACGCTAACTTTAAAATAAATATTTAACTTATTATAGAGACAAATAAAATTATATTCATAATAAGAAGTAGTTGAGTGCTAAGCATGCCGTTATTATTTCCAGTGAAACAGCCCAGGAGTTTTTAGCAACAGAAAACATATGAGGTTATTGCAAAAGTTCTTTCGATTTAAAAATTTATGCTGAGAATAAAATACTGTGTGTTTTGGAAAAATTTTATTCATAGCAATAACGTACTCTGATCTTTATAACTTAATTGATTCCATCTGTCAAGGAGCTTATAAATGCCTCGCTTGCAAAAATTCTTTAGGTTTTGATGTGAACTATGAGCCTAACTCATCTGAGAGTTAATCTGAAAGCAAAAGTTGTAAATTACTCATGATGTTATGTAGCAGGCCAGTCACCACCACATGACTGTAGCAGCAAGCCAGTCACCACCACATGGCAGTAGCAGCAAGCCAGCCACCACCACATGGCAGTAGCAACAAGCCAGTCACCACCACATGGCAGTAACAGAAAGCTAGTCACCACCAAATGGCAGTAGCAACAAGCCAGTCACCACCACATGGCAGTAACAGAAAGCTAGTCACCACCACATGGCAGTAACAGAAAGCTAGTCACCACCACATGACTGGAACAGAAAGCTAGTCACCACCACATGACTGTAACAAAAAGCTAGTCACCACCACATGACTGTAACAAAAAGCTAGTCAGCCACCCGCTACAGACCCACCAAAGGCGGTCCCCAGCAGCGAGTGACGCGCTGCAATTGAAGGAGGGCGCAGACCGCGACATTTTTGCACCGCAACGAATGCGGGCCCAAATTCTTTTGCCCGCGCCCAGCTACAATGAGGAAGAGACCAGGAGGGAGAGATGTGCCAGAAGGAAGCCAATTGCTGTTACACTTTGTTCTCATTCAGTAGGGACCGAAACCTCTGTTTTGTGTCCTATCTGGACACGAGCCGCTCGGACCATTCGTTGTGCAATATCGTATTTGACTTAATTCTTAGTTTGACTCAACTTCTGTTGAGTCCTCATCCTTGTGAGGTCCGTGGGAAACGTATTGGTCACGTTTCGTTCAGTGGTAATTCTAAAATAAAAAAAAAAAAACATTATGGCGTTACAGAAATATTTCAAACGTTCGTCGATGTGTCGCTAAAATATATAGCACCCTAAGTGTTATATATAACATACATATATATATATCTTTCGTCCGTTGTAATGAAGCAAAAGCGAAGGTATATAGGCAACAGTGTTGTGTGTACGTTCCCCGCGAACAATGTCTGTTTGGGCCTCAATGCTTACCACTGCTTTCTTGAGAGATAGTGTTTTACTGTGGGTTTTGGGTTTTCGACAGGACACCAGATTTTGTGCGGAAACATCTACGATCCTGTCATAATTTTCACTGTGCAATAATGTGCCAAAGTTTGAGGACGTCTGTAGTTTACCACAGTAACTGGTCATACAACATGGAGGCAAAGAATATACCAAGACGCACCTTCACCGGCCGCTTCTGCCCCTAATCGCTATCATATCAGGACAGCAGACGAAGAAAATAAAGAAAAAATGTCAGTAGCAGTAGAAAAAAAAACAACGAAGATAGTAATACAGCCGAGGCGCGAGATAATATTTAGAATTAAATATTTAGCGCTACTTTCTCTCAACATCGTCAGCTATGCTGAAAAGAAACACATCCCTGTGCACTTTCGTTGATTCGAGGTAAATTCTTGAAGCCGACCAGCGGTCGCTGCGTTAATATAGCTGTAGGATATTGTAGGTGTTATTTGATTGCTTCATTAAAGGCGGGTTGAACTAAATTCACAAAGCTTGACTAGTTGGATACATCAGACAGCAACGCTGACTTTGCCCTTTTAACTCGTGTTACAGTTGTTAGATGCAACCCGATTGCGTTGGAGACTGCTGAAAACTCCATTTTATAAAAAAGAGATTGTGCGTTCAGAAGTCTTAAAGGTTATCAATTAAGGGTTAACTCCTGAATCTTCAGTGCAAGTACTCGTTTGAAGTTTCTGAAGTCCCGGACAAGTGAAGCCCATTGGACTCTATGTCTCTGGCCAATCGATGGCAACTTTAATCTGCTTTCCGGCCAAACGAGTTACTTTCACTAAAGGTTAAGCGTCTCATAACAACAATAAAGCATAACGGAAGGAACAAGCAGTACGCTTCGATGTGCCGGGAGCCCAAACAAGGAATAGCAAGTTGAGATTGAACAGGCAGAATAATGTAAAAATCCTGGTAACACAGTAGGAAGCACAGTGAGAACGATGTCCCAAAGTAATAGGTTAGAGGGGCAGCATCACAATTTTTAATAATCCGCCAATTGGTTCACATGGAGGGCAGATGTATGAAAATAATTTTGAGGTAAATAGCTTAAATTAAAAATGCATCATTATAGATATAGAAGTTACATTTGAAGATCAAACGGTTCTGACCCAGGCATTAGTTCTGACGGCCACGTCGCCGATACCAGGCAGCCGCTTCTGAGTTCACATCAGCTTTGCGTTAGTATTTTCCACAAATCGATACTCAACTCACTAAGTGCTTTGAGAAAAATATGTAAATGACTAAAGCGAAAACAAGTTACGGGACGTGACTGTTATACCGGTACCACTGCGTTCTTGAAGTTACAAAACATCTAATACGCTGAGACACAGCTCAAGATGAATTAAGGACGAAACGAAGACGGTAGACTCACCGAGTCAGGTGAGATGAACAGAAAATTTTTGGAAATTTATAATAGCCTGTTTTGCTACCACCAAAAAAAAAACTGAATAATTGCAATGAGCTTAATGCATATCTACTGCATTTCAAATGCAGAATTCAAAATTTGCAAAACGTGCCACATCTTAAAATCGAATCTATGCGGTCTCCTTTACATCGGGACTCCCCACAGCAGAGGCTGGATGATGTTTTCAACATGAGGTGAGCCTTTCGGTCAGAAGTACTACCATGCGGTACTTCCACAAGCGTAAGAAATGACAGCAGTTGCTATCCAAACCTGCTCCCTGTTTCTGTTCCTTCGGCGAGGTCGCAAGGGCACAAATAGGTCCGTCGTCCCTCCTCTACCCAGTTATTATCAAAAGACAAGCTAATCACTCGATCTCCTCCACAAGAACTGGTGAGCCTTAACTGCTGCTCTTGTTATTATTTTATTGTTGTTCTTGGTGTCGACTGCAGAAGTATGTTAGATAACAAGACGGATATAAGAGGCGATAAGATAGCGTCAGCGGCACATCTATCAAATGAATGGCTTCTCTCACTCGCTGCAATACGAGAGGTATATGTAAACAGAGCTACTGATAACCATGATTATTGCTCCCAAGCAATTAGCAAATTGTCTCCAGAAACTGAGATAGGAAACCATGCAGGCGAGCGAACAGTAAAGAGAACGGCTAGTCTGCAGAGCGATTACTATCATTGTCGTCAACATCGTTGGTAATGTCAGCGTACTTGGTTATCGAAAACTATACATCACCGAAATTGCAACAGCACGTCTTCATCGTTCACGTTCGTTGCCAATGTTGTGTTGTAGTCAGAACTAATTTTACAGAAATGGTGCTCAAGTGTGCCCTATAATTACCACCGTGTCTCAGTTATTGCTAAGATAAGCTACACCATAATATGACTTCAGCCTCGTCTTAAGAGTATAGCGCGCTTCAGCGCTTCAAGCTGGGTTGGAAAAAATTATATCGGGTTTAATATTATTAGCTGGAACCTGTGGAAATACCGTAGAACATAAGGTAATGTTCTTCAGTGATATCTCAGACCCGTATCATCCTAATTTTTCCCCTATCTAATACTGGAGAAACTTGTGGAAATTTTACAGAAGAAAATCATTGTTCCTCAATTATGACGCCCTCGGATCCTATCATGCATACGAAGGATGAAAAATGTCTTAAGTCAGGCAGTGGATCTTCTACCCAAAACCTGCGAGCACTAGCAGCTTTAATTTGAACTTGGGTATCAACGATACGTCAAGGAAACCCTAACTTTTTCCCCTATCTAATACTGATGAAAGCGTCATGGTCGTAATAACTAACTAACTCAGTAACTAACAAAAAGAGGGACAACCAGAATTATAATATAGATAGCTCCACGCTTGAGTGCGGACACGAACTAAGTAAATTCTTAAGTAAAGTGAGTAGAGAGATGAAGAAATGAGTAAACTACATAACTAAAAATGATTACTTAATTAATTCTCTGACACGCAAATAAATGACAAAATAAATAAATATACACGCATTTATCT
The DNA here is from genome assembly GCA_001587735.2 of Parhyale hawaiensis. Taxonomy (NCBI): domain Eukaryota; kingdom Metazoa; phylum Arthropoda; class Malacostraca; order Amphipoda; family Hyalidae; genus Parhyale; species Parhyale hawaiensis. Next base: position 6,434,413 of record LQNS02278175.1, on the reverse strand, counting down.
TTTTTATGGCGTTTGACTAGAGTAATAAGCCGTCGAAACTAAAGGTAGGCTCTACGGAAGGGTTTATTACTATTACCAAATAAGTTATGTTTTTGTCAGTTTGTCTGTTATTTTTATATCACCAAGATAACTCAAAAAGTTATGGGCGGATGTCTTGGGAATTTACAGGACTTGTTAGGCATGTTAAGAGTAACATGATTAATTTTTGGTAAAGATCCGTTTAACCGTTTGTTTGTTTGTCTGCCGTTTTTTTCTTAGTACCCTAACTCAAAATGTTATGGACGGATTTTTATGAATCTTATATGAGTTTTTGCCTTGTTGGGTACATCATGATGAGTAAATGACCAAAAACTAGTGGCACTGGCTGCAGCAGAGAGTTATAATGATAATATCATTAACAATAATATAATTTATATACAGTATGTTACCTTTGATTATGCAAATACAGTTTTTTAAATTTATTTTTCAGGATAAGTGTCGAACTTTGAAACATCAATATTAACTAAATGTATTGCTGTGTAGCAAATATAAACAGCACTTGTAAAATAAATATTTAGCCATTTGCTAAGTTTATCATACAATTTGCTTATTTACGAGTTTTTTACTGTTACCTCAGATTATGCAACAAGTTAATGAAAACATCACAAAGAGGAAATTAATATAAGTGAACAGGAATATTTTTATTACTCGTCCAAAACCAATAAATTATAACCAAATCAATTCAATAAACACTGAAATAAGTGTTGAGTAGTGGTAAACAAAACATGTTAATTTTGAACATACCACCTCCATTTTTCATGATTTGTTTAAGGAGATTATCGACAGACTTCGTCAGGTTTGATATTTCAGATGGTGGAATAGAATCTGCTACTATTTTTACTGCATTCCACAGGCTTACTTTGCTCGAAAACTTCCGACCACCTTCATAGACCTTCCTTTTGATCATTGCCAAGAGGTTCTCAATCGGATTTAAATCAGGGCTATTCGCTGGCCAGGTCATAATGCTTTTTGATTTAAATTCTCCATCCATAAGCCAGTTAGCAGCGTACTGTGCTCGGCGTGAGTGAGCGTTAACGAGCTGAAATACCAATTTGGAACTGTGTGCAATAGTCTGCTCATCCAGCCATGGAATCAAGTTGGCTTCAAGAAACTGGCAGTACCTTTCTGCATCCTGTTTAACTCCTTCTGCCACTTCAAATGGACCAATAAGGGTGTCACCTACTATCCCTTCGCCAAACATTACACCTCCACCACCTTGTTGACACTTGAACCGTGTCTGTTGAGGTCGGTTATGGAGGACCCATCCAGACGCCCATCCATCTGGATCATGAAGAGTGGCTCTGCATTTGTCAGTAAATATGACATTGGAGAAATCAGTTTTCATGTACTCCTCAGCCCATTTGACCCTATTTTCTTTATGAGTTTTTGTTAAAAGTGGTCGTTTAATTGCCTTTTTCACTGTCTCTAGCTTCTGTAGCACCTCACATCTTGTCTTTCTGATTAGTACTGGGGCTCCAGCGTCTTAAAATATCGTCTTACTTGTAGAAAGGTGTTTAATTTCTAGCCATAGAAACTTTCAATTGTCGCATATCCCGAGCAGTCAATTTCCTCGTAGAGGCTCTATCCAGAGTTTTCAGGTTGACTTTACCTTTAATTTAATAAGCCTTAATTGTTCGGTGATCACGCTGTAATTTCTTGGAAACTTCGAGTGTTGTCTTACCAGAAGCCAATAACGAGGTCACTTTCATCTTTTCTCCACCGGTTAGACAGTTTTTCTTGCCCATGTTGACTGGAGAGTGATGTTGCATAATCTGGCGTAACAGCAGAACCACGTGCGATAAGCAAATGTTGCCAAAACGTGGGAAATGGTTCCATTTTATTTTTCTCTAATTTTTTTTATAGTTACAACTACCTGTGCGCTAACACACTATTAACACTTTAAATGTTTGAAACTTATCTTGAAAAGTAAGCAAAAAAATGTATTTCCATAATCGAAGGTAACGCACTGTAATATCATTAACATGAAATATATAATATTATTGCTCTCTGTGCTGTACTAGTGTTGTAGTTTTAACATCGTAACTGTGTGCAAGCCGAAGTCGTACCCTCGGCACAGTAGTGGGAAAGGTTGCGAAAAACGTATCGCAGTTTATCCTTCCATGGGCATTATAAGAGAGGCAGGTAAGAAGCACCAGAGCTTGAGGTCATCTGATCGTGTAATATGTCGCATGGCTTCAGAATCATAACTCAGCGTTGCTTGAGCGTCGAGCTCGGGAAATTGGGGTTTTGACAGCCACCTGAAGCAACGACTAAACGAGTTAACCCTCTCTTTCTCATAGCAAACCTGTTGTTTTGCTCTATGCACTACGGTCCATAGGCTTACAAGAAAGATAAATGTATGAAAAATGGGTTAACAGCGTTTTTCATTCTCAACTGCTGGCTACTGGCATTTTTAGCGACATCAATATTCACTCGAGCGAACAGCGACAATGAAACTCATCATCATCTGCGTTCCCTTTCTACGTTGTTCAACACTTCGAAGCACTGTTAACTCTATCAACTAGAATAATATGTAACGCCCATCGAATATGTGAGTAATAATTAGGTACGTAGTTATTAGCTATGGTCACACACTGTGTACCAGCTGAGAAACAGAATTTTCATTGTTGGCCCCAAAATAGTTTTCTTCTTACTCAGTAAAAGAAAACGAGGATATTAACATTAACCCCTTTAAAATTTTCAACCTACGTTTTATCGGAGTTATTAGCGACTAAGCTAGTATGATGAGTATTAGCTCTGTAACAAACAACTGTTGAGTACTTCACGTCCAGAAACCTATTGACTTAATCTAGTTAGTATTAGAATCAGAATATCTTATTCACATTTCGATCTCGCTTCACTTCTATTAAGTTATACAGGTCGTGTTATACGATGGTGTTTATTTTTCTGGCAGTGACTGAAGGGATCAAGCAATCGATTACTTGATTTTTATTCGTATAAAGGAATAAAAAGTGAGGCTCAAAACGGTTATCCAATCCATATCTTGCCAATGCCTTTAAGTTGATCTCTTCTCCGGACACTTTCACGCTCACCCAAGAGCCCCAATCGCTCAAATGTACAAAATTAATATTATATTTTTAAATACAAACTTGAGCCTTTTTATGCAGTAAAATAGAGGTGGCCTCGGGAAGACTGTGGCGATTCGTTGCAGGCTAAGCATATCACCGAGTTTTCAAGTGAAATCAAAATATCCCATCTACAGCGGTGCAGTGGTTATGAGTGCTTGCTGCAGTGCTCGTTATTGCGAAGCCGGCATTCTACTCCTAAGCCATAAAAAAAAAAATCTCTATGGTCAGCAATGCAGCGTCAGCTTTTCTGTTATTGACAATCTACTGTGGCGGGAGAAGTGACGAGGCGCAGTTGTCGAGTCTAAGGTATATGGCGCTAGAGATCAAACAATCAGGGCCATAGAGCGGATTTAACTACTGCACAAACCAGTGACTGTGGATTTCTTGGTTAGGACATACGGGCAAGGTGACACTTCCTTTGTAATTGTACTTGAGTCAATGATGGGGTCGAGAGCATTTGATTGAAACAACCTCTAAATTTAACTTCAGAAGAACTACCAACTCTATTGAAGTTTTTAAGATATTATTATTATTAAAACTTCACGCTTGGGCTCCCATAGAAAAAAGAATATGCTATTCATGAATAGGACATATAAGTAAGAGAGCGATACAAGTAGTAAATATAAATAGAGCAGCTTGGGAAATACCAATACTCCTCGATGAAAAGTATCAAAATAACAGTAATTTTGCAATAAAATATTGAAACAATACAGTAACTGCAAACACCTGCGGAATTAGCACAGTAGTACTCTTAAAAATGTCGATAGAAACTTGTCTGCGTTTCGACCAGACCAGTTTCACAGCATGCATACCTGCTTCACTTGTATTCATGAGCAATTTTGTTCAGCTGATAAAATAGAAAATTGTGAAGCTGTCCTGTAGTCTGCACTGCAGACAAGTTTCACTACAACGAAAAGAGCCGAGCTTCATTTCAACGAAAAGAGCCGAGCTCCAACAAGACCTTGACCACCTCATGGAATGGAGCGCAACGTGGTAGATGAACTTTAATGTCGACAAATGCTCAGTAATGCAAGTAGGGCTGGTGAACTCTTCC
>LQNS02278175.1:6378352-6410564 GCA_001587735.2 Parhyale hawaiensis | reverse complement strand
CTCGATGGCTCTGTCTTTGCTGGCGCTGGTATTGGCAGCTTTAAACGATCTGTACACAGAGCTATTCTGTGATCTCGGATCTTCTTTTTTTCATTCTTTTGTTTTCTCCACCCGCTTGGCTGGTTGCGTGGGGATTTGTTAACCTCATGGAGTTTCTCCGTTCCTACATCGCCAGTCTGGTGTTTAAAAAAATAAAAAAAAGAAGGAAGTTAAGTGGGCCCTGAAGAGAGACAGACCCGGAGGTCTATTCAGAGTCTTATGTAACCTTTTGGAATGCCTCTCAGTACTACTCCCTAGCTGCAAGCTTAGCTCTGAGTTGGCAACTGGCATTAACTGCGCACTAATTAATTCATTATTTCTTAGTTTTGTTACTGCATGCTACTTGTGTGTCATCCAGGTACTTCAAGTTTGGGAAAGAACTACACTGTGCCAGATGCTTGATTACGCACGTATATTATTTGATGATAATGAAGGCCATCAACCGACCACCGTGAAAGCCATCAGCCATAAAGTGACGGGATGGTATAAGCTCTCACAAATAATTGAAATGTTTTGCACAGAGCTTCTTTAGATGAATATTGTTTCCCGTGGTAGCGTCATGGGAGGCTTTGGGGCTTGAACCCCAACAATATAAATCTATCCCCTTAGCCCATAATACTGTTACCATGTAACCAACATTCATGAATGACTGTTTGCGCAGCCTCTCCATATTTTACTCCAACCGCCCATTAGCCCCCTCCCCATGCAAATTTCCTGTGCAGCCACTGACCAGATCAGCCTTAATGATGCTCAACAGATTCTAAATGCAGTTTAGGTCTGGAGAAAATGGAAACCACTCCATCAATCGTTCATTGGTATTCTTTTTAGAAGATGGACAATTCTTCGTGGTGATTGAAGCATTGGCGGGTGCATTGCTGTGCAAGAAAATATATTTCTGTTTGAAACTACCGTTCTGTGATCGATACATGGAAAGAAGCTTTCTCTCAGAAATAAATAAAGTGAATGCATCTGGGTTCCTTCTGACACTGCCAGGTACCCAGAGGCACTGGCGTCAAACTCGCCATTCTGGGTACGTTCATCACTGTGCGTGAGTTCAAGTAAGCTTTCTTGCCGCGTCACAACCCCCAGAAGCACTACAATAAGCATTACCTAACCTTACCTAGCCTAACCTAATCATACCTAACCTTACCTTACCTAAAATAATTTAACTTAGCCTAACCTAACCTTACCTTACCTAACCTAATCTGCGATACAGCGAGCAGCACAGTGCACGAACGTGAACGCCGCCCGCACGCACACCGATGCCCGTACACCGAGTAGTCGCAAACGTATATAGCGAGTGGCTAGTTTGACACCTGTGCTACTAGGAGAGGTCGTAATACCGTTCTTCTCGTCATAGCAGCCAAGAGCATAACTTCCCCTCTTCCTTACTGAGGTCTAAGCATTCACGGGACTTCGATATTATGCGTAAATCATCCTCTGACCAGCCACAGGGGGCAGCCAAAGTCCCCCTACCCTCATCAATAAAGATAACCTTGGAAATTTCTTCTTCAAAACTATTTTTTTGGCTAAGCAACTTTTTTATTCTTGCTAACTTGCTATGAAGCAGATCTAGCCTTATGCTTATTCACGGAGCCGATCTTCTTTTAGGACTCAGTTTCGAGAGTCAAGAGAAGCATGAGCATCTCCATCCTCTTCAAAAATAGTATTACTGATATAGAAAGAATTTTCTGGGGCCACAGTAATTTTTCGCACATCTCGTGAATTTACCTTCATAATTGCAATGTTTTCTTTGAAAATTTATGTTCTGAATTTTTTTGCAATTCTCGCGCCCCCATCAATTCCATTGAAATTTTACATTCTGCTTACCGTCGGAAAAATGCTGGACGATAAATGTTCTTTTATTGGTTGGAAGATATCATTTTCTAATCTAATCTAATCTTTAATATTGAATAGTAATCTAGAGAGCAAAAAGCATCAGGATCACTGGCATTTGTGTTCTTGCATATTAGCATCTGACAGCTAGAAATTTTTTTATTTTTTCGGTTAATTAGTTGTGCGTAATAAAGCAAGGATTCTACCTAAAATACTTTTTTTCACTCTCTTCCAAAAATGCAAATGTATATTAACATCTTATATAGTGTAGCTAGTCATGTTCTAGGTAATCGATAGGATAGTCGGCCTAAGTGGGCAACCTACATAGGGCTTACTTAGAATAATGTTCGAGACGCTACTGCAGGAAGCTGACGCTGCAACACTGATCTGATATCACTAAACGCTGCATTTACTTTAAACGGCACCCAATCTTACTCAAAGGACGTGACACCAGCTAGGGTGTCCCTTTTAATTGAACTTAAGATGTAAATACACGCTTCAGTACATGACACGCAGGTCACCTCGAGTGAAAAGATAATTACGGTTAAATTTTACTTCATGTTGACAACTTTAATGTAGCTAAATTTTTCTCCTTCTTATAACATGAATGATACTGGCCACATCAAGTCGCAATGCTGCGTCGCTAGATAAGTGAAGCTTAATGACTAGTCCGTGGGGGATAGAAGATCTACATACTGTTTGGTGTGGACCTTTCTGAGATGTTTCTCTGCAACAGCCCGCTGTCTTTGAAGTAGATGTTGGTCGTGGTCTTGTTTTTTTAATGTATAAGTGGGACATAAGTGGAGGTGCGCCATTGTAGGCGCTGGCATCTTATCAAACATGACATCGGAAACCTCCAGAGTTAGACCCCTGAAGTACAGTGTCATCTATCTACAGAGGTGAATGTTGAGATAAAAGTGTCCGATACCGACTGACAAACATAGATTTAGTCTTGCCGCCAATTAGCTTTACACTCCTTGCAGAGCACCAAGCACTACTGCGCGACAAGTCCCTATGTAGGGATTGGGCCATATCGTCACACATACTGGAGATTCGTATCGCTCCTATCAAAGTGGAATAATCGGTATAGTTGATCATCATATTTTTCATTCGCGAGAGCATGCCACTGGAGCAAAATCACCGTAAGCAGTCCTTTTGTGGCGGGGCTGAATTGAGCGCAGCAGTGCCAAATCTAATCTATTGACTAATGCACTTTGAGTATTCGAATATATATATAATTTTATCGATTGAGACACGTTATACCACGCGCTTAAGTGAGATTTGGCCAGTTTGCTTTACATTCTTAGCCTCGCCCATCGGACTCTTTACGCTGGTTTGACTATAGTGTATAGAACAAAAACAGCAGTGGGCCAAGTAGGCTACCCTGAGGAACGGCCGGAATCACTACGTCTGAGGCACTAAAAAATTGCAAAGAAACATACCGTCAGCCATCATATTGGCTATTCTTCATATCTTTTTTATAAATAAATGCGCAGAAAAAGCATATTATTAGCAATATAGTCAGAGTCACAGTACTTCGACAAACACCAAGATGTAATAATATCGCAACCAGCTCCTGACAGCCGCGCTCAAGTCCGCAGTTGACGTTTTGCAACAACATGCTCAGGAGCATCGCAATGCAGTCGAGCGATAGGATGGGGTGACCGGGTGTCCTGTGGCGAGCTTCAACCATCATGGACCATGAGCGGTAATACTCAGTGATGTTCGGAAACGTGCTCTTGCTTACACGACGTCCTTTTCATCAGACGAACTGATCTGCTTTAGGCATGATCTTTTAGTTGGAAGGATAGAAAGAAAACATCGTCCACGGTTGCTTTTAATACGCTGTGGTTTCTTAACTAAGCATAGTCTTCTGCTACTCGTTAGATTTTCCTCTGCATTCTTAACAACCGACATACGTGAAGATATCCACCAAAACGTTGCAGCTTGGAACCTCAGTGTCTCAAAAACGGTAAGCCTACTTTACCTTGATATTCTTCGGACGAGGTCCAGGCGACGTTATCCACGCCGCCCATCTTGTGCAGAGGTAATGCTGCAGTCCGTGACCAGCGGGATGGCTCCACATTGCACGTAGCCGCTGTATTACAGTTGGCATGTCTGACACCTTCAGTAGGTATGCGTCCCATAAATTTTTAAATTTCGCAGTCTCTGTACCGGTGGCATATCTAATGTGACGTGACATTTCGTTGAACACCCTCGCCCCCGGAACGCGAAAAAATTAAAATAGTCCCATTTATGATGCATCACCGCTATTTTCAATCAGAAAACTGGTCTGAGTGTCTGGCCAGAATTCGTCCATTTTTCTAGAATTTTCCTAATATAATTGTGATCGTAAAGCGCTCGAATCCCCGTTGAATTGAGTACATTTGAAGGTCAGCAAGTCCCTTGTAATAGTTCAATTCTTGCTTGCCGTGGATTTTTAGCAGTGAACGATCTCTGGATAGCCTCGAGGCGCTCTAAGACTTTCCGTTTGCTTCGCATCCAAAGAGGTGAACAGTATTCAATCCTTGGCAGTATCAGTTGTTTCCATAAGGTGAACGTCGTGGCTGCCTCTTGTGAAGAAAATTTTCAAAGCACCCATCCTCTCTATCTCTAGCCTATGGTAACAACTCGAGCTAAGTGATCTTCAAAAGTGGCATTATTCTGCATTCTCTCTCCAAGGTCCCTTAAAATTTGTTTTCTCTCGATTTTGTTCCCATCTCGCTTCGTGTAGGGAAGAGTTTTCCCGTATTGTAACCGATCGAATTTTGTTTCGTCGAAGGTCATGTTGCTATTCGAAATTTATATTATATCTATATTAATCTTTTAAGAGATAAACATAAACAGGATTTGCATTTTAAGGTGTAAATATCAATATATCACACATTACAAGAGATATCTCTGCGTGTACTTGCTATCATTGTTCATACCCGGTTTATGCCAATTGGACTCTATTTTCAGGTTCTTCAGACCTTAAGCTAGTGACTGTATAATGCCAGACCCGTTTTGCATTTTTTGCATCTTTCTCCACATATCAGACCAAACGCGGTTAAGTATGGAAAAAAAATTACTGGACGAAGGCCCTACTGTAAATTTCTGTATTTTGTATTTATTGGTGTCATTGCCGGGCGCTGGCTCAGATAATCTACGAAGGTTTTTTCAAGGTTATACTTGATTTTTTACATTTTATTGGAATGATCATTTTTTGATATAGGTAGGTAGGCCTACAAGAAAATTTTCCAGAGAAAACTTTCTCTTGATAAAAAAATGGAAGCCCCTCCCAAAAAAAATAGTTATCCTCTAAGAGTTATTATTTTTCATTTCTATACGAAGCTTTTAATATTTACTAGAATCACTGTAGCTCTTGAGCTTTCGGGAATGAGCGGTTTCATAGCTATATGTATAAAAAAAAGATCATAAACGACGACCTGCACTTCATGCGAATTTTTTTTTCTGTCAAATGACCCCCACTAACCTTTGCTTTCAGTGGAATAATGACTTTCTAAATAGACGCCTTGTAATGACGTCTCTTGGTCCTATAGAGAGATATCCTCGCACATGTCTCTGCTGGATTCTACAACATATGTACAGCAGCCGCGAGTAATGCGGAAAAAGAGTTCCGCCACAGGAACAAGAGAGGCGGCGGAAAATTCAAAGTAGAGAAAAAGAGCGGCGCGAGGGTCTGAAGAGCGGCGCGAGGGTCTGAAGAGAGGAGCGGGAAGTGAAAGCGAGAGCTGCAGGGAAGAACGGAGGAGGACGGTAGGGGGTGTCGAGCGTATAACCAAGACACGAGCTTACGATATCGACCCATCCTGACACGACACGCCCATGCTGCGTCGCTGCTTAACCGCCCTGTTCTTGGGGTCTTCGCTCCTTCTGTTGCGGCAACTATAAAATTACCGCACGATAAATGACCTCTGCACGTAGTCGATAAGAAATTGAAATACCTATTCTTAGTACCTATGTAGAGGTATTGCCTGACAATCGCTCATTGTGGGCCGGAGCGTTGGTCCCAGATGCTCTATGGAAATGGGCCTGTTGGTCCTTCTATTGTCCGCTATCTAATCTCATTAGTAATCTAATGATACAGAACTTAGCTCTCTTCAAAACCGCACTGTCAGTGCACGGTAGCTGCATAATTACCTTCAGCATAGATTTTCAAGCAGAGGAAATTCGACACTCAGTCCTAATGTTACAGTAGGGTGAAGATCCTAACCTGAAGTAAATTCAAGATTCCATCCTTCTCTTTCGGTATGCCTTCTTCGCTTAGTGTAAATTTACGGTTCGATCCTTCTACTACAATGCACCTAGTTTACGTAGACTATCGAAGAGCTTTAAACAAGTTCCCCATCAACGATGAGTAAAATATTAGAATCCCTTAGTTTTTCGAAGGAGCCCTCACACTGGATCCGTGGGGCGTTGATCCCTGGCCGCCAGCAGCGAGTGCTACTCCAAGGAATGGTAAGCGTCTTGACTCTAGTCTCACAAGGGGTGCCCAAGGCAGTGTGCTCGGCCTACTCCTGTTCATCATTGTATTTGGAAGTTAACATACTCAGTGAAGTCAGAAATTTTCGTATGGCACCCAACTTTACCGCCGTGCTGTACTTCTTTGAAAGTGATAGAAACTTGCAATTGCATTAGCTTTTCTTTTTATGTTTGCCCCAAAAGTTAGGCTTAACTTCTAGTGGCTATGCAGATACATCATTGTAATTGCTTCTTACTCATGTACCAAACGAAGTTTGTATTGTATCAATGTGTCTGTGTGCAATTAATCTATCAAACTAATATTCAAGACAGCCTCGACCGCTTCGACCGCAAATATTCTCATGGTTTCTAATATTCGCATTCGCATGTAGACATGCGAACACTTCCCGAATATCTAAGTATATCCACCGATGAACATCCTTTGAAATGGTGGTAGATGAAAGTAAATATTTATCTTCAACTTTCTCAGCTAGCAAGGTCTTATCTAGCTTGTCCGCCAACTATAGTGTTGCCAGTGAGCGTCATTTTAGTGGTGCCGGTCTAGTATACGATGAAAAACGAAGTAACCTGACTGGTGAAAGAGCAGAAAAGTTGTTATTTTCTAAGTTCAACCTGCCAATAATAGAATTTAACTGTTAGATATTTGGAGTCTATACTTTTACTAGCAACAGCAATAATGGCTTGCATGCAATCTAGTGAATCTAGTCAATCTTCTAGTAACTAATCCTCTTTCGGAGGGCGGTGTAGGGGAAAGAGGTTGGTGGGATGCATGTAAGAGTGGGTCTTTGTCCTGCATCCTGGAAACAAAGAAAATTTAATGGATTTTAATTAGCTATTCAATTTTCTATTTGGGAAATGAAACTTTGGCTTATTATTCGCATTCAAGAATATCAAAACAAAATATTCGCATTTACGTATGCTGAAAAACAGTCATTCGGTCCACCTCTAGAACAGACTACAACTTGGCTCATGAGCTTCAATGCTGACAAATGCTCGGTGAAGTATATCAAATGCACTAACATTAGCACCCGGCTAAACGTGAATGAGAAAAATTTCGATGCACGTCGGTGTTTCATGGCGTAGTTTGATGTGTCATCGCAGCAGATAGAAAAACATATTTCAGTCAGAAGAACACATTTTTTTGCAAAAAATAAAGTGAACAAAAGCATTGTACAGTAGATTTGTTACACGTGCGAAGCGAGACGCGGTTACATACTAACACGCAGATCGCTATTCTTTTTCAAAGATTCGTCTCTTCGGGTACATCAATTTTATCTGTTTTTGGTGCATCTTGGCGCATTATCGGCTTTGTCACAAAACCGAAACACATAAGTGCAGCAATTCGTGCTAACTGCATTATAACACCCGATATGCATCATCACGATGCACTTTATTTTTATTATGCGCCGGCGTGCTTCGGTTTTGGCACAAAAATGCAAGCAATTTTGATGTTTCAAAGTGCATCAAAATTTCTCTCTGGGTGCACTTGCACCAGTTACTCAACAAACTGATCTAGGAAAGACTATCACAAGCAAACAAAACCACGATAAGCAAGTTCACGGTAGTATAAGAATGCAAACAACGACCTGGGGCTCATTATAAGAAATTTTTAGTACAAATCGTATGATTCAAATTTTCCTTTAACAAAGCTCTAGTTTGTCTTCACTGGAGACTGCTGTTTAATTTTAATCACCACTTACTTGCAGAGATATTAATGAATGGACAGAAGCCGATGCAAGGCACCAAAGAATGAAAGAAATACCATAGCTTCACAATAAGCCATCCGAGAGTCACTTCTAAAAGCCCGGACTCATCTCTCTCAAGCGAATATTGCTCAAAGAACAACTTAAAAAAAAAGAGTGAAAGCACCCAAATGGCTTCAATAAAATTACGTCCCAATGGTGGGAATTTCGACAGAGATGATGTTCTCCTAATAACGGGCAAAAGCTCAAATACCCACATCGAATAACCAAAGTGAATATTTGCAGATGACTTGTTGGGGAAGTTGTCGCCGTACAATTCAAACGTTCAATTGCCTGGACAACTCCTGGTAGCAGCACGCTCTACATCACAGGATCCTATCCATAGATTTAATTCAACTTAATTCTAGCTTGGTTCATCCTTCATACGTAGATTTACTCTCTTTCTTTCCATAGGCAATATATGCATAACGTAACGTATCTGTATATGAACTATTCGGTCCCAACTAGTCATTTTGCTCTTTCCGGGTTTCCCTTCGACGTTAGTGAATTTTTCTAAAGGCATCAAAATGATGCCATAACTTAAAACGATCCGAAGCCTTGGCTTTCACTCCTTGTAGGAAGGGCCCTATGGTCCGTGTCTTGTCCAATATCTATTCGACAGCGCAGATTCTTACCCAACATTCCGGGTATTGTAACGTTCGGCCCCAAAGGCAGAGTATCAAACCGTGCTCTAAAATTTCCAGAAGCGTAAACCAAAATAATCCTTCACGAACAAGCAATCTTTTGCGTTTTTGCATGAGAGTGTACGAAGACTGTCTCCGTTGTCGGTTGTATGACTGAATCTATCAGAGTTGCTTCGGGCTTCAGTCCGGATAGCGTTCGTGGCCGCTTACTGCACGTTATGTGCATTGTCGGGAAAATGCAGTAATGAGCAAGGCCAAAGATTTCATTACGACATACAGCGATGATTTGCACCCTTAGTATGAGTAGTGCTGTGGCCAAGATATTGGATAGGGTCTTGTAGCAGAGCTTATTGTAAGGTAAAGTCAACTTGACTGCACAAAACACTGAAAAATCAACTTGCACAGATCGTGCTGCAGATAATTCCCCGATATTTTGCCCAAAAGAGTGCAAGTTTACAATCTACAACAGATCGTTAAAGCTATGGTGTCAAAGCTAGAAGGCTTATGTACGACAACTGCACTCCCCCACCTCACCCGACCGCCCCTATAATTCGCTTGGCCAGTGCTCTGGCAGAAGACATTGAATGCTAGAAACGCTGACGCTTCAACCCGAGCATCGCAAGACATAACTTCAGGAGCAGGGAGCAGGGTGATAATGTTTTCGTTGAAAATTTAAGTATAAAAATATATATGTATATTTGTCTGCCCACCCAAAAAAGAGATAGAAGGAGTTGAGCAATGTTCACAATTTTTTGCAGGCAGTCTACTGGGTTCACCTAGATATGACCCATGCCAAAAAACTTGGAGCAGCTGGCCATCAAAAATGACGGCGATGAATTTTGTTGTCTGTCCACCCAAAAAGGAACAGAAGGAATTGAGTCATAATAACATTTTTTTTAGGCAGTCAGGTGGTTTGACTCAGATGTGAAAAGCGACAAAAATTTTGAGTTAGCTGGTCATCAAAATCGACAGCGTTGAATCTCTAACTCCACCCAAAAAGAAGCAGAAGGAGTTGAGCAATGTTTAACTTTTCTAGGGACTTAGATGTGAGCAATGCAAAAAAAAAAATTAGCTGAACAATAAAAATTACGGCGACGAATTTTGATTTCTGTTAACCCAAAAGGAGGCAGAAGAAGTAGAGTTATAATAATAATAATAATTCTTTTTAGGCTTGAGACGTGAAAAATGGGAAAAACCTTTAGTCAACTAGACATAGAAATGACGGCGTTGAATCTATAACTCTACCCAAAAAGAGGCAGAAGGAGTTGAGCAATGTTTAACTTTTCTAGGGACTTAGATGTGAGCAATGCAAAAAAAAAAAAAATTAGCTGAACAATAAAAATTACGGCGACGAATTTTGATTTCTGTTAACCCAAAAGGAGGCAGAAGAAGTAGAGTTATAATAATAATAATAATTCTTTTTAGGCGTGAGACGTGAAAAATGGGAAAAACCTTTAGTCAACTAGACATAGAAATGACGGCGTTGAATCTATAACTCTACCCAAAAAGAGGCAGGAGTTGAGCTGTTTCAGACAATAAGGGGGTTGACTCAGATGTGAAACATACCAAAACTCTAGAGTAAGCTGCCATTAAAAATGTCGGCGTTGAATTTACCTCCACCGCGGGTGATGGTCTAACTCCACGAGTCGTTCTAATACCATCTTTAAGTTATTACTAATGACGGAGGGTCTTCTTCTCTTTTGTGCTTATAGTACATACTAGAAAACATCTTAGTTTAAGAGCGGACTCTATCTACAATGTTTCGAATTTCCTTACATCTGTAGTAATAATAAGTTAGCTACTTACATTCTATGTATATGCATTGGTAGGAATGTCAACAGTGTCTATTATTGGTATATTGGACTACAGTGGGTACGGCTTGATTACGCAAATCGTATATTTGCAATAAAAATTATGCTTTTCAAGTGTTACTGCCGAAATTTTGATGTAATTAGTTTAATTTAGGTAGTCTCCTTGCTCTTAGGTGATCTACGTGGTAATATTCACTTCAATAATTTTCGTTTTAGGAAAATTAGAAAAAGCTGTGTTTTTAGGTGTCCGGCTTGATTATGCCAAGGTAAAAAATGATGGTTTTGCTGTTTTAAACGTTTTTATTTAACAAATATAGAATTAAAGTGAACAGAAGAATAAATAAACTAGAAGGCAACTTAATAAAACTGTTAAATGCTCCTCATTTCACCTCAGTAGTGAACACAGCCTCCTCCATTTTTGAGAAATTTCAGGAGACACTTGTCGACAAATGAAGCCAGCTTTAACACTTCACTAGGCTTCATCTACCCACAAGCACTCGCAATAGCATTCCAAAGAGCATATAGGTCGTTATATTGCTTTCCACCATGCATAAATGTTCTGTTAGATGATGGTCCATAAATTTTCAATGGGGTTTAAATCGGGACTGTAGGGGGCCAAGCCATCAGATTTCGTTCATTGAAGCCGTGATCCAAGAACCAACTCTTTGTATAACGGGACTTGTGCGCTGGTACATAAGCCTGCTAAAATACTATGGATTTTCTGTCCAACATAGTTTGATCTTCTAACCAGGGATCGAAGTATTTCTTAAAAAACTGGCAGTATCCACTGGAATCCATTTTTACCTCTTCTGGTACCCTAAACGGTCCAATAAGCCAATTTCCTTTGATTCCTGCCCAGAACATTACCCTCCGCGCCTTTCTGTCGGTGAATTCGGGTTCCTAAAGGGCGCTTTTTCAATACACAACAAACAGCCATCCGTCTGATCCATCCAGCGTGGTGCGGCATACATCGGTGAAAACAACATTCACCAAATTCATTTTAACATACTCTTCAACCCTTTGAACACNGGCGCTTTTTCAATACACAACAAACAGCCATCCGTCTGATCCATCCAGCGTGGTGCGGCATACATCGGTGAAAACAACATTCACCAAATTCATTTTAACATACTCTTCAACCCTTTGAACACGCTTCTTCCAGTGAATTTGCTCAGAGGCTATTTTTTTAGTCAGGTTCTTCACTTTTAAAGCTCCTCAGCGTCTCACACCTCGAAGTTTTACCCATTTGCGGTGCTCCAGCTGCATCAAAAATTCTTTTACTAGTAGAATAAGGTGTTCTAACCATCTCCCTAGCAATTTGGGGCTTATCCCTATCAGTAAGTTCCATTAAATGAGCTCTTTCGTGTACTTTCCTACAGGTTTTACCATTTATTACTTACACTTTTATCGTTCGATGATCTGTATTCATTTTCTTGGATATTTCGATGGTTGTCATTCCCTTGCCAAGCAGTGATGAGATTTTCACTCGATCAGAATCATTTGATCCAGTTTATCCCATTTTTGAACACCTGCATAATCGAGCCGGACACCTAAAACACTACTTTTTTAATTTTCCTAAAAGATAGGATTATTGAACTGTATATTGCTACGTATATCACCTAAAAATCAAGAAAATATCTTGATTAAACGAGTTATACCCAAAATTCGGCAGTAAAACTTGAAAAACCTAATTTTTATTGCAATAAAGCCGCACCTACTGTAGAATACAGCATTCGATAGCTCAACGGAAAGAGATTTTTATATATTTTTGGGCTAGTGCCACAGTTTTTGAGCGAGGTAATGTGTATTATGCATCTGACTATTGAGAGTAAGGGTTAGCACCCAGATTTTTATCCCACTCGCACGTTCGTAGAACGTTCGTAAATGAAGTTTTAGGGAACTCATAGGCTCTGTTACTCAAAATAGAAACACAAATAGACGCCGTCCAGCGACACTTTTGCCCGATGCTCAAGCTAGCTCCAGCTGTTTACTCACGCCCAATTCATGTAGAATTAAAAAATCGCTTCTTAAGTTTAGCGAGGATTTAACAGGCTGGAAAGCTCACGGGCCTCGGACTCGATCCAACAGCCGGAAAAATACTGTTTTTTACTGAAGTCTCCTTTGTCCATGTGAGTGATGTTAGAAGGGCTACGTACGGGCACATTGTGACGAACCAAAGCGTGGAGAAGACTAGGGCCCGATTAATATAACGCTGTTTGCTCAACATCAACATCAACATCAGATATACGGTCATAATACACTGAGGCTCTCCCTCCAATTCCCGATTCATAGCGCTGATTGCTAGATCAACATATGAAATACGGAGATAATACATTGAGGCTCTCCAAGTCCTAAGTCAAGCACCGAGGGGAAAACTATTAATTTTGGTGCATGAAGAGTGGGCTTATAATTATCACCCGCGACCGAAGCGAGAGAGGTGATAATGTTTTCGTATAAGATTTAAGTGAAAACTAGATGGCCCGTGACCCGTTGGGTCGTCATTGCAATCGTCCTCAATTTTGCAAAAAAAAAAACATTTGTTATTTAGCTGGGCATAGACCATCCGCTATTCGGCCATCCTCTTCTGCCCGTCAAGGAGCGGCCCGTTCGGTTCACTATCAACAGATTCTTTGTTTCTTTAACAAATATTCAACACTTAGGTTGTAAGTAAAGTTAAATTATTATATGCTACGCATTTCAGTTGTATTGCTCATGGAACCGATGAATTGATCTTGCCCGTTCTTGAAGCCCAGCTCAGTTTAACTTCCGTATCACAGATACAATCGAGTTAAAGAGCTAATCCATGGAAATAATGCGGCTGTGCCCTGGTCAAAGAGATTCTAATAGAGGCCCGAGCTTTGTCCATCGAATTTCTTCCCGTCTAAAAGCGAAGAAACTGTGTCAAGCAAGACACAAGTGAACAAGCAAGCAAGGTTCACAGAGTTTTAGTATTATACTAGACGCAAGGAGGTTCTAATAGGGAGGAGCGCACCCTCTCTATTTACCCTAAGGGAGCGTTTCGGGTAAGCTTTCCCCTTCAACTGGCTGAGTGGCTTATCCAATCGGAAAGCGGAATTGCCTCACTCAGCCTGTATAGGAAGGAGTCCTGAGCTCAAATTTTTATAGCCGGATGGAAGTATGTAAAGGAAACTTGTATCCTGTATACCATCTTTAGATGAAAGTAACAGGGTGAGCACTGGGATATAAATCTTCAGAAAAAGATATTGAGGAACTGCCTGTCTATATTTTTCTTAATTATATGTGCTGACCACTGCCTTCGTCCTACTGTATGAGAGCAGTTCAACCACTTCAGGGACTTCAAACGCCAGCTTCGATCACGTGACAAAGCTATGTGTTTACTCGCCTAGAGAGTGCTTGGGCTTGCTCATCCCATTAGAAGCTCTTTGCGGTCGCCATCAACAACTTTTTTGCCTCTTTAGCGAATATGCAACATTCAGTGTGTAAACAAATTCAATTTATATGTTATGTATTCCAGTTGTATTCTCCGTAGCAACTTTGAAATTATTGTGCCCGTTCTTGGAACCGAGAGGGTGGTTCCACGCACGAGCGTATCACAGATACAATCGAATTAAAGAGCTAATCCATGGATGTATTTTGGGGCTGTGCTCTAGTCCCTTTCATTTATTCCCTTTTAAAAGTAAAGAAACTGTGTGCAACAAGACACATATAAATAAACTAACAAACAAGGTTCACGGAGTTTTAACTAGACGGCCCGTGACCCGTTGGGTCGTCATCACGATTGTCTTTGCTTCCGGAAAAAAACAGGTGTTATTCAGCTGGTCATAGACCACACGCTATTCGGCCGTCCCTTTCTACCCGTACTGGTCGTCATCAACAGCTTCTTTGCTTCTCTAATGGATATTCACCACTCAGTCTGTAAGCAAATTCAATTTATATGTTAAGTATTCCAGTTGTAATTTCAGTAGCAAGTTTGAAATGATCGTGACCGTTCTTGCAACCGAGGGGCTGGTTCCACGTGCGTATCACAGATACAATCGAATTAGAAAGCTAATTCATGGAAGTATTAGAGGGCTGTGCCACAGTCCCCTGAATTTCCTCCCGTCTAAAAGCGAAGAAGCTGGATGCAAACTAGCGCTGCACAAATAAATAAATATATAAATAAACAAGCAAGGTTCACAGAGTTTTGGTATAATATAGATAGATAGTATAAATATGCATAATATATATACATTTGTATGTCTGTCCATCCAAAAAGTGGTCGAAAGAGTTGAGCATGCTTCATAGTTTTGTAGGGAGTTTGGAGGGTTACCCTAGATGTGACCCAAGTCAAAAAACTCGGAGTAGCTAGCCATAAAAATTACGGCGTTGCATTTTCTCCACCGTGGCAGATTGTCTGGAGAACGGGCGTTCTATTTTTTACCTATGTTATTATTGAAGTGCTAATCCATGGAAAGAATGCGGCTGTGCCCTAGCCTCGTTCATTGAAAATGATTTCGTTAAATTTGCCCCTACCGCGGGTGATGGTCTTATGCCTCCGAGGTGTTCTACGTAGTTCGCTCTTGTATTCGAAGGATAGGCAGTGCGTTAGGCTAGGAGTTCTGTTGCTTCGCTACGCCTATGTACGAGTATTACTATAAGATATGCGGTGATCGTCAAGTTGCTTCAATTATCCTCTAAATGCTAAATGCTATGCTAAAGCCGAGTTCACACTTCATTCATACCAACGATTCCGCTCATCCACACGTCCGAATGTGCCCTAGGATGAGCAGAAAAGTGCTCTGTTTTCCGAGTTTTATTCCACTTCAAATTTGAGGAGATATCTGTAACTTGTCTAGTGACACTTGCGGAGGAAACTGAGTTGACGGTGAACATTTTACTGACTTTTTGTGGCGTACAAAAAGTTGTGATGACAACGACTGTACGTAGCATTAAAACGAGTGGATGAGTCACCGCGCTCAGATGAATGACGAGTGAACTCGGCTTAGGACAATATATGTTAAAGCGGTTTCAAAAACTCCGTTTGGTACCAACGTTTCTGCTAGATTCGTCACCCTAAGGGGAACAAGAAGATGAGAGCAGTTTTTATATGACGTTCCAAAAAGAGGAAAGAAGTTTTAATTGCGCAACACACTGGCCTGGGTAACTGGCAGCGCTGGCCAGGGTAGCCGGCAGCTTTGGGGTCAGAGGGAACGAATGCCTACTTTCGGGACCACAGCAACTCCCGCATCCAACCAGCCCCCTTCTTAACCCCATCCCCCCTCAGCACCCTCCGTGACCTCACGCTACCCAATCTGCCAACCAATTCTGTGACCAGAAACAACACATCAAAAGCGTTGTTTTTATTGGCCGCTGGCGTGCCTTCGACAACAGTCTATAAAAGTGAGTGCTTTACTCAAAAGACTCACTACTTGACTAAGTCGGCACTGAGACCAATCAATAAACACCGTTAAATGAGAATTCTCTACTAGAGCGCAGTTCCGTTACCCGAAAGTTAGGAAGTATGCACGTGTAGTTCGACTTTCATTTCGCACTGAAGCGCAGCTTCCGACGCTCCACACCCGCTACTGGAATCTCCTTCGCAACGCATGAATTCGAATAACGGAACACGACTGCATGTATCAAACTCGTGCCGTTAACACATAAAATGGATTAACAGCTCAATCGAAAAAGAAATTGTTGAAACGATTGCGATAGGACGGCACTCAACATGACAATTTCATCAAGTAAATTCTTGCCATCAAACCGCAGCTTCCACAGCCAAGTCATTGATTAGGTGTTTTTTCTGTCCTAACTTAAGTCATCTGAATTTCAATGCCAGGTCCTTAGTACACTTCTTCTTCCCTCTTCAAAGTGAATGAATTTTCACTTGTTGAGAACTTGTAGTGGGAAATATCTGAAGTTGTCAATAATCGTCCATGGGCGCCTGTTGGCGAAGTTGTAACTCTCCAGCCTAATGTTCACGGTATCAGATGCCAACGAGCAACTAGGTATACAGTTCTTTCCCCGGCAACAGTCACTCAGTGAGTGTGCAAAGACCTCAATACCCTTTATTTCTTTGTCGAAGTCCATCAGGTAGCGCACAAAGACCTCCATACACATTGCCTTTCGTTACCATGGTCCATAAGGAAGTGCACAAAGACCATTATAAACCAAAGGCCCCTTTCCTCACAAAGTCTATCAGCAGAAGCGATCACCGTCATCTCCAAAGTTCCGGCAAAAGGCTCTCCCGACCGCTATCAGCTCCGGCGACTTTCAAACAAGGGGCGTTGCTACGCAGAGACGCGCCAGCACTGACGTCACCAGCCCTCGCCCCTCATTGAGATTTCCTCCCTCGGCATTATCTTGCGACTTCCAAGTCTTGCATACCACGTCTACTACGACTATGATTATCGGCTATACTTTGCAATTTGGCACTCATTACGCTATCCTCACAGCTACTTTACTGTCAGCGTGGCGTCTACAGAAGCACCCGCGTAAGTGTCCTGCTTAACACGTCGGTCATGCATTATTCGCCAAAAATGAGTTCCCGTCCCTACCCAGTCAGTCTGCACTGCGTCATGGAAAACGGTAACCGAAACCCGAAATGCTGTTGCTTTAAGCAGTTCTGAGTGTTGCTAGCGCCTTTAAGATTGTGATTGCCACCCCATTTTCGAGCAGCAGGTGACACTCGTTCGAAGGGCGGTACACACGTTCGACTTCTGCCTTACGTCTAACAACACGACGCTTGAAATCCTTTTCTGTTTAAAGAACAGAAAAGTGTATCGTTTTGAGTTCTAATTCCCTTTAGTTATATGAAGAAACATCCGAAACTTTACTAGCGACAGTTGCTTAGTAACCTCACAAGACGGCTAACATTTTAGCAAATTTCCATACGCATAATTGTATTTGAAAGAACACGACGAGACATTTGTATATACATTCCGAAGCATATAGGTAAAGCAAATCGCTTTTGTGCAAACCTGTCGTAAACCGCCCACGTTTGGCCGATTTACACGTTAGCCTTTTCAACGTTTTCACTCATCTACTCGCCTGAATTTGTTACTGTGCCCTAGAAACAGCAGAAATGATCACTTTTTTCTAAGTTTTATTCCACTCTAAACTAGAAAACACATCCTTAACTTGCTTGGCGACACTTGCCGAGCAAACTGTTTGACGGCTAACATTTTAATAACATTTTGGGGAGTACAGAAAGTTTGGTAGACAACGATGCTATAACGCATTCCGACGTGTGAACGCGTTCAAAAGACTAACGTGTAGACAGGCCTTGTACACTGTATAGTGATATGATTACGCCGCGCCTCAGGTGTTCTGGGTGACACAGCCAGCTTACGCAGCCTTTTGATCCAACCCTCCGTACCTACGTCCCCACCCACTGCAGCTCGCATTTCCAGGAACAGCTGCCAGCGGTCGCTCGGGTGAAATGAACTCATACGTGGAACTGCAGCGACAGAGCTAAGTGATTGTATGATGCAGTAGTTTCTTGACTCCTGCATTATAGCGTTTATATACACTGTATATACACAATGGAAACGCCATTCACTTGCATTTTTAATAAACGCTGGATAGGATGTAAGGTAAATATGTATTAGGCATACAACTGCTACACAAATAATAGCCCAAAATCAAGCATTCGTCAAGTACAGCCCATCGTAGAGAAGAGAAAGCGAGGTTGTCAAGCCAACAGTATGGTGTGTGTGTGTGTGTGTGTGCGTGCAACCCGGAGGCGATATCTGTTCAGGGCTCAGTACCTCTCATTGGCTACTGGCCTCCGCAAGCACTTCGGCTGAAAAATACAAGAACGTAACATTTTCTTCACTGGTTGCCTAGACCGCAGAATATGCTGTTGAAACTGGTGGATTGCTTCTAATACATGTTGTTGACTGTTGCTTGCTCAAGCTCCACCGTCGCTTTCTCGAGAAATAGCTACAACAAATGTTGAAAAATTAAAAAATCCATATTCAGTATTGTGTGAAATGGGGGCCTCCTTCAGAACAACGAAGCTATGCAGGTATATTATAAACACTCAAAATAAATTGCTGCATCTACAAATATTTTAGTTTTAAGAGACACGAGAATAGTTCCACATGCTATATTTTATTTAGCATTTAAAATGAACATTTCTACTCCCCAAAGAAAGTTAAACATTTGTAATACTATTAAAATATACTAGTGAACCCGTGCGTGAAAAATTCACGCAATAACCTACACGTTTTCCTAATGCCTCTAGGCCGGTGCGGAATCTCCTCTTCTCTTATTTGCTACTTAATTTTTTTCTTTTCTTCATTGATCCTTTGTCGTGCTGTCATCCTTAGGTCTTCTATATAGACAGGCTGAATAACATCTTGAGTATAACACTTCAACAAACTTGCACAAAATAGCAGCTTATATACAATGTGTTCGTTCCATAGCAAAGATACCGTTGTTACCGTCTTTCCACCTCAAATATCTGTTTCATTTGAGGTGCTCAAATTTTGACCTATGAAGAGAAAACTACTTCGTCAGAGGAAAACAGTATGCTAGAAGAAATAATTGTCTACTGCACGTGAAAGCTTATGTTTCGTCGGTTTCGTTGACAATTGCATCAAAGTGGGAAGAATAGCTCATGCAACGGAATCAGCTGGGGGAAGAAACTACAAGTCAAGAAGCATGAGAGTGCCAACGGAAGCTTCAGACATCTTCAGTGCTACGATTTCAACTTCGGCAATACAAGAAATGCTTTCAGACATAAGGTAGCCCTATACGTTGCCGTAGATTCGATGTATGGAGAAGCTAATACTCGTACAAATCAGACTAAGCCAGCGATGTCTTCATTGTTGGAATTTCAACTGTCCCTGCTTAAGATACGTTTGCCATCTTCTGCAACCCGGCCTAATTTCTGCCTATCACTTTCAATGGAGCTTGAAAGGACAACCAGAGCCTCCAACCTGGGCTAAATTCCCCCTATCTATTTCGTGAAGAGCGTGGCACCGAATATATAAATATATATATTTATAAACACACGACGGTCATTCTTAGTATGAGATAATTAAACCATTTATATTCGATTACTTAGAGCGGTTTCTACGTTTATCGTCATGGCTATACCGTGGAATGCCTAAAACGTAGACAGGCATATTGTCTCAGTTTAGAAAGGAGTGTCAGTTTCAAGATGGCACGCACGATCTACAGTAAGCTGGTTTCCTCTACATTCGCGTAACATTTTCTTTGGCTAACGCCGTAGGATGTCATGTAGTTATACAGTCGAATGTACAACTAGTTGCGTTTTACTGTATACCTTTTTGCTGATCATAATCACACAACATGGCTTCGGCCATTACTATAACTTTCGACAGATGATCTAATATCAGCAGTTTCCTCTGATTTCGAAGTCCCTGTTTGGTCTTCTTCTGTAGCAGAACTTCACTCTCTTCTCTACCATAGGCACACTGGCGTGCCAGGTGAACTGTGCTTGTGCTCTCAATTTTCTATTGTACCTCCTTGGTAGCGGGCTGACCGCTGTCCAGGAAGGTAGAGGTATGTCACTGTGACAATTACTCTCGTTGTCGAGGCCTTTAAGAGCTCGTGGGAGCAGGCGAACAAAGTTTACTATGTATATTTTTCTATTTTGTATGCCACATCCAGTACATGTAGGTTGAACTTTATGAACTGCGGGCTGTGAAGTCCCGAAGTATTTACTACATCAGTTCTGGTATTTATTTTGTTACCGAAGTGATACGTTGCATGAGGGAAGAGCACAGGCTACATATTCAAATTTGATGCCAAAGCTCTTATTGCGTATTCATGGCCTATAGCACTAGCTCCAGCACTGTGTCAGTATTAAGGTACGAAAAACTCAGCATTAGCTGTGAAGGAAAAAAAAATCTCATTTCTTTTTTTCATCAAAGTTCCTACAGCAGGAATACAAGGGAGAACCTACGGAAAGTGACCATGGCCTCAATCACCAGCGACACCCCCCCTCCCAACCCGGGCCCAGGCTGCAAGAGGGGTTCGATAAATCTAAAGTTGCCCGGTCAGACGGAGAGGCGATGACGTCACTGGGTCTGGTCGATAGAACACGTGGTCGTCACCTGAGTAAATACATTCTGCCGGTGGACATTAACGTCTACGTAGCGTGACGCTACGTAACGAAACTGCCTTGCCCTGCATGAGAACTGCAGAGCCTTAGGGTAAAGAGTAGAAAACGATGTAGCAAAATTATATTAGTAGTATTCTGCACAGAGGAAGCCGTGGAAGTCTTTAATTTAATTATTGCAAGCCGGACCCGCGGAAATTCCAAGGTTGGTTAATGTTCTCACTGTGTAAAATGAGGCAATCGTAACCTACGCTACTATAACTCACTTTAATTCAACCTAATACAGGTTAGCCTAACCTGCCCCATATATTTGTACATATACAGCGCCTGTCTCTTAAGCCTTACGAACTCCGTTTAACCTTTAACCTCTAAACATGGAAACGTTTCTCCCTATCGTTTCCATTACGCTGCTGTGTACGCAGTATCGGTTTGTCTAATATTATTTTATTTAAAAACTGTTTAAACTCCGAGTCGCGGCAGCTATTCCGCAACAACGAGGGCTACTTGCTCAGTTTCGAATCTCTCTGTGAATTTCTATCGAGTTTTACTTCGCTAGTGTACCGATTTCAAATCGATGTTTCTTAATACATGTATTCCAAGAACGTGAAGCGCTTCCGTATTTCGACTTGTACGCAGGAGGCCTGCCATAGCCGTGTATGCCAGACACTATAGCACCAGTGGACCTCGCAGATGTTTTACGAGCAAAGTTTTCGCCCAAGTATATCTTGATATAGCTAGACATAAAGACAGCATAAAAACCAATAGACTATAATAGCAACTGATTGTTTTTCTGTATTTACACGCCTTGGCTAACCTTTTTCTTCGTCGCTGAAGACATTGTTGAGGCTTTCATATTTTTAACATTTTTATTTTTCTCATCGGTGATTTTGATGATTTTAATTCAATATCGGGACCCGTGACTACCTTGTACGTTATATGTGCCATAGCTTTCCCACAAAATAAAAATACAACAGACTCTGCCCCATTTTTCGATAATTTATTGACGTCGCCGAAAGCACTTTTTCTGTCAGCTCACGGGATTTCTTTAAACATCGCGCTTTCACTTCAAAAATGCTTTAGAATGAAGCAGTTCAAAGCAGCCCGCTGCACCTTAGTCTGGATACAAATTTTCCCATGTTGGAATCGTTACCTGCGCGACCTCAGCAACGTGAATATTTCAAGATATGAAAATCGGTACGGCATCTAGGTATGATACGTACAAAGGAACTTCATGTCTTTGCTTCGAAACTGCTTGAAAATATCTTCAAGAGAATACGAAAAGAAGACATATTATTGAGCTTCCTCCCAAAGAAAAGCAGAACTTCTGGCAAGTTAAATTTGCCCCTAGCTAAAAATAAAAAGCGTAACCGACAGAACAAGGACGTACGGGCGGATGGATGGAGCCTCAAGTAGAATTATAATATAGAAGATTGTTACCCGTGCGTCCCACCATAAAAAATGCACGGAAATTTGAGCTAAATCCATTTCGGCACGCGTGCGGTTGGTCATTATTGTGCTATAGATGAAAGAGACATGGCACCTGTCTATCTAATGCCAGATATTTAATCATCTAATGCCTATGAAAAATATTTTGCTCTCGCTGCAAATAGAGTCATTATTTGAATAATTATTTTTCAATTGTGATATTATAGGGGGAGATGAAAAACTTCAAAATTGTCTCTTTTCATGCTTTAAAAAAATTACGGCCAAAAATAAAAGTCAATCCACCAGCTCGCCGACAGCTGCCGTCAGTAAATTCCCAGTACCTTAGCCGTATTCAAGGTAAATTTATGCCAGTTATAAGTATAGTCTATGTAATTGCTACAAGTGTGACAAAAAGTGATACGGAAGCCAATAAATAAACTGATAAATATGCTGCTAAATGAACAAAAGAGAAGCACATCAAAAGATAATTATGTAAAGGTCTATAGGCTACTATAGTGTCTGTATTCAAGGAGATTTAACAGATGTGGGTAGTGACGGCTATGAAGATCGGAAGCTGAATGCTCCAGCAAGGCTGGAGTCTGGCTGACTCGCTGATTGGCTGCACCAATAGCTGGGAGCCTGTGATTGGTGGAAAGGTAAGGCTGTTAATCTATGATTGGTGAAATGGGAGCAGCCATCGATGAAAAAATTCATTGCCTACGGTAAAATATAGCTGCGTTCCCTTCTTCGGTTAAACCTCCTTGGTTAGCTTATGATGTACTCACCCTGCAGGCGGGGGTGAGCACCGTCCACCTCCGGCGTCTCACTTCGCGAGGTTTGAAGCACATGCAGGCGGTGTATGGGATCATCTCTACGCTCTGGACTTTCCCTGCTGATCTGTCTCTTCCAATCCAAAGATGTTTTGATTGTACAACTCAGGCACAAAGTAAAGCAGCGTCGCACGGTATAGCAATACTTCTTTGTAATGTTGCTTACTAGTTTACTAACAACACAGAACTACTCTTATTTCATTGCGTACATTGATATTAAATGTGAATAATCCTAATAAAAGTGATTCGCAGCAAGGGCAGAACGATTTTCACAATTCTGATCTCATCACTATCACAAAACGATCTATTTACTTGTAGGTAACCCAAGCGTTGCAAAGAAACTTACACTTTCGATTTAGAATATAGTAATGTTTCGTCAGGTTACAATAATGTTGTATAGATGTGACAAGTGATATAGGTAAAAGACATCACTTTTCTGCATTCTTGTGTTTAAAACAGATTCACCAGACTCGGTTTGTGCGACTTTCTGTGTGAAAAAACGTAGTTTTGCGCGCTGTGACAATATTGTGACGGAGCAAACATTGACTTTTCTGTCCTCAGTGCCTGTACAAAGCTTAGTGTCTACCCGGTAGGGCCAGACCCCGGTCTCTAGTAGGAACACCTCCAAGATATTTCAAAATTTGGTGTAGTGGAATCGAGATGAGGGAAAAACTTGACGATCAGCAGACATATATTTGCTATAAATTTGTCTTCACTTTTGACATCTCCCTATCTAGTATTAATACTAAAATTGAAAATAATAAAGCTACGCTTCCTCAGAAGTACAATCTATTTATAAATGAAAAGTGCGATGCAAAAGTACATTTGGTTTCCAGACGTTGGTTGGACCGTGTCATTGAGTGACCAAGATCAATATCGTTAGAAGCTCGACGTTCGTGGAAGATGAAAACTTACGTGTGCACTGAGGAGCCTCTTCTTTGTGTGGCCACAGTGAGGGGAAGTTGATGCTATAATGAAAGGAAGCGACGTAAGGAGAGTGATATCGAACACACGTGGAGTGAAAGACAAAGAACCTGCACACAAATTATTCACAGCGGTGAAGTAATTTCTTAGGGGTGGTTGTTGCAGGCCTAACGGAAGCGGCTGCTGCAGCAGAGGTTCCGGTGTGAGGTAGTGACAGTTACTCTGGAAATGGATGTAAATATCTTATGAAACATACTTGTGTACGTAACTTAGAAACGTTATCTTAGAAACTTTATCAGATTTACTGGGATTGTTAGGTATGTTAGAAGGAATAGATAATTAATTTTTTGTAAAGATGCTTTCACAATTTGTTTTTCAACCTGTTCCAGGTAACATAACTCTTATCAGTTACGAGTGGATCTGTACAAAATTTGCAGGAATTGTTAGGAATGTTACGAAGAATAATTGACCATATTTTTGAGATGATCAATCAGTCCGTTTGCCTGTTACTCTCTAAGTTTATTTTTATATATGTTTGTAAAATAACCCCAAAAGTTATGAACAAATCATCTTTACATTTGCAGTTGTTAGAAATGATGAAAGGTTGAAATGACCAGATTTTGGTGATGATCAGCTCGGTCGTTTGTGTGTTTTACTATATGTATGTTTGTCTCATTGTTTGTCAAAACATAACCCAAAAAATTATTGACGGATCTTCAAGGAAAAGAAAAAACAAGAACTGTTAGAAACATCGAAAAGCACAGAGGATCAAATTTTAGTAATGGCATAAAAAATCCCTGGCCTCAGGACCGATTTGAAAAAGAAATTGACGTTTAAAGTTACCTGGCTTTGCGGAGGTATGCGCTCTCAGAATGCTTCTCAAGTTAAACTAACGATCAACTGAAAAAGTGGACAAACTATTTAGCATTAATAGATTTTAAAACTGATGTAACTATAATAATAGCTTAGTCGTAGGCAAAAATAACGCTTGAAGAAGACTAACAGTTTTTGTCTAATAAATATCACAGTCCACTTTTGAACGTGGTCAGCTGCATAAACAAGGTGTGTCACAGCGTGCAATCGCAGCTGAGGTTAATTAAACTCAGTAAAATATGGGTATTCAGATTCTTGAAAGACCCTGACAGCTATAGAACAGTAAAATCTAGTGGTATACTATGAAGAATCACCAATTCAGTGAGTAGAAGTATCTGTTAGGTTGTCCGTCAAGATACGGGACGATTTTCGCGACTGATTAGGGCACACCCATATGCGGAGTGGAATCTAGCGGAGATACTTGAGGTAAAAGAGTTTGAAAAATAAAAAGCGTCTACAATAGTCTTTTCTGCTTTTATGTTACAAAGTAGACTGTTTGTAGCGCCAAGGAGCACCAAACATATGATACTGAAACATGGAAGAGTTTTCTGTTCCCTGATGAGTAAAAATTTATCCTTGACTGTCCCTGTGATTTCCATTAGTACTGGCACGACATAGAGATGCTTGCAGCCTGTTCAACAGAATTGAATCAGAGAGATCGTGTTGGGATGGATGGTCTACAGAAACAGAAAACAATTAGACAGTAAATGATCTTCGTGGTGCTTTCGTCACCGGTTAGAGTATCTTCCCCTAAACCTCTCGGAAACCCTCATTTCATGCAAGCCGCAAAGAATTTTTGAGGTTATCAACATAAGTGGAGGCGTGACTCTTTATTCAGTCTATATTGTTAACTTCAACTGCGCTTTAATTAAAGAGTTTTTCTACGTTTTGAGTTACTAGACTCCAAGTTTTGATGAGCTGGTAAACATCTCAGTTACTTAATAAGTGATTTACTAATTAAATTGATGAAACAAAAAGTGTTTGTCTTCTTTGCCTTTTATTTTTACTATTTAGTAAATACTAGCTAAATAATTTTACAGTGTATGCATGCAAAACTAAAGCACTGTGAGAGCGCATGGCTCCGCCAAGCGAGGCGACCGATGGTAGCGAAAAATTGAAAGTGGTTCTGAAACTTTGATTTAATATTATCAACGCCAAAATCTGGTCATGTTTGCCTTTTGACCTGAATAACGGTTTCTATAGTTTTCTTGATGATGCGGCCGTCACTTTCATTTGAGTAGCGCTCTGATGAACATTAATTAACACGCAAACAGACAAACCGGTTACTAAAATTGGTTATTTATGTCATTCAACATTTTTTAACGATTTCTACAAATTTTATTAAGATCTGTTGACAGGTTTCCGAATTTTGTTGTTGACATATTCTGGTAAACCGATCATCATCGCCGCCAGAATTTTAATCATTTATATCTTTTGACATTTCTAACAATTCCACTATATTTTATAAAAACCCGTTGGTAAAATTTGATCGCTATATATGGCACTACAAACGTAACAGACAACATGAAAGCGTTCACACCCTCTACGGAGACATACCTAGTGGTAGCGACTTCTAAGTCAAGATCGGAAACAGTCACGATATCTCCCCTATAATGCCCAACATATCAAGTTTTGCAGGAAAATATCATGATTCGCCGTATCGAAGGCCTTAGATAAGTCTAAAAAAACGCTCAGAAGATATTTCCTAGAATTCAAGGCTTCATATACTAGCTATGTGAAAACGCAAGAACAGTATCTTCTGTAGATCGCTCTTTGCGGAAGCCCAACTGACAGGAACTAAATAGCGACTTTGCAGTAGCGGAGGTACATTATTTTGTCGAAAAAATTATTGCTGCTACCTTTTTTGTATACTGGAGTAATGCGTGCAAGGTTCAGAGTGTCAGGATAGAGTCCTTCACGTAATGATCTAATTATTAGAATTACGAGGGCAGGTGATATAGCATCCGCAATGGGTTTTTTATAAAAAACAGGACTTGAGTTTAGGTCTGATGCCTTATTTGGAAACGACTATATCTGCCGTGTGTGGAACGGCAGTGTCATGCAGCAAAGCGACCCCTACGTACTCGGCGGGCCACGCCTTTTGTTTTAGATTACACAGCGCAATTCTTTAAAGTGTCTCTCAATACTTTGTAGAATTTATTGAATCTCCACAATTAATGCAACACTCACACGGATGCT
This sequence comes from Parhyale hawaiensis, assembly GCA_001587735.2. NCBI lineage: Eukaryota > Metazoa > Arthropoda > Malacostraca > Amphipoda > Hyalidae > Parhyale > Parhyale hawaiensis. Next base: position 6,383,702 of record LQNS02278175.1, on the reverse strand, counting down.
AAACAGTGTTCTGCTTCTCATTTACTTACGGTTTTACATTTACATTGTGATCTCGTACATCTGAACAGACGGTACCACTCTGTAAAAGATGCAATAAAACTAATTTTATCCTATAAAAACGTATTGTTTCACCCTTTCGTTCCTACTGTACTCCTCTTTTAAAGATACAAAGTGTGCTGTTCCTACGAAGTGTAATGTCTAATACTATATGAAAGTATCAAATTGATGCTATGAAAAGGACGGTTTGCTGCACAAGCACTTGCCCTCGGGAGCGTCAGTAGAGAGTAATGTAGGTCAGTTACGGAGGGGCGGGTGTGGGGTGAGGGTAGGAAGGGAGCTCTCGTCAACACTATCCAGCTACGACAATCGATCGATCTCTGTGCTGGGCAATGGAAAGCTGACATTTTGCTCCGCAGCGGGAATGTTACGGATAATCGAATGAAAAGTTTTAGCATATCAAATGTTTTTATCGAAAATAGCAAAGCGCAAGGTAAGTCCATAAAGTAGTGTACATCGACATTAAGGAGAAAACGGTAAACCAGATGATGCATTGGCATATATATTACATGGATATGTCGGCATTGCGTAACACCTTGCATGCGGCGCAAGATGTGTTGCGTAATGTCAAGCGTCACGTTGCGTAATATCCCCTAGTCAGTTGCGTGATCCACATGACTCAAGCATAGGGACTGCATAATTTCTTAGGAAGAGCTGCACACGTCACGTGACGTGTTCACGAGAACACGTGACGCAAATCATCATTCATTTGGACATCACGAAATATTTTACACGAACTGCATCGCAAATAAAGTCAAGGCTCCCATTAGGATTGCTTGATATGCAGGCATGACACGGACTGCATTGTAAAGCTAGTAAATGATACGTGATTGCGTGAGGTACGTGTAACTTAAATATGAATGCTGTAAGGCTTGCACAGAGCCATCAGCAGAGAAGATAGGAATTTGGCTGACATAAGCTCGAAGTTAATATAGCTGGAGGAGACATGACCGACTGATAGTAGCACCAGAAAGCTCGCGGTGGCTTTCTGAAGTCCGATTGCTTCACCAGTTCGATACGTGGGGAAAGTATAGATGGCAACGACACAATGGCAAACATCACAGTTTTTCTTGTTTTCTTCTACAAGCTGGCTGACGGCACATGCTGGCTAAAATGACTTGTTATCTCGAGCTTTGAGTAAATATCTACGTATAACTATGATTTTTTAAAGGTTTGAAGGTGCTTTACAAGAAGGTTTAATATAAAAAGAGAACATGCATAGCCACATTTTTTTTCACCCTACTGGGCAAGAATTATTTTTCTTCTTCCTGGATGCCTGCTCCCTTCCCAATAATAGCAGGCTTCCAGCCATCCATTCCCACCAATCACAAGCCTCCAACCATTTTGGCAGCTAATAAGCAAGTCAGCAAGGCTTCAGCCATGCAAGAACGTTCAGTTTCCGATCTCCGCTTCATTGCTACCTTCTTGTATTATATTTCCTTGGTGCTCAATATCAGCCAATATGCACGGCAAGACAGCTCGTGCAAGCAAATCTGAGCCATGGACAGATGTGACCATAGCTGACCTATTAATTCAGCCACGGCGCAGGTCCTTTTTGTCGTCTCCACCGATACTTACTTCCATAACATAGTGCACATACGTAATCAAGAGAGTACTAGCTCCTCACCCCTTTATTGGGGTGATCGATAAAAGATGAAATACTGAAAAAACACAAGGTGGGCGGTGTCAGGAGCAATAAAAACTTTTCAGAATGAAAGCAGCGAAATTAGATTAGATAGGCCGCAGTAGACGAACCAACAGTCTCATTCCCAAAGAGACACCGGGACTAACGTCCCAGGCCTCTATTAGCTATGATATTGCCATTATGTCACTATAGTCAAACAAGCGTAAAGAGTCAGATGGGCGTGGCTAAGAACGCAAAGCAACTTTGCCAAATCTCACTTAAGCGCGTGGTGCAACCTATCTCAATCAATAAAGTTATATTTATATTTGAATACTCAAAGTGCATTAGTGAATAGATTCGACTTGGCACTGCTGCGTTCAATTCAGCCCCGCCCCTAAAGGACAGATTAATCTGGTTTCACTATAAGATATAGATGACCAAGGAAAAAAGAAAAAAAGGGGGGGAGAGATTTCAGTCAAGAGACGATCATGCATGCTCGCAAGCACGATCAATAGATTAGATTAGATAGGCGGCAGTAGACGAACCAAAGGGCCCATTCCCAAAGAGACTCCGGGACTTACACCCGGCCCTCTATGAGCTTTTGCAATAGCCGCTGAATGTGGAGCTATAGCCGCGCCACAACTTCAATCACTACATCAATAGCAAATACTGTACAGTAATCGAGAAGCACAAACACAAACACTTCTCTTTTCTGTCTAAACGGGATCAAACAGGAACCGCAAACACTTCAGCGCTACGACATGCAAACTGAGCATTCCATAACTATGTATTAATCTACATTCCACCCTCATTTTATTGTCGTACACATTTATTTTAGTTGTAGAAGCTGCCTGGTGGGTAAAACTTTATTTATACTGGCAAAAAGTGGAGTCAATAATACACTCACCGGCACCTCTCACATACGGAGATGCAGACGTCAGAAATATTAATTTCTCTATTTTAATTAATAATTTCTCAACTTGCTATTGGAATTCACAGTTTGCACATCCATTTTTTTCTTTGGAACGTAAATCGTGCTCCATAGTAGCTTTTAATAATAAAAAAGAAACAACCGTAACTAGACGAATATGCTACAGTTATTCACAAATTGGCTATATATAGTTGCTAAATACTTTCTTGCTGTCCAGAAGTTGGAATCAATTTCAAACATTGACAAAATTCACTACGCGGGATAAATTCAATGAAAATGATGGTTCTGTCACTAAGTACTGTGAGGAAGCCATGTACAAATAATTGTGTTATTCATACAGTAAAATATAATGTTCGAACTTGTGTTTGCCAAACAACAGCGAGATTGTGATGAAAGTATTCCAACAGGTACAAAAATCGAGGCCTCGCCGCGTGTGATTGTCAATCAAAATCGTTCGGCAAACACAAACTTCGACAAAAAGATTGACCGTGTGGACGAGGTTTTAGAGACATCCCATCTGTGTAGGTAGAGCGGAAAAGAAAAGAAGCTGGACGAAGGTGGCCTCGGAAGCTTTAGTCGTTCAGAGTTTGTGACCTCTGGAAGAGTAGTTCTTAGCTGTGGAGGATGTCTCACCCAATGTATGTCAAGACGATTTTTAAACGCGTTGACTCACTCCGCATTAACAACGTCGGAAGTGAGTCTATTCGAAATGCTGACTATGAAATACGGAAAGAACTGCTGACTTAACGTTGTTCTTCTAACTTTATGCTTAAGTTTTTGACCGTTGTTTCGCAGATGATCATTAAAATCAGTTTCAAAAAGTCCCGTTGCAGGTGCGTCGTTGAAGCCATTCAAATATTTGAATGTTTCTATTAGTTGCCCCCTGTCATAGGTGATTTGAAAACAGCTGTTTGTCTCCTACGTAAAAAATGATCGTATAATGATAGAAAAAAGATCCACACAACCTAGTTAAAAAAAAATAAGAAAAATATGGAAGTTGGATGCCCTTACTACTAACGGCTCTGTCTAATGAACTGGTAGAATACTTCGGGAGAACAGGGGCTACGATAGTGAGAAAGTGTCCATTGCTAAAGCAGTGGAACAGTTTCCACTTGGTATTACTGCCATGTTGTATACTACTGTGGATCGTGAGCTTTTAAAAAGAAACTTCAACGCTGTCACAGTGGAAGAGTCAGTTCGGCTCCACTGAAAGTAACAATACTGTGCATGGGAGACTGAAACATTTTTTTTTTTTTAGAAAAGCACTGTTTAGAGGCTAATTCTCTTCACAGCTCATTTATCAAACAAAACTCGAGAAGCAACGTTAATCTCGAAGTTACTAGGTGCCTCGCTAGCCAACGATTTGCTCAATTTATACATAATTAAATGTACAGTGGCAGAGTACTAGAGTGCTGCGCTTTCTAGCGAGGATGCTGATTTCTCCCATACTAAGGATTATAGGCAGCGTGGGCGTTTCGGGCGTTCACATCTCAATGGATAGGCATTAGTCTAACCAGAAATGGGGATATAAGTTGTAGTTATTGTATAAACCTTCTGATTTTGACGTCAGAGCTCTGCCAACTTGTGGCAGACTACAGCCATGCAGTCTAATAGGCTTAACGGGCATTTATCTGCGACACGGACCAGTGCTTACTAATTTTCCAGTTAGAGGTGTATGACCAAGTTGAATTTACTTTTTGCTTTGATATTGTTAACTGTTATAAGAATTATTACAAAAGCAAGCAAATCAACCAGCGAAGCTAAAAGGAAGGCGCTAATGAGCATTCACTTAGACGATTTTCCTTTGTTTTGTAGGATATTGCAATCTACATCGAAACTTGTAAAGAGAGACTACCAGAATAAGAACTAGAGCAGAAGTAAACGAAAGAATTTGAATTGATGAGCAGTAAGCACTGAACCAACTACCACAGCGAAAAATTTCTGGATTTACTTGATACGAGAGGTAATCCCATGAAGTTCATGGAAGAAATCATGAGACTATAAGAGTTACCCCACTGATGCTGTTTACCGCGTAATGCACGATGCAACGTTCGTGATAATACGCGAGTTATGGCAGCAACGAAGAGCTCTTAGCTATAATTTACGGTTAAGAGAGATTAAGAGTTACCTTTTAAGCTCCCCAAGGACGTGTTCTACCGATAACGATTGTCATTCAATATCATTTTAACGGCACTCTTTTGAAAAATGCGGTAGGAACTAATTACCGAGTAATAAAATAAATGCACTACCACGCTGGTCCACTAATGCGTGGAGAGAAGCAGGAAGGCCTCGTAATGGCCAACTGTGGATACAAAAAAATATGCTACAAAACAGATGCCGAATTACCCTTAAGCAAGTGCGCAGACGTGAGGACGAGCTCAGAGCGGTAAAACTAAGTAGCAAACTTACTCAAAATCGGGGCATTGACTTTTGGAAGGAAATAAAAAATCTAAAACCGAATGTGCACGCTCTTGCTCAATCGATAGATGGAATCACAGGAGAAAGTAATATTGCTGAATTCTAGAAATCACATTATGAAGGCATTATGAACTGTTTTGATGACAGCATGCATAAAGATTATGTTAATGGTATTCTTGATCATGTGATCTCCAATGATGACCAATGTACTGTATCGGACAACGAAGTCCGTGAGGCATTAAAGCTACTTAAAAATAATAAAGCAACAGGTGCGGACAACGTTCCCGCCGAAGCATACAAATGCAGCCCTCCGAAGCTTG
>LQNS02278175.1:6267958-6299156 GCA_001587735.2 Parhyale hawaiensis | reverse complement strand
GCTGCTGCAGCGTCCTGTACCACCCCTGAATGGCGGACATTCAGCATGTAATTAAGTACCTATTACCACCCCTCAGGCAGCCCTGTTAAGCTTCTGCCGCGGCTCTAAATTCTGTTAGGGTATATTGTCAAAAAGAGGCCCGAAAGTAAAAAACACACTCTTGGTCGACACGATGTACAGCATATGTCTTTGGTAGAGCAACATAAAATTCTCCTCCCACCACTTCATATCAAGCTTGGCCTCATCAAGAATTTTGTTAAATCAATTCCCTACAATCCTAATGGATTCCAGTATTTCAAAGACAAATTTGATACAAAGAAACCGATGCTAAACTTAAAGCTGTTTTTTTGTAGGATCTGAGATCAAAGATTTGATAAATGACTGTGAGTTCAGAAACAAACTATCTCCTCTTGAGTTAGCAGCATGGGATTCATTTGTTCAGGTAGTGCAGATTTTCTTGGAAACCACAAGGCTGAAAACTATGAAAAACTAGTAGTCAGCATGATGGAGGCCTATCAACGAATGGGATGCAATTTGTCTCTTAAAGTGCATTTCTTGCATTCGCATTTATATTTATTTCCATCTAATGTGGGTGATATTTCCCACGAACATGGTAAAAGATTCCACCAAGATACATCGCAATAATCGAAAGTAGGTATCAGGGCCGCTTCAGCGAAGCTATGATGGGTGACTACTGCTGGTTTCTAATGCGGGAGGATAGTTCATCCACGAACAAGCGCAAGAGCAGCAACAGTCTCAAGCATTTCTGAGTAAGTTTCTACGTTTCTCATAAGCTTGTAATGTAATTCAATCATTATTTGCTGATATAGTAAACAATATAGCACAGCTGTGTAACTCAGTAACCTTACGTGTTAGAACAAATCTGAAGACAGATTTAGAATCAGCAGCCAAAATTAATAAGTTACACACCAATTTCCTCGGGTTACAGAGAAAAAGTTAAATTGTATCGCTTGTGATTCTACAAAATATGGCAGGCTCGACCACTTTTTTCCCTAAATGATTTTTTGTTGTAGTTTTGTGACATGGATTTTTCTTTAGATATAGCGCGCACTTCATAGTACATTATACTTTTGAGTAGAGCATTCCATAATTATTTGCGTTGCGACTCGATGGGTATTTTGACTACACATTTTGGCATATAAGGACTACCGCGTGTACACCGAGGAAACGGTACAGCTTCTAACTGCGCCTCAGTTTGTCCTCTAGGCCGACATCATTATTAGCTCTCGTCTCACTGACGTGAATACTGAGCATTTAAAATGACTTCGATAACAGCTCCTTCGATTGGGTCGTTAAGTCGATCCAACCCAAAGCCCCTGATCTAACTCATTTGGAACTGCTGGCAGGAACTTTATGCTCGTCAATTTGACTAGTTTTGCCTCTTTTAGAAGCAACACGATTATGCTGAATCGACTGAACGTACCTCCGAAGAGAGAAATCAACGTTTTTTTGTTTCTTATTTTTATAATTTTTGAATTCATTTTACGGAATAAACTTGAATTTTTGGACGTCTTGTTGGTAATCGACTGAAGGTCTTTGCGTGGAATCTGAATTAGCGGCTCGAAGTCAGCCCACCTGTCTGCTCAGATTCTGGACAAGTCAAGCCTAAAAAGATTAATTTCAATGACCAATCGAATGTGCCTCTCAGGGCTTCACTTATAAAATCCTATACAACTTTTTCATGAAGCGAGAAGAGCAGAGCTGTGTTGGAGTTCAGCGCCAAGTGCGAGTAGAAGTTTCTGAATGGAGAACAAAGCTGCAGTTTCTTTGATGTGGCTCACATATTTTTTTTTATTAAACAGAAGATCAAATCGGCAGGTATAACACTTTTTTTCAACAAAACAAAGTCACCTTTATCAGCACAAATATGGAAAAGATTTGATTGCAAAACCTTTGCCATAATTTTTTTACGGTAATGCATTCTAATATACAAATAAAATTGATTCTAACTCACGATGCCCAAAAAAATTATTACAGTAGGTCTGGTGCTGTTCATCACTAACCTCATTTACATTTCGATTCAACGGGAACACTCACATTGAAACTGTTGACGCGAAACCGCTTCTTGTTGTGTCACAATTAAAGTTCTAATTTCTACAGAGACAGGAAGTTAATTTCGTGCTCGAGTGGAACTTGCCATTTTGGGAACATCTCAAAATGACAAGGCTGCTGCCACTGCGCGATCTGTCTTTGGTCCAGGTCCGCATAGCCTTCACGATAATGCTGAGCATACGTGCCAAAAGCTCGAGGATTTCTGTGATAAATATGCGACAGAGTGGATCGTGATAATAATGAAGAAATGTGCTATGGTTAACATGTGACAAAGCGAATTCTCATTGTCGTGAGCACATGTGCTACATATTATAGCATTTATGTGATAAACATGCGACAGTATGAACTGTGTTCATTGTGAGCAGAAGTGCCATGAGCGAGGGGATTTCAGGGGTGAACATATGACAACAAGAATTGTAATTTCGGCTTGGTGAGGACTCGTGTCCGTAATGATGGGAAGTTTCTGTGTTAGCAGAATGACAGAACGAATCGCAATCATCGTGAGCATACGTGATAAAAGCTAAAGGTAAAGCGACCAAAGCGAGAGCCAGCAGCGAGTTATCTCCACAGTGCACGTAACCGCTGACCGCTGGTCTATCTGGTATTCTTGTGAAATGAGAATTTAGCTGTACTTAATTACTCCTCTGGTGCCAGTTGGCTTATATGTGCAGCACGAACCTGTGCATGTAGGTTTCCCAATGGAGGATGTAGAAGAACCCTTTTATATAGTAGCGGACCTAAAGAAGCTTCGTTTAGCTGCACAGAAAAAAATGCTTAAGGAAGTGCGTTGGATTCGTCAACTCCTATTCACATTTTCTCATTATCTCATTTCTCAGTATCTGGAACCTTAACCTCGAGTTTTTGATTCGCCAGTTTGGATCGTTATTTGAATTTTAATAACGGTTGAGACGCTGAAAACTGGAAAGTGCGAGTGCAGCTGCTAAGATATTATAATTTTTTTAGCGTTAAGTATCGTTGGCTGTAAACATGTTTCGTTCATATTTATGCAATATGTAATGATGGATTAAATTTATCATAATGTGGAGCCGTTCATGTAGCTGACAAGCAGTTTGAATTTCTCAAATTTTTGACGAGCAAAGAAATTTCCTAATTAATTTATCTTATAATGATTATTATTGTGCGTGAATTCATGAAAAACAGGAAATCGTACATCTACTATAAATTTTACGTGTTGCTGGTGTAGCCAACAGTTCTACCGAATCGATGGTTGCAACGATAAACAATGAATTTATGCGTGCTAATTAAGTGATAGAACGTGTGTTAAGAATAATGACACTAATGAGTTGGATCTGAGTCGTTGATTTCCGAAGTGGAAGAGTTTTTCATAACCATTTTCTTTACTGGTTAAAGGAACTCATCCAAGCAGTCACTTTATGAAGCATGCAAGAATGGCTAAACCTCTTACAGTGATTACCGGATAGACGGCAGTTACAGGGCTCATGCATCACATAATTATATATAATTTATATTGGCAGCTGGATTACAAATTTTATTATATATGGCGGTATGTGGGAATGTATTTATAATGTGTCTCATAGTGAATGAATTTTTACTTAGGATGTAAGGTCTATGCCAGGCCACATTTGTTAGACATTATACGAGTAGTGATAAACGGATTCTATGCAACCTCTCTAAGCAAAGGAAGTAAAACTTCACCAAATAAATTGATAATACAAGTTAATTGTGAGTCTGAGCAGTTATTGTTGCCGGCTGGTTAGTAGTTAGAGGGTTTGACCAAGCTGTGCATGATTACGTGAACAAAGGTTCGTCTAGATGAAGGAAGCAGTAATTGCACAAAATCCCCAGTTTCACAATCTTACTGTATACGGCCACAATCTCGCTATTTGTATTACCATTTCGGATTAAGCTACCAAACCATTACATTTGTTTGTGGAAATGAGGCGGAACCGAGGAGGTGTAGCACTATCTACTCGGTACTACCAACTTCAGGGCGCTCAGCACGCGTCGGATGACCTTGAAAATCTTTCAGCCCGGATTGCTGCACTCACAAAAGCGACTGTTTGTGTCACGTGTCGTAGAGGCGGTGAAGCGCGAAAAGGTCCTCAGTTGATGTGACATTTGAATGAAGCTTCCTCATGGTCTTCAGATCACACGCAGATATCTGCACTTGACAGCATCCTGTACAGTGAAGGTCTCCTTAATGGAGGTTAAATCCTGATGATGTCGAAAAAATCAACGGAAAAATATGATGCCGCCACACTCAACGGCGCAAATGTAAAAGAAAATAAAAAAATGAAATACAATAGTTGTATACCACATATTTTGCAGTGAAGGGCGTATTTAGTATGAAATAAATCTCGAAAACGTGGATATTATTATGAATTGAATTATGATGAGTTATATTATTGCTGTTGTTATTATTACAATGAAGATAATTATCATTACGTACTAATTAATGAAGCAAATATTACTATGGAACACAATGGATGTGAGAGACGCAGTAAAGCTCTTGTAGGCAAGTTAGAAGTCAAGGGAGAAGGGATAAAAATTTTGTTCTACGTACAAAATTTGGATCATGAAACTGAGTTTAAGATATGTCAGTCTTAGCATTACTGTATATATTAAAGAGCTGGTAGTAGATTAACTAACAGTGCCAGTTTCAGAGAACATTCGGGATTTACGGTCCGGCCTTCTATGAGCTGTTGCCATTATGACAGACTCATTTAGATATCTGGGGAGGTAAAGGGGAAGACGAGAATAAACTCAGCTAAGGAGCTGGTTGTGCAAGCGCGATTATTTGTTGCAGATCCGCGAATTTGCGAGACGTTAAGCTAGTTGGCAAACAAAGAAACAAACAAACAAATGAACAAAACAAATTTATTATCTCGTATACAGGGTACAGTGGATACACCTATCGAGGTTTTCTTTAGGCTTTATTCTAGAATTTTGAAGAACTAGTAGTGTGAACAACAGGCGAAGCAGTCCGTGATGAGAGTCAATTTGGGATCACTCGCCGTGCTTTGCCTGACTTTCTCGGTGCTGGAGTGCTCTACGCAGAGTAAAGGAGGAGTTCGTAGCGTTGGAGGGTGTTGCTCCCAGTATTTGTCAAGATTGTTTTAAATGTATTCAAAGTCTCTGCACCGACAACTTTGGAGGGATGTCCATTCCAGATGTTCGCTATGAAGAACGGGAAAAACTGCTTGTTGTGCCAAAGGTGATCAATAACGTATCTGCCAAAACGTCAAGTTGTAGGCACGTCATTGAAGCCGTTCAAGAAAAACTGCTTGTTGTGCCACAGGTGATCAATAACGTATCTGTCAAAACGTCAAGTTGTAGGCACGTCATTGAAGCCGTTCAAGTGCTTGAATGTTTCTATTACGTTAGTTAGTATCATCACACCGAAAAAATTCTAATGGGAGACTTCACCCACCCTCAAATTAATTGGAGTACCTTGCGCAGCCCAGCTCCAGGTATTAAACAGCTCGATTTCACTGTTAGGTCTTTTGAGCGGACCTATGGATTCTTTTTTGAGTCGTTGCGTTTTGCGGTAATATTCTTGATCTGGTATTCTCCACTCCTGATTGTGAAATTGTTGACCTAGCCAACTTAAGACGTGCTTGGAGACCACAACATGATTGAATTTACTTCAAAACTGGCAATGAATTCACCACTAATGCGAATCGTCTCAAGCTGCCTGACTATCGACTAGCAAATATTCTGGCACTGGCAGCTGAATTAGGAACTACTGACTTCGAAACCCTTATGAGAGACGCCAGTGTTGAACAATGCTTACATATTTTGAAGACGAGCATTTTGAGAGCAGCTGAACGATGCATCCAAAATAAACGAGGTCGTATCAGTAATAATCCCCTCTGGATGAATCGGACAGTCAAACGCTGCATTGCAAGGCGACAGGAGTGTTACAAGCCTGGAAGCGTAATCCAACAGAGGAGAACAGGTCCAGTCACAAAAGGGCATGCCGGGAAGCAAAGAAAATAGTCAGGACCACAAAAAGGAAAAAAAAGTTTCCGTAGCCGCTATGGCAAAACGCAACCCAAAGGCATTCTATAAATATGTAAATGAAATACGACTCAAAAAAGAATCCATAGGTCCGCTCAAGAGACCTAACAGTGAAATCATCAATGACCTAAGAGACAAACCAACAATCCTGAACGACTATTTCACCTCTGTATTTACTATTGAAAATTTTACGAATATTCCTGAACCAACACCGATGCAAGTTGCTCCCATAAACACATGTGTTTTCACGGAGATCGAGATCCTTCAAGAACTGACCCACCTAAATGTGTACAAATCCACTGGCCCAGATAATCTTACTCGTCGTGTACTACGGGAAATGGCTAAAGTCATCCTGAAGCCACTACCCGAAAAATTCAATCGGTCCTTAAGAACGGGAGAAGTTCCTCAGGATTGGAAACTAGCCAATATGATCCCGATACATAAGAAGGGGGGATAAGAAAAGCCCCAACAATAATCGACCAATCAGTCTTACATCGGCTGTCAGCAAACCCATCGAACGCCTCCTGATAAAGCGTATCACTGATCACCTGAGGATGCAGAAGTACTCTGAAAACGTAGAGCTCCTCCAAGCTACGCAACGCTCATGAAAATTTCAAAATGGGTCGGACTCCAGGATTTCCTTTGCATCAACATCAAAATTTGATCATCTGTTGTTAGCAACATTCTTAACTTTTCCTCTAAAATTCATGAAAATTTCATATAAAATTCATGAATCCTGCTGAGTGTTGTAGTATAAGTGGCATGTTTCAGAATTTTTTCAGCTTATATAAAAAACTGGGTTCTGAAATAAACTTTGTTAGGAAAACTATATTACTCGGTTAAATAAGTATTAAACTACATTTCTGCTACCATGCTTCTTAATTTGCGCTCAGTTTAGGAGTTTTGTCGCGAATGCTGCAGATTAATATGATGTATGTACCACCAGAAGGTCAACATCTACTATATTTATTTTCCAGAGAAACGAGCGAAATTGCAAGCGTGATCCCATTTGGTATATCGAGTAAAATGGCAGTTTATAGGGAACTGCGATCTGATACAACGTGAAATAATCGCTTGTAGTCGCTGGCGAAGGTGAAAATACAGGATTTCTCCAGTAAACCAAAATACGGGGCTTTTCTGGTAGCATTAGTGGAGTTTCCTCCGCTAAAGTTACAATTTTCTTTATAGTTTGCTATAATAGTGGCAATTAATTATTTCATTTTTAAAGTACTTTTAATTGAGCGAATACAGTTGTTTCATATTCAAGTGAAGTGTGCAACACGGTGCTTAGGCTGTTTGGCAACATCTGTTTATCTTTCATTGTGAACTTTCGGCCACAATACTAAGGCTACGCGCACACCAAAAGAAGTTCAGCGAGAAGATGGCAGGCAAGCTGGCAAGAGGGAGTCGGAATATATGCACTTCTTATCGAACTGCGCACACAGAGAGAGGCAAAAGATGGCAGGATGGCAGGAACGGAAGAAGGAAAAGCAGCAACCGTCTGCGAAGATGTTTTCACGCCACAGGAAGCGGCAGGATGAGAAGGCAGTAGCTTTCCAGACGCCATTTGAGGTGGTTGTACGCGCCCCTCTGCCATGACAGTGCGGGACGTCTGGCAAGTCGTCTCTCTGCAACCCTCAATCAGGCATTAGCCCGAATGTATGAACAAAAAATATTCTATTTTCTTTTAAAAATAGAAAAAAGTAAATCCTCCATACAAACTACCATATTTTTTAATGGTGGAATTCATAAAAATTTGCTATTTTCTTCATGAAAAAGAGAGCAAAAGAGTTCATTAGTTTCTTATTTTTTCAACATGCTTGCTATTAAACAGCTATATAAGCAATAATTACTTAATTGTAGGCATAGACTAACTAATACCTAAAATTGAATAAGAAATTTCTGGGTTTAACTTTTAATTTGGAGTTGGCAGCCATGATCAATTCCCAAGTCTTCATCAAATCCGATTTCAAACCCTAGATCGACCACACATTATGTAGCCATGACAAACACTAGTCGAAAGGACGAGTATCATACCCAGTTAAAAACAGCACACATTTGCAAAGAATTTTGAGTTAGAAATCCATCCAGACGTAATTATATGGCCGAAAGTTAACTAACGGCACTTTAAAAGTAAACTGAACTGACGATAAACATTCTTACACCATTTCCTGGCAACCTTCAAAACTGTGCTGACAAGAGTTCGGCATAACGGTCGGACGAAAAGATGACGATACTCGTTCTTTTAACTAGCGTGCGTCATTTCTGTTACGAATGCTTCAAGTCACATCTTTGTAGGTAATACTCCTCTGGTCTTACCATCCTCTAATAGCAGGCTTTCTACAATTCAGTCTAGCTACATGATTCTCTTCAAATTGGAAACTACGTTTGTAGTAATGAACATGGTTTGAGCGACGTGGGTTATATACTTAAGTTTTTCTAGCATTCATAAGCTGGCGCCATTATGTACGTACATATGTGGAATAAACAAACGAAAGAAATACAACTACCACTATACCATTATGACTGCGCGAAGCCAACTGAAGAGATGTCTTTAAAATTTGAAGCATATTCTTTAATTGGAAACAATTTTCTCTTGTTATACATACACGCTGAATTTCTAAGACCTGGGAAAATTTTTTCCCTAGATATACTTATTATTAGGCATGCGGCTTGCGGATTTTCATCGGTAAATGAGTAGACAATAGAATATTCTTTCTTTTTACATTCGGGCCACTGCCTGTGCTACTGTCGTGACTTCTTGCTTATGGTGTGCTTGCCTCCTTCTTTTCACTCTTGCCTGCCATCCTGCCGTCCCGCGTTTGGTGTGCGCGAACCCTAATTTGTCCCGTTTTTTTTTTTTTTGCAGATAAAGGTGAGCCACGATATTAGTGTAACAAACTGAAATTTAATTTTGGACGTGCTAAAGATCTTACGGATGCTGAAAAGACAGTTATTATGAAAGAAATTTCAAACCGATCACCACGTATTACCACTGAAACAATTTCACGTTGGCATGATAAAAAAGTTCAACTATCCTGGAATGAACCCTCTAGTCGAAACATTGGTCTGATCAGGAGAAGCTGAAAGCCATGACTTTATGAGATAGAAGGAAAGTTTCACGTCAAGTGAGTAAGTGTCCCGGAATCACCAGTAAATTTTTTTTATAAGTGTAGGCCTTTCCAATGCGTCAGAAGCCACTCGAAACTGTACGGTAGTTTCCATTGGAGCAGTAAGTAAGCCTCTATTGACAGAACGGCATCTGCAACTGACAGCTGACTGGGCTCGTACAAACATGGAACAGTGTATGTGTTGTGTGCGTTTGGTGGATTGCGCGATCGATCGCGCAAATCCACCAAACGCGCGCAACATATACACGTTGTCCTTTGAACAGATGGGGCGAAAGCCACCTTGGAAGACCTTGATGGGTGGGCCAAAANTAACCTACCCGACATTAAACCCGGATATAGTCCAACTTACCCGAAATTACGGCCTAATACCTACAACATCCACCAAACGCGCAGCGCGATCGATCGATCGATCGCGCAAATCCACCAAACGCGCGCAACATATACACGTTGTCCTTTGAACAGATGGGGCGAAAGCCACCTTGGAAGACCTTGATGGGTGGGCCAAAAGATAGGTTGGGATTAAGAGGAAGTTGCATCATTGTTTACATCAGAACTAAGTTGGTGGTGGAGTAATGCTGTGGGCAGGCATCATTAATCATGAAATTGTTGGCCCCATCATGGTTCGAGAGGAAGTGAAAATCAATTCTGCTAGTTATTGCCATACCTTCAGTGAAACTCTTCTTCCTTTGCTTGATAAGCAAATAGGTCTTTTTTGTGAAAATAAACTTATGTTCATGCAAGACAATGCTTCTGCTCATTTTGCTACAGCAACAAAAGAGTAGCTAGCTTCTCTGGGATTCAAAGATGAAAAGATGGTTTGATCGCCAAATGGTCCAGATCTGGAACCCATTGAAAATTTTTGGGCCACCATCAAGAGGAAAACATACGTTGATGGTGAGAAGTTTACTTCGAAACAGGAATAGTGGCATTCCTTGCAAATTGCATCAAGGTGTGTACATGCTACAACAAGTAGCAAATTGACAGATTCTCTGAAAGAGAGCATTTCTGACGTCACCGATGTGACGGCTGTTGCATAAAAAATACTGAGTTTACTTATGGAAAAATAAATCTTTTCATAAAACTTTTTCTTCGTTACGTATTAGATTGTTTATATCAACACTGTTCGAAACAATTTTCTTTTTGCATTGGAGTTTTGTTTTTTTTTATTCGTGCCACTAATATTGAGGTTCAGTTAATGTCTCAGAATGTGAGAAAAACTGGACTTTTTTTTTGCTTTTAACTCAAATTTTTGAATAATTAAATTACCATTGTAAAATTACCATGCACGTTGTACACTTTTTGTTAAAAATTTGGACGATTATTTACCATTAAAAGTACTTTTTGACTAGTTGGACTTTTATTGTTGGCCGCACAGTACAGATAACGAATAAGAAGAAGCCTAGCTTCTGCCGCCTAATTAGTTGTTGCACGATATTGGCGTCTGGGGTGGCGAAGAATAGGGCATCTATAGTGTCCGGCTCAGAAATACGAAGCAGGATTGGTGAATATTTATCTGCAAAACATCGACTTAATGTTAACCTCCGTATCGCTGAGGAATAACCTCTAGGACCGAAATAAGTTGGCCTGCAATTACATGATCTACTATATGATATCTTACCTGGAGTGGAGCTCAGGGATGTACAGCAGGATTGATCAAAAATTGTCGAATTGGAGCACCTTGCAACACAGGGAAGCCCAAAACGCTGCTAAAGGAAATCCAACAAAAAACCATTAACAACTGACTTGAACGCCTGCAGTTCTTTACGATCAAAAGCCGATGCCGCCAATAAATTCCAAACCTTAGCCGACCAGGGCATGCCGCACCGACAGAACTGATTAGTTCGACATCCGACCGCCTCCAAAGTGAAAGAGTGCGCTCCGCACGCAGCACGAGTCTCTCTCCCAAAAACCTTGAAGGCAGGGAGAGAAGAATACAACCAATGCCTCTCATTGTTGTACGCCTTATAAAACATACATAGCTGTGCTACTCTTCTCCTGTGCGACAGGTTTACCAGATCATTATCAGTGCACAGCCTGCTGGCTGAAGTTACAAGTCGGTCCAACTGACGCAAGTGTGTGTCAGCAGCTGAAACCAAGAACGGTGAGCAATACTCCAACACAGGCAGCAAAAACGCATAAAAACATCTGCGGACAACCTGACTGTCACCAAACACAGAATTCGCCTTATGCAGGAGCCCAAGCTTAGTGGAAGCACGTAGCACCAACCTCCTAATATGCGGCTCAAAAGTAAGCTTCTCATCAAAGACAACACCAAGAATCTCGAAGGAGCAAGACTCCTGAAGCAAAGTGTCATCAATCTTCATTTGGGGATGCAGCGGTACAAGTGTCCGAGACCGACTGATAATCATCGACTTGGTCTTACTGGCATTCAGCTTCATACTCCAGGCCGAGCACCATACACTAATGCGTGACAAATTCCTATTCAGAGACTGAGAGACAGCTTCACGCAGGCGAGGAGCAGGTATCACTGCCATCAAAGTGGAATCGTCGGCATAGTTGATCAACGTGTTTTCAAGGGAAGAGAACATGTCACTAGTACAGAAAACAAACAACAGCGGGCCAAGTACACTGCCCTGAGGGACGCCAAACACCACCGCGACTGAGGCGCTCAAAACGCCGTCAACAGATACACTCTGCGTTCGCTCAGAAACAAAATCGCGAATGATTGACAGAGCCCTAACACCACACCAAAGGACTCCAAGTTGTATAATAGACCCCTGTAGTTAATCCTGTCAAACGCCGCGCTAAGGTCCCACTGGACAAGGCGTGCCTCCGATCTACAATACAGCGCAGACTGTAAATGGTGTGACACCGACAACAGAGCGGCACAACAACCTAAGCCAACTCTGTACGCAAACTGGCCAGCACGCAGCAACACCATAACCTCAGCGAAGCGACCAGGCTTACCAGCGATGAACTTCTCAAACACCTTTGACAAAATGGACGGCAGTGTGATGGGTCGATAGTTGGCAACATAGGGCCATAGGAATAGGGAAAAGGAGTAATATTCCCAGTACGCCAACAATGAGGACAAGTTCCTAACCGCATCAGGCGCCGGAAGATCACTGCAAGCTTGGGGGCAAAAACGTGAGTCAGCTGCTTATAAAACAAAGGAAGCATGCCCACCGGATCCACACCTCGAGTGTAGCTCCGGTTGAAGTCGAGTTAGGGTCTTACCTGGAGTGTAGCTCCGGTTGAAGTCGAGGTAGGGTCTTACCTGGAGTGTAGCTCCGGTTGAAGTTGAGGTTGGGTCTTACCTGGAGTGTAGCTCCGGTTGAAGTTGAGGTTGGGTCTTACCTTGAGTGTAGCTCCGGTATATCTCAACAGCTGGAGCGTAACAGACGCTCGGCTAAACAACCTAAACGGTAAACTTTACAATATAGAGCAACTCTCACTTTCTGTTCTTAAATGCACTTTTTTATTCACTTCTGCGAGCATTGCTTACGTTCTCTTTTGATTTCTGCGTATCAGCGAAATTTATTCCAGCAAAGGATCAAGACAACACAGTTTGTTGGAGAAAGTAAGAAATACACTTTTTTTCCATGGCTAGGAGCTTCAGCAACGCGTAAAAGTGTGGTATCAGCTACACTTCACCGTAACGATGTTCATGTTTCATACTGGAAATATTATGAAAATCAAAGGTTTCTCGAACTCTTCATCTCCCAATTGGATCAGAGGGCTCAGTTTCAAATTGCACTGCTCGTGCAAAAATTATTTAGTGATGATGGTAAAGGGTCATGCTATGTCAAACCCCTTGATCATAGAATAAATGTATAACTAATTAAATAGCATTATGGCTCTGTTTGACACGCAACAAATGCCACTCAAGAAGCTCAGGGAAAACTTAGATTGCTGGAAAAACTGCGGACACTAACGAAAAGTGGCTCAACCTGGAAGAGTGACAATGAAATGTAAGTGGGTTTACACATATGTTATGAGCATGACTGCAAGTCGTTATAAGCAGCACTGGTACATAATAATTATGTATTAGGTGACCCCATAAACTCATTACGTTCTTCTATTAGATACATCACTATGAAAACTGCATGAACTGCTTTGGCTACTTAATATTCAGCGTGTATTGTTTTTACCTTATGATAACCGTTGCAGCTATTCTGCGTCGCTAAAAGTTTAAAGTGTATAGTCTTAGCCATTGTATAGCCATCTTAGCCATTTGTGTACAGCCATTGATGGCACAAAGGTAATTATACTCTTTTAAACACAAGCACCACATACAACCTCTATTACTTCAGTGGCGACACACATTAGGAACCATTATAATTACAGTATGTTCTATGTTGATACAACAAAGAAAGTGAGGAGGAAAATGGAGAAATAGAATAGGAGGCAGAAAGCAGAATAAAATTAGATACCTGATATGCGACAAAATTTTAACAACATCCACGTCAAGGCAAAAATAGAACTTTATGATGACGTCAAAAACATGTATCGGAACCAGTCCTGTGTTCATGCTTGTGGTCATGTTTCTACTATTACTAGAGAACCAAGTCTAAAAAATCACGAAAATAATTTATAAGGAACCTTTTTATTTCTTGACTGATTTCTCAACCACTCCAAATTTTTCAAGTTCAATACGTGTACAAGAAAAAGAACCTTTTTCTTGTTTTTGCTTACGGTAAGGGTTTCATGGCAGAAATTATGCCTCATTCCTTTAGAGTAGATCTTCCATTAAAATAACGAATATTGGGCTATCATGGGTTTACGAGAGCAAAGTTTTCCTCCTGTGCGTTACAGCCCGAATGTCAGTTTTAAAATGCTTAAAAATTCATCAAAAAAATATGTGTGAAATAGCTTATACACGACAGCATAAGAACCTCTATCCAATATATGGCCTTTCCTCTTCCACTCTCTAAAGAGGAAGCATATCAAATAGTACAGAGCTACTTTTCAAAATGAAACGGGCTTCAAAATTGCAGCATTTCGACTTTCGATCGCATATTTCAAAAACTATACTTGCCACCGTAATTCTGGGCTGAAACTTCATAGCATCTCATCTTGTTGACCATTAGATGAAATTTTTCCTAAGTCCTTAATTAAGAGCGTAACAGAGGGAAAGACCAACCAAAGGATAAAAAAACCAACCTGCAACTGCGTAGTATTATTTAGAGGACCCCCCCCCCTTGCAGCTGCAGCTTGATCTTCTCATCAAGTTAATCACGAGCAGTGCTACCATCTCTGCTTCGAAAATCACAGTGATTGTTTTCCAACCGCCATCAAAGAACATTATATTTGCTCGTAGATAAGCTCTGCGGTAAAAGTAGAAACTGTGATTAGTTTACACCTTCTATCACAGGCATATCCTGGAAACGGAGTGGCATGTCGACCAAGCTGCTTCTGAAGCTTCTTCTTCATCTTTTTCCACAGCCTCTCTAATCCCGTTATACGAAGTCGCTGACGTAGATCTTTTTTTGCTATTCACTTCAGGCCATTACCATGTGTTCTTCCAGCTCCACTTGTCACATAATATATTCCTTTGCGCTGTCCATTCACCTACGTCGTGGTCTTCCTTTCCACTACACCCACGGGAAGGCACATTGTTCTCAGTACATTCATCCTTTTTTAGTCTAATTACCTCCGCCAACGAGGTTATGTTTTCGTCGTGTTTGGCTGTCTGTCTGTCACCAAGATAACTCAAAAATTATGAACCGATTTGGATGAAATTTACAGGGATTGTTAGGTATGTTAGGAACAGCAGATGATTAACTTTTAGTGAAGATATGTCCATCCGTTTGCTTGTCTGCCTCATTTTTCTCAACGCCATAACTCGAAAAAGTTATGGATGGATTTATATAAAATTGCACAAGCTGTTATTACTATCAAAAGGCACAAATGATTAGATTTCGGAGTTTATACAGAGAAAATTATGGTTTCAGAGCCAATTAGAATTTTTTGCTACCGTTGCCTCGCTTGGCTGAGTGCTCTAGTATGACTATAAATTAGAGTAGATTAGATAGGCGGCCGTAGACGAACCAATAGGTCCATCCCCAAAGAGACACCGGAACTTACACCCGGTCCTGTATGAGCTATTGCCATTATGTTAGTAGGATATAGAGGACTCGACAAAAGAGAAAAAAAGGGAGGGGAAGAATCCCTACCAAAAAGACGATCATGAATGCACGCAAGCACGATCAAGAGCCGCTGATATGCGGAGCTTGGAGATGTTAAACTGTGTAGTTGGAGCGGGAGAGAGAAGAAGACGGATTAAGGTAGCCTCGGAAGCTTTGGCCGTTAAGAGTTCGTGACTTCTGGAGGAAGAGTCCTTAGCTGTGGAGGATGTCTCTTCCAATGTATGGCAAGACGATTTTTAAACGCGTTGACTGACTCTGCACTAACAACGTCGGAGGGGAGTCTATTCCAAATGCTGACTATGAAATACGGAAAGAACTACTGACTTAATGTCGTTCTTCGAGCTTTATGCCTGAGTTTTTGACCGTTGATTCGCAAGCCATCATTGAGGTCTCTTTCAAAAAGTCCCGTAGTAGGTACGTATTGAAGCCATTCAAGTACTTGAATGTTTCTATAAGTTACGCCCTGAGTCGTCTTTGGTCGAGAGAGATCAGACCTAATTTCTTTAGGCGATATTCATACGGCTTGTTTCGCTACTGAGATATCTATTCCGTTGCTCTGCGTTGGCCCCTTTCCATGTTATCGATATCTTTGCACAGATGTGGCGACCAGAATTGAACAGCAAATTCTAAGTGTTGCCACGCTAATGCCTTGCTTAAGGGAACGATGATGTCCTTGGACTTGTATTAAAAATTTCTGGTGATGAATCCGAGTACACTGGTTGCCCTTTTCACACTCATGTCAACTTGCTGACTGTGTTGTAGGTTGTTTGTAATAGTGATCCCCAAGTCATGTTGTTGGGTGACAGCAGCCAATACCATCCAGTTCATTTTCAATGGGGTTGAAGAGTTCACCAGCCTTATGTGCATTACTGAGCATTTGTCGACATTAAAGTTCATCTGGCACGTTGTGCTCCATTCCATGAGGTGGTCAAAGTCTTGTTGGAGCTTGGCTCTTTATGTGGCAGGATGACATAGTATAGTATCATCCACAAATATACTCATTTTACTACGGATGTTAAGATCGATATCATTGATGTAAATTGAGAACAGAAACGGGCCAAGCCCGCTACCTTGTGGAACTCTTGATGATACCTGCGTCCAGGCGCTTGTCTCTCCTTCAAGCTTCACTCGCTGCCGCCGACTCGTAAGCTATGCTCCGATCCATCGCAAATAGTCTCCCTGAATACCATGGGCTTCAAATTTTTTCATTAGCCGTTGATTGGGGACTTTATCAAAAGCCTTTTAGAAGTCTAAATACCCAAGGTTTACACCTTTTTGTTCATCTTTATTATCTGTAACATTTGAGAAAAAGTCCAGTAGGTTTGTTAAGCAGGTTCTTCCATTACGAAAGCCATGCTCAGTGTCAGATATGAGCTGATGCATCCTCAGGTGACAGCGATGCGCTTTTTCAAGAGGCGTTCGATGGTTTTGCTGACCACCGATGTAAGACTGATTGGTCGTTAGTCGTTGGGGCTAATCTTATCCCCCTTCTTATGTATCGGTATCACATTAGCTAGTTTCCAATCCTGAGGAACTTCTCCTGTGTTTAGAGATCGAATAAATATTTCGAGCAGTGGCTTCACGATGACTGCAGCCATTTCCCGTAGTACTCGGGGAGTAAGATTATCTGGGCCAGTGGATTTGTACACACATAGGTGAGTTAGATCATGAAGGATCTCAATCTCCGTGAAAACACATGTGTGTATGGGAGCAACTTGCATCGGTGCAGGTTCAGGGATATTCGCAACATTCTCAATAGTAAATACAGAGGTGAAATAGTCGTTCAGGATCGTGGCATTCTTGCTTCTCTCATACTGTATGCGAGAGAGCTAATCTTCAACATTCTCCTGTGAATGTCATTTCTCACTTACCCAGTCTCGTAACACCACATTTTAGTTCCAGCAGCCTCATCTTTGCCACTTTCAACATTCTTTCCTTAACCCTCGTCATCTATAAGTCTTAATGCCATACATCACTGTTGGCCGTACCACTGCCTTATACGCCTACCGCTTCAGTCTAACTGATACAGTACCCTGTAGTCATGCGGCACAAACTTCTACCAGTCCATCCAACCGCCTGTACTATTTTTTCGATCTCTTTATCTATGTCCCCGTTGGTTTGGACATTCGCTCTTAAATACTCGAAGCTGACCACATTTCGCAACTCTTTCCATGGCCTCTCTCAAATCTCTAACCAACCACCATCTCTTCCGCAGTACCTACATAACTTCCGTTTTCGTGCGGCTGACCTTCAACCTTCTTTCCTCTAAAGCTATCCTCCATCTCGTAATTTTTTCCTACGAACCTTGCAATCTCAGAACACAACACTACGTCGTCGGCAAACATCATATTTCAAGACGACTCTCTACTTCCTCAGTACAGCAGTTGCTTCTGGATCATAGTTTGAAAAGAAGCTTTGGTTTAAGCATATCAATTCTAGCTTTCCAGGGCCAAAGAGGGGAATTCGAAGTACTTAAGTACTCTATACTAGACTGGACGTGACACATTGCGTTACTAAAAACCTATTCAAAGCGTTCCATTTTCTCTTGCTCCATTTGTGGTTTAGTAGGTTATGTTAAATCTTAAATATAGGTACCAAAAATACAGAGAGATGAATATTTTTCCGAAATAAAAATACTGCCAAGCTTTAACCCATATTCAGTGGTCACAGAGGTTTCTATATTACCTAATGACGAATTGAAATAACAAATCGAAGCATCATTATTCTGAAATCTTCGTATTGTATCTGCAGTAAAAATATTATTTTTATATCCCACTAAGGCAGAATGTACGCATTAACACAGTCTTTATTTTATATGTTTTGATAGGTTTGCATCAGGTGCTGGACCCGCCCGTCTGTCAAGTTTTAAAAGTCAATGTAGCCCCTGAGTCGAAAAGTTTGCCCACCCCTGACCTAAGGCATAGCTCTTTGAAATGGAGGCTCAGTGTAATACTTCAAGGTGTAGACAAGTAATGTACGGCGTCTACACAGTTGATGCGGATGGTGTTCCTTAAACACCCACTAGTAAACACATTGCTCCCGAAAACACTAGCAACTGGTGGGCTTGAGACCGTTTCCGACTGGTCCTATCGTAAAACCAATCGACGGGATATCTGCATGTTTGTGAGACCGGCAAGTATTCGAGCCTATTGTTTGGAACGCTTGTTGAGTGACAACCTATTGGTTCGTCTACTGCGGCCTATCTAATCTAATCCAAGCTAAAGATAATGGCTTTCGCTAGACCTAGAGCTATCGATAAAGAGCTTGTATCGCTAAACTAAGATCTTTGCTTCGATATATGGCTCTTTCCGTTGCACACCAGTCCGACCTTACCTTTCGTTAACGCTCATGACATCAGCATTCGTTACGTACGCCCCGTCCTACAACAGCAAAATGTATAGGTACCTGTACGTTTTAAATAGAAGTCTTGCTGAGCTAGAATATACCAATGTTGTATATGCGGTACGCATATATAACTGCAAACCTGATGATATATGTAATCTTCAAATTTGAACCTTTATATCCCCCAGAAAAAAAAGTATAATACTAGAGCACTCTGAGAGTGAATACCTCCGAAAAGCTAGGTATAGATAACGGTATTCTCAAATTATTTCTGAAACTATGATTTCCTTTCTATCAGCACCAAAATGTAACAATTTGTGCTTTTTTAGCAAAAATGACAGCTTGTGCAATTTTCTCAAAGATCCGTTTATGAATTTTCGAGTTATGTCGCTAACAAACATTCCGGGAAACGTTAGTCAAACAGACCAACCGATCACCATCACAATGTGATAATTTATGTCTTTTAATATCTCTAACAATTCCTGTAAGTTCAATAAAGAACCACAGATAACTTATTGAGTTATTTTTCTAACAAACATAAAATCAAACACAGAAGCAAACACACAAACAAACCAACAGCTCATCGCAGAAATTTAGTCATTTACTCTTCGTGATATACCTAACAACTCATGCGAATTTCATAAAAAAACTGCCCATAACTTTTTAAGTTAACGTAGTAAGGAAACAGAGGCAAATAAACAAACGGTTGGATAGATCTTCACCAAAAGTTAATCACCAGTTACTAATTACATACCTAAAAATCCCTGTAAATTTCGTAAGAATCCGTTCATCAGTCTTTGAGTTATTTTGGTGACAGACAAATTGACGAACAAGGAAACAGATAGACTCGACAAAAACATAACCTCCTTGACGGAGGTAATAAATCAGTTAGCTCTATGAAACGTCACGGTGCTGTAACGTCAGCGCAGGAGTGTCATATAAGATCGGATAGGCCGCATTGGACGGACGAACAGGCCCATTCCCATAGTGTCATTACGCCCCAATCCTCTATGAGCTGTTACCATTATGTTTGCATGATAGATATGACTGAGAAAAAGGGAAGATCTCAGCCATGAGTCATTGATGCATTCACTCAAGGGCTTATTATAGCCGCTGATCTGCGGAGCTAAAGAGGTTGTGAGTCCTCGAGGACGTGTTCTTAGCTGTGGAGGATGTCTTTCCCAATATATGTCTTCGGACCGACAACGTCGATGGGGGGTAGATGGGCTTATTGCCATATTGCTAGTTCTATAGGAGACACGGTCTACGCATGTCTAACGCGAAGGCTGTACAGATAGTTGCCCACTGTAATTAAAATAATATTGGTGATACTGCCAATGTTACTTTAATATAAATATTGGCGGCCTGCACCGTCATCGACTGATGTCCAAAAACCATAAGTTGAACCAACCTCTGTTTTCTTTGCTCGTCGTCGTGGTTCTGTTCTCGGAAATGCCTTTCTATTCCTTTTTATCTACTCAATTTGCTCATCAATTACTACAAAAAATAAATATTCGCAGGGAAATCACAAGTTAGTATCTGTGATACTGCTACATAGAAGTACATTAATCGTTGTAAGTCCTTTCATTTGAAGTACTTGGTAAGGCAGCGACACTTCTGCCTTTCAGTAGAAGCATTTTCTCCCATCTAATGATTCTTATCCTTCACATCGGGACGACGAGACAGGAAAGCAATCAACAGTACTTTGTTTTACTCCACAGTAGAATGATTAACAACAAAGGCTGCAGAGCACAAGGACTATACGGTATTTTTTCTTTTAGATTAGATAGCGGGCAACAATAGACGGACTAACAGACCCATTCTTGCAGAACTTCCACGACTGACGCTCTGGTCCTATATGAGCTATTGCTTTTACGTCAGAGTCATTGGGATATCTGAAGAAGAAAAGAAGAAAGTGAAGAGCATAAACTCAGACAAAGAGTTGAGTGTGTCATCACAATCAATTGCTGCTGATATACGGAACTCGGTGACAATAAGTAAGTTGCAGTTTGAAAGAAAGTGAATTACAGCGGCGTAGCATCTTTGACCATTATGAGTTTGGGACTCCTGAAGGAGGAGTCTGCAACCGTGGAGGATGTTGCTCCCATTGTTTGTCAAAACGACTTTTAAACGCACTGAATGACTGCACCGACAACTTCGAGGGGAGAGGGATCTATTACACATGTTCTTTAGGAAGTATGGGACGTACGGGAAGGAATTATGAAGTGCGGGAAGAGATGTATACTACTGTACGTAACAGGGTACCAGGTAATACAGGAAACCTAATCCTGCGAAGGTAACATAGTACGGTAAGAAACATTGGTAGGTAACAGGATTGTGCGTCACTAGTAATGCATTTACCTTACGAGGCATACGAAAGGTAGCGCAGCAGAGGTAATACTGTACATGCTACACTGGTCCTCATGAGACACATGGCTTAGAGCACGGCTGTAGGAAACTCAGAGCGAGACATACGAAAGGAACCACATCGACGACAATAAATCGAGGCCGCAGCTCTACAATAAAAACAAAGATGGCGGTAGCTCGTCACAAGCCGCACGTCACCAGCTCCCTGCGCACGGCAGTTGTGCTGAAGGCTAACTGGGACTTCTCTGCTTTTTTAGCACTTTTGGAAGATTTTTATAGCAAACTTTAGGGGCAAGCCAACGTGTTGTGTAGCCATATCTCGTCTGGTGGCCATTGACCACCGTTGCTCCATCATTCTACAGACTTGTATACATCCTAACTCCTGGACGTGCTAATCTATGCATTGCAGTGAAATTGCCAAATTGGGAAGTATACAAAATTTTTGAAATTTTTCATGCGCTTCTCGTCATTACTTACCAATTGTTCAAACGTAATTACTTAACTCGTATTCAAACGAGCTTCTCCTCGCTCACACCGTAAAAAAAGTCCAGCATTTTAACAGGAAGAAATTAGAAACGCGTCTGCAAGTTTTGTCGTTTCGCCGTAGGAGCCTGTAGTTCACATTTTTTACATTATTTCTTATGGCGGAGCTTGATATATCGTTTCTGTGACATCACCAAGGAGTGTCTGTTGATAGGCTAGTTAAAGGGACGTTTCCCTCGTCTCCGGCAACTCCTAGGCTCAGAAGTTCTATATTCGCGGTTTTGCCCAATATTGCTTGAACTTCCCTTGATCCTATCATAAAAAACAAGGTTTAACACCAATGAAGGTTTATAAACGTCGCATTACTTGTGCACCAGTCAAATGTAAGCCTATATAATTTATATATATACTGAATAATAAAAGAAAATTTTCAATAATCAACACCTATTACAAAAGTCTGTGTGAACAAACGTGGACGTACTGGTTCAGTTAACAAAAAACGTAGCAGCAGGATTTTTAGAAAATATTCGTTCTCGAAATGGAGACGCTCATATAACGACCAGCACAAATCACACACACTCGTTCTTGCTCCTAACAGAAACATCAGTATCTCTTACACCAGATTAGGTATCAACGAATGAATCAAAATTTTTCACTTAAAGAGAAAACTGTTTCGTCAAAGAAAGAAAACAAGCTAAAAAAATAGTTAAGGTGTCTACTGCACCGTAAAAAGTCGCTTCTCCTATGCTTCGTTGATCATCTACTTAATTTTTACTTCGTGACTTAGAGCAAATATACTGTAGATTCAACGTATGGAAAAGGTGATATGAAAACCAGACTCCATGGCAGCGCTACGGAAAGCTGTACACATCTTCATTCAATTCCGCACTGTGACAGTTTCATACGAGCAGAAACAGCGCGACTTGTAACGGGCTTAGTTGGATACACTAACTACGACAGGGTAAGTATGTAAAACAACACTATGAGCTAAGATTTGTGGGTATTACGAAATCCTCGTGTTTAAATCTCTTCAGGCCGTTGTAGCGAAGCGAGAGCTGTACCGTGTGGGTGACAGAGTTGTGAGTGTCCACGGTCCTGGCCAATGTTTGATCGGAGGCTAAGAGTTATGTTCGCGTCTTGTCAACGGATATTTTACAATGCTGCGAGCTGTGGGTTTCTGCAAGGAATCCAATTTCTCACGGATTCATGACGCAGACACTCATGGCCGTAGACCAACTCCCGGTAGGTAGCGTATTGGGTGCGAGATCCTAAGTTGTACCAGAATTGGGTCACGACAATTTTATTCAACCTCGACTAAGAAACAATTTTCTTTCAGTTACGTCCTTTATTCCAGAGTAAGCATGGACAGCGAGAAATAAAAAATGACTATCAGCTCGGCCATAATCTGCACGTGACACCGGCGTTGGACATACAAGGGNGGGGGGGCTGTAGAAGAACAGGTCCAATAGCAGCCAACAGCGCTGTGGGATCTGCCGAGGCTACGCACAAAAAAATGCCTGACGCCATAACGGTGCATTATCGTAATTCCAAGACTTGGATGTTATTGAACTTTTGCATTGGCTCTTTTTGTGGTGCTCTCAACCAGACTAGGTAGGCTGTTTTCTTACGAAGCAGAAACCAGACAAGGTATGGTGCATTACCTACTGTAATTCCATGACTTAAATGTTATTCCACTTTTTCATAGTTTCACACTAATGAGGACAAATTGCTTCTTAGCAGAAGAAAAATAAGGAATTTCTTGGAAAGATTTTGCTTATAGGACATCTAATGATTTTACAGAGCACAAGGCTTGATATTAGAAAGACGTGGTTGAGGCGGCAGACACTTTGGTCTGGAGTCAATATTTTGTGGAGATCAGTTAGTCATTGCTCATTAGCCATAGGTCTTTACACATGTAATGTATATCATATTGCATGCACATATTCACAGTACGTAGATGAGTGCATTATAAATGCAAAGCAGAATTCATCATTAGATTTTATCGAGAGATACCAGTCCAGTAAACATTCTGATATAAAAAATAACATGAATGTGTTCATTTTACTATATATCTACCTCAGTCAAGGAGGTTATTATTCGTCGTGTTTAACTGTCTGTTTATTGGTTTGTCTCTTTGTTTGCCACCAAGATAGTTAAAGAAGTTATGGGTGAATCTCTACAAAATTCACAGGGATTGTTAGGCATATTAGGAGGAACATATGCTTAGCTTTTGGTGAAGATCCGTTCAACTGTATTCTTGTTTGTCTGCCTCTTTTTCTTAGTCGCTCAATTAAAAAAGTTATGGATGGATTTTACGAAATTTATATGAGTTATTAGGTATCTATATCAGAAAGAGTAAGGGACCAAATTTGAGACAATTAGTATACTTTTGAGCAACTATCATACTTGCACTAGTTTACCTCGGCACATTCATCATGCGGCAAAAAATGTCATTACAGGCTACACATAGGCGTCGAACCGATTTCTGCTTAAAGTTCGACAAAAGCGAGTTACAGTACACGGGCTAGCAGTAGCTTTGAAACAGCTGGCATTTAACTTCATCCGAGCAGTGATCAAACTTTCTGATAAGCATGTTGCCCACTGCGTGGAGCTTTCGCGTTCCATTCTCTATATCCTGGTTATCACGAAAATTAGTGGAAATTTTATGACCCAGGTAAGAGAAGCTGTCTATGTAAGTGAGATAGCGACCATTAATTCGAGTTACTTGATCAGAGAGCAGGTTACTTCTCGTAGGTTTAATGTATGTACAAACAGTTTTAACAGTTTTATATTCAATGCCCAGTTTACTGGTTTCGCTCTCGCAAATTGAGGCCAATTTTTGCAGCCCGCTAGAATAAGGAGAAGCAAGGACCATATCATCAGCATAACTGAGCGCATTTACTGCGTGACCATTAATGAGACACCTCACTCCAGCTGCGTTCAGATGGATGTGGATGCTATCAATAAAGATACTGAAGAGAATTGGAGAGAGTACGCCCCTTTGTCGTATGCCATTAGTCATGGCTAACGCTGATGACGTTGCCGCTCCCCATTTCTCTTTCACATAGCATTTCTTAGTTTGAAACCAGTATTTTAGCATCTTAACAATACAAGAATGTATTTGTTTATCAAGCGTACGCTTAAATAGAGAGTAATGGTGAATTCGGTCAAACGCAGCCTAAGCATCGAGGAGGCACAGGTACATTGGAGATCCACTGCCAATGAAATGATTTATGACCTGTTTGAGTGTGAGTATAGCCATTTCCCTTCTATGATCGGCTTTAAAGCCAAATTGATTGCCTGCAGTCATCATGTACGATGACATTCGTCTTTCAAGCACTAGTTCTACCTCTTTCGAGAGAGATCTAGCCACTGCGATAGGGCGATAATTGCTCTTGTCGGTCCCATATTTTGCTTTGTTTTTTACTATTTGTGTTATTATGACCCTCATCAAGTTCTCTGGCAGGAATCCCAAAGTAAAGCACCCGGTGAGCAGAATGGCGAGGAGTGTTACCGATCTGGGAGGGCTATATTTATAGGCCTCAGCTGGGATACAGTCAGTGCCGGATGCTTTGGTATTTTTCAAACCATAACGACAATGACGAAACGTCGAGATCCGAAAGCCTATGTCCATTCGTTGCGTGTTAGGCATTCTTTTTTATAAGTTTAATCATAATTGCTTTTTATTTAGAAAGTTTTAACGTAATATCATAGTCGTAAAATGATCTTCATTACCTCCGTCAGTCATACGGCTTGCTCGACTGGCTTATGAAAAGTCGATCGAGCGCAACCCCACTCGTCCGAAATTTTAGACATGAGCGTTCATGCAGGTCTTACAAGCAGCTTAAGTACACTTGAGAGGACTGAAAATTCTCTTTTAAGAAGCATGATTCAATTTGCGGCAGTCTCATGAGTAGTTCATTCAAAGCTAACGCCTAAAATTAGATTCAACGAAGCGAAGCCAAGGCATCTGCTTGAGTTTTCGGACAAGTAGGCGTGGCCTGGATCGACTTGGATGTGCCGTCCAATCGAATGCGCCTATTGTTCCTTCCCCTCATGAATTATTCGATAAACATAACACTACCCCACTGAGACACGAGCGCAGCAAGGGTGACGCATTTTGAACAGAGGTAATCGTTCCAAAACTGAGGACTATTGCTGGTAATTAAGAACTGAATCTTTGAATTAAGCATAAAAAGAGAAAAGAGTTAAACTTAAAGACTGAAGTGTATCCTTCATACAAAAAAAGCACACACACACACAATTCATTTGAACGCGAAAGATTTCAATTAAAAAAAAAATAAAATAAACGAGAAAACTAATCTCAATGGACAGTTAGGACATATACCGTGGGAAGACAGTAATCAATCGGAAGATAACGAAGGGAAGCGGCACTCAAAATAGCGTAAGGATAAGACGATCACGGATATCTAACTCCTGAGATGCGGGTGCGGTGGTAAAACTAGGAATGCAATCCTAATGTAACAGAACGCTTGGTGTATTTATTTATTTCGTGTCTGCTCTTAAGAAAATAGGCGGAAAATAGGCCTGGTTGTAGAAGATGGCGAAAGGCTCTTTATTCCTTTATCTGAGAGCACTTCTTGCTAGAAACACTTTTTGAAACCCAAGTAAAGATATTTGCAGCTTCTGGTGTCCGTTTTATGACTTTTATCTTTCAGGTCACGACGTATAAATTCGGCAAATGTTCAACGAAGCGCTCTGGAGGTGATGACTTTTCACGGGCAGAGACAAGTATTTCTTCACGCTTACTTACTGTCTTTCATATTTAACGGAGCAGGTTTCTCTTCTTCTTTTTTCTCTGGTTGCATTCCCATTTTCATATGGGGTCGCTGTTTCTCGAAATTTTCCTCCACAGCGCCTAATCTACCACCCAATCGTCGTCCAGCTGCTTCTTCCAGCAATCTTTTCACACCAAGGAGATTCTATAGAGAAAGAGGGACCTCTGCGACCCATGCACAGATTCGCAGCTCTCCTTGTGTAACCCACGCTGTCAAAGTTAGAGTCTGTCACTTAACCGTGACGAACTCTGTCTAACCCAAAAATTCCCGTCCATCCTAATATATATTGTCTAAATTATCGCTAATAGGGAATTCTTATCATCAAAATGCATTTAAACGCGTGCTGTGCAGCCTATCGCTCTTCAATTGACATAAAGAACATCGTCTAATTCAACGCTTCTCATCCAATCTAACGTACTTTTTCTAACCTAAGACTCGTTATCTACCTAACACTCGCTATCGAACACTGCTATACTCAATCCTATCGCTCCTCACCTAACCTAACGTAACTAACCTATCGTAGATAACACTCGTAGTCTAACCTGCAGTCCATATCTAACTTTACGTACCTCATCTAACGCAACGCAACTATCTAACCAACTACCAATCTTTTAACACTGCTCAATATTGCCTAACGCCTCTTATCGAACCCAACACTCTGCAACTAGTACAACGCTCATTATCCAACCCAACGCTATTCATTCAACACAACGCTCCTCATCTAACCTAACGCATCTCATCTAATATAAGGTTCCTC
Organism: Parhyale hawaiensis; assembly: GCA_001587735.2. NCBI lineage: Eukaryota > Metazoa > Arthropoda > Malacostraca > Amphipoda > Hyalidae > Parhyale > Parhyale hawaiensis. The sequence goes on along the minus strand of LQNS02278175.1, from coordinate 6,272,092 downwards.
ATCTTAACCTGATGCTCCTCATCCAACCCTACTCTCCTCTTCCAATCGTTCCTCATCTAGCTTAATGCTTCTAGTCCTAACGTTCCTTATCGAGCATAATGTTCTTCATCTAACCTAACGATCCTCATCTTATATAATGCTTTTCATCAAACCCAGCGAATCTAACCCAGTGCTCATCCCCCAACTTAATGTTGTTCATCTAACCTAAGGCTCGTCATCCACTAACGTTCTCATTCAACTTAACGTTCCTCTTCTAAATCTAACACTCCTTATCCAACTTAACGTTCCTCATCTATAACCTAGCGCTCCTCAGTTAATCTAACACTTGTTTAATATATTTGCATTTCACTTTTAATGCTCCTCATCTAGCCTTACACTAATCATTTAACTTTTGGTTTTCTTCGTATTAGCTATAAGATCTTCTTCTAACCCAATGCTTCCCAAATAAACAAACGCATCTAACATGCCTTCTGTTCACATTCTACTTCGCTCACTTAACTTCCAGAACTGCATTTTTTCATCTACGTTTCATTAAAGTGTCTCCTGAATTTTTTATTCGATCGTTATCACTTTTTCTCATTCATTGTAATATGAGACCCAATAAAATTAATTGGAAATTACTTTTTTCACTGTTTATGCATGCATGAAATAAGCAGTAAACACTAACGCATATCTGTCCGTCCCATTTGTTAACAAATGGCCATTTTCTTTCACATTGCTGGTTTCCACCTCAGATTAAGTACAGAGGGGGCGACAAATTGAAAATAAGCTTCATTAACTAGCGGCCTACTTTCATTGGGCGACAAGACTGGCATACTGGCTGGCTGACGATCAGGCTGGCTGGAATGGGTGACGTAGATGCCCGTCGATTTTTTTTTACCCGTGACAACAGTAGACCTTGGCTTTTCTTTATTTGTACCAGTTGCAAATACTGTCTACGCTAGAATAAGTTCAGATTTTCATTGCACTGGGCATGAATACTCCTTGGTTTCCAGTTTACGACGCTCACTAAATATCGCTCCCGTTCTGTTTCCGGAACAATAAATACTTGTAAGCTGGCGCTGCCGAGCCGCTCGTGCTGCCGTGGTGCAGGCCACGCATTAAGTCTCTTATTTCTAAAGTGACTGCGCGAACTAAACTCATCAGGACGCCGCTGCGCTGGAGAAAGCAGGCATGAAAAAGCTACCGCGAACCTTTTGGTCCCACTGCCCAGGGCTTATGTCGTCTCCTTCTATACTTCCTCCGAGGTTTACACTTACTTACCATTTTCCAGTTTAATTTTCTTTGACATAGCGGTCTCATATCCCAGTTTTTTAAATGTGGCAGTTAATAACTAATGAATGAACATAGCGAGGAATTTTTAAAGTTTCTTTGTCATCATCATTGTCAGTACGTCTGAACTGGTAGAAAGTTTCGTAAGCAATGTTTTTTATGCCACTTCTCACAATATTCTCGCCGTCGTTGGTGTTGTAAATTTGATTATCTTTCAATGAGCGATAGAATTTTTCAAATGAAAGGAAATATGTACTTGTAATAATTTAATTTGCGACAAGGCAGAGCATATTTCAATCCTTTGGCGTGAACTTCTTTTTCTTTATCTGTTAAGACTCTGTCTGAATAGTTGAATATGAATTCTGATGCATTCCTTATATTATTCACTGGAAGGCCAAGGTGAATTAGCTTCTTTTCATGAGCGAGCTTGACTTCTTCAATCAAGGGATCGTTTTTATTCCTAATGAAGACTAGTAAGTGGTTGTAGTCCATCCATGAAACCGTAGTGTAGAGATCTTAAAGAGCGAGAGTTTAGTTTGGACTGCAAGTTTTTCTCGTGTGATGATTTCAGCTTCAGTTCAGATTCAAGGAACTTACGTTGGAAGTTGCGGTATAGAGCAGTCGAGAGTCGAAAATTTACAAATTTGGGAATTAGGTTGTTGTTTAGACATGTTTTCAAAGTTGCTCAAAACCAGAAGCGACATCGTATTTTTGAAAACATGTCTACCAGTTCAGACGTGCTGACAATGATAATGACAAAGAAACTTTAAAAATTCTGAAAAAGCTGAGTGATGATAAAACAATAGCCAGGAATTTTATCAGCATTTTTAAAAGAAAATTTGCGACCTACTCCGCACGGTACTTAATTCATTCGTTAGTAGACAGGATATCCGCTTTCTAAAGGCAGTTCCGGCCGTTCGAAATTTCGAAGATCTCATACGATGAAGTCAGAAAAGCTAGACGAGAGTTTCAAGTAGCTTGACCGTGCGGCAATCAAGAAGATTTAATAGACAGGAAGGAGCATGGTCGCTGTACGCCAGTTAAGCCAGCGTTCTTGCTTTTCCAGCGCGGCTGATTACTGGCTGCGAGGTTCTACAAACAAATCTGTTCTTCAACACTAAGAATGACCGTCGTGTGTTAATATATGTATACTTTTTTATTTATTTATAGGTTTCGAGTCACGCTCTTAACGAAATAGATAGCCAAAAATTAGCTCTAGGGTTCCTGGTTTCAACAGTGTAGTCATCTGCATGAAAAGGTAGAAAGGTAGAAAATATTTCAGGTTGCATATGATGGCACTTGAACAGCATATCTGAGTTTGGGTCTTTCTTTCACTACGTTGAAGTCCACTCGATGTAGATGCATACGGCTTCTCTAAACAATCTCTTCATCGTGATGAGAACTCTCTTCTGAGATTTACTTCATCCAAACTTCAGCTGATATTCATATTTTGTTAATTATCGAGGCAATGGTAAGATATTCTTGAGCGGTCAGCAGGCGCTTAAAGACCACGATGATTGCTCGGCAGCAAATTATTTTACCCACTTATTTTGGGTTCTTCTTTCAACAGAACAAGTTTTCTCTTATGAGGAGGAAATTTTCAGAGTCCGAGTTATATGCCAGCCTTGAGTATCTTGGATACAAAGCTCCGTATTTATTAGACGCAATATCGACTGTGGGCAAAAATTTTCGCTTTTTGTGTATCACCGAAAGAAGCTGGGTGTTGTTCAGCCTTGCACGCTTATCTGTATAGTTCCCTTATTCAAGTTGGCAGTTGCGCAACATCCTACTCAAGGAAGTTAATAAGAGCCTTACATGTATAGAAGGGAGCTCAACCGTGTACCCTAAATAGGTAATAACATGTGAAATCATAAAGTACATTTTCCGTCAACACGCGGTACTACCCAGACAGGTAGCTCCCTTTTATAGATGTAAGACTCTGCCTTAATATCTTTGCGATGCTGCTACAGGCAACACAAGACAGGTCTTCACAAATTCTTCGCTGTCATTATTGACAGCGCGGGCACCCTAGTAAAGTATATATTCCGCCCGATAGGCTCGTAAACTTTATTTTTATCTATTGCTTTCTCTGTCCAGCCACAATGCTTCAGTCCTTTCCACCATTCTTCGTATATCAAAGTAAATACAACTTTGTGTTTGTCGATTCCTGCTTGGGAACGCGTGCACTACAATATACATGCATTTTTTTTGCAATGCAATACTCAGAAAACAGTCATTAAGTCGAGTATAGAATTATAATGTATATATCTGTTGCGCGCGTTTGGTGGATTTGCGCGATCGATCGATCGCACAAATCCACCAAACGCGCACAACATATCCAGCCAGTCAGCTAGACTTCAGCCCTGCCGAAAACTTGAACTTCTCTGACGTGGTTGGTTTGTCTCTCTTTTCTGTTAAACTTCCTTGGCTGGCAGTATTGTNGAAGAAAAGAAGAAAATTAAGAAGCAAATAAGAGAAGAGGAGATTCCGCACCGGCCTAGAGGCATTAGGCAAACGTATAGGTTATTGCGTGAATTTTTCACGCACGGGTCCACTAGTAATATTATAATGCATATATGCAGCCAGTCAGCTAGACTTCAGCCCTGCCGAAAACTTGAACTTCACTGACGTGGCTAGTTTGTCTCTCTTTTCTGTTAAGCCTCCTTGGCAGTAATGTATCAAGACCCGTATCATGAATACAAAGTGCAAAAGTATGTTGCAAGTCAGACAGTAAATATTTTGCCCGTTACCTGTGAGCAACAGCATCTTAAAAAATGAAAATTTAACTCCTGCTCTTCCCTGCCAAAGTGCTACCTAAGATAGTCTAATATTCCACTTTCTAATACTGAGAGCGTAACGCTC
>LQNS02278175.1:6198356-6222171 GCA_001587735.2 Parhyale hawaiensis | reverse complement strand
TATCTAGAAAAGCTAATGAATTGTTTGATTGATTTTCAGCGGTGAATTTAATATTTGGATGTTTACTATTCAAATACTGCAGAAAAGAGACTGAATCTGTTTGGTCTCTGAATATGAGGTAGGTATCAGCTACGAAACGTTTATGCCTGACCCACTGCCCTCTGACGGTACAGACGTTGACATCTGGACCCTCCAAGCTTGCTCCATTCAGTTGCATTTTAGACTTACTGCGAGCAACATCTTAGCTCCATGATATGTTGACAATAAAAAAGAGATCTGTTTTTGTTTACTAGGTTACCTGAATATTTTAGATTTCTGAAGATGGGAAGAATTCCTGAAACGTTAAATTTTATATGATTAGTCGACCTAATATCTATACTTTAAAAAAAATACATGTATATTGTAGTGCACGCGTTCCCAAGCAGGAATCGATAAACACAAAGTTGTATTTACTATAATATACGAGAAATGGTGGTAAGGACTGAAGCATTGTGGCTGGAGAGAGAAAGCAATAGATAAAAATGAGGTTTACGAGCCTATAGGGCGGAATATATACTTTACTAGAGTGCCGCGCTGTCAATAATGGCAGCGAAGAATTTGTGAAGACCCGTCTTGTGTTGCCTGTAGCATCATCGCAAAGATATTAAGGCAGAGCCTTACATCTATAAAAGGGAGCTACCTGTCTGAGTAGTGCCGCGTGTTGACGGAAAATGTACTTTATGATTTCTCAGGTTATTACCTATTTAGGGTAGACGGTTGAGCTCCCTTCTATACGTGTAAGGCTCTTATTAACTTTTTTGTGTAGGATGCTGCGCAACTGCCAACTTGAATTAGGGAACCATACCGATAAGTGTACAAGGCTGCATACACCCAGCTTCTTTCGGTGATACACAAAAAGGCGACGATTTTTGCCCACAGTCGATATTGCTTCTAATAAATACGGAGCTTTGTATCCAAGATACTCAAGGCTGGCATATAACTCGGACTCGGAAAATTTTCTCCTCATAAGAGAAAACTTGTTCTGTTGAAAGAAGAACCCAAAAGAAGTGGGGAAAATAATTTGCTGCCGAGAAATCATCGTGGTCTTTACGTGCCTGCTAACCGCTCAAGAATATCTTACCATTGCCTCGACAATTTACAAAATAAGAGTATCAGCTGAAGTTAGGATGAAGTAAAACTCAGAAAAGAGTACACATCACGATGGAAGAGAATGTTTAGAGAAGCCGTATGCATCTACATCGAGTGGACTTCAACGTAGTGAAAGAAAGACCAGAATTCAGATATACTGTTCAAGTGCCATCATATGCAACCTGAAATATTTTCTACCTATCAGTTTTCTCTGAAGCTTAGCAGGATGACTACAGTTTTCATGCAGATGACTACACTGTTGAAACCAGGAACCCCAGAGCTAATTTTTGCCTATCTATTTCGTTAGGAGCGTGACACGAAACCTATAAATAATAAAAAAATATAAATATATAAACACACGACGGTTATTTTTAGTATTGAAGAATAGATTTTTTGTAGAACCTTGGAGCCAGTAATCAGCCGCGCTGGAAAAGTAAGAACGCTTGCTTAACTGGCGTACAGCGACCATGCTCCTTCCTATCTATTAAATCTTCTTGATTGCCGCGCGGTCAAGCTACTTGTAACGCTCTTCTAGCTTTTCTGACTTCATCGTATATGATCTACTAAATTTCGAACGGCCAGAACTGCCTTTAGAAAGCCGGTATCCTGTCTAGTAACGAATGAATTAAATACTTTGCGGAGTAGGTCGCAAATTTTCTTTTAAAAATGCTGATGGCTATATTCATTCATTAATTATTAACTGCCACATTTAAAAAACTGGGATATGAGACAGCTATGTCATATAAAATTAAGCTGGTAAATGGTAAGTAAGTGAAAACCTCGGAGGAAGTATAAAGGGAGACGACATAAGCCCTGGGCAGTGGGACCAAAAGGTTCGCGGTAGATTTTTCATGGCTGCTTTCTCCACTGCAGCGGCGTCCTGATGAGTTTAGTTCGCGCAGTCACTTTAGAAATAAGAGACTTAATGCGTGGCCTGCACCACAGCAGCACCAGCGGTTCGGCAGCACCTGCTTACAAATATTTATTGTTCCGGAGACAGAACGGGATCGATATTTAGTGAGCGTCGTAAACAGGAAACCAAGGAGTATTCATGTCCAGCGCAATGAAAATCTAAACTTATTCTTGCGTGGACAGTATTTGCAACTGATACAAATAAAGAAGAGCGAAGGTCTACTGTTTTCACGGGTAAAAAAAAGTCGACAGGCATCTACGTCACCCATTCCAGCCAGCCTCATCGTCAGCCATCCAGTATGCCAGTCTTGTCGCACAATGAAAGTAGGCCGCTAGTTAATGAAGCTTATTTCCAATATGTCGCCCCCTCTATACTTAATCTGAGGTGAAAACCCGCAATGTCAAAGAAAATGGCCATTTGTTAATAAATGGGACGGACAGGTATGCGTTAGTGTTTACTGCTTATTTCATGCACGCATAAACAGTGAAAGAAGTAATTGCCAATGAATTTTATGGGTCTCATATTGGAATGAGAGAGAAAAAGTGATAACGATCGAACAAAAAGTTCATGAGACACTGTAATGAAACGTAGATGAAAAATGCAGTTTTGGAAGCTAAGTGAGCGAAGTAAAATGTGAACAGAAGGCATGTTAGATGCGTTTGTTTATTTGAGAAGCATTGGGTTAGAAAAAGATCTTATAGTTAATACGAAGAAAACCAAAGTTAAATGATTAGCGTAAGGCTAGATGAGGAGCATTAAGTGAAATACAAATATGTTAAACAAGTGTTAGATCAAATGAGGAGCGCTTGGTTGTAATGAGGAACGTTAAGTTGGATAAGGAGAGTTAGATTAGAAGAGGAACGTCAAGTTGAATGAGAACGTTAGTGGATGATGAGCTTTAGGTTAGATGAACGACATTAAGTTGGGTGACGAGCACTGGGTTGGATTCGCTGGGTTTGATAAGTAGCATTATATAAGATGAGCAGCGTTAGGTTAGTTGAAGAAAAGTATGCTCGATAAGGAACGTTAGGCCTAGAAGCATTAAGTTAGATGAGGAACGGTTTCGCGTTCATATGAATTGTGTGTGTGTGCTTTTTTTGTATGAAGGATACACTTCAGTCTTGAAGATTAACTCTTTTGTCTTTTTTATGCTTAATTCAAAGCAAAAGTCATCAATTTTGGAACGATTACCTCTGTTCAAAATGCGTCACTCTTGCCGCGCTCGTTCCGCAGTGGGGTAGCGTTAGGTTTTTCGAATAATTCATGAAGGGAAGAAACAATGGGCGCATTCGATTGGATGGCACATCCAAGTCGATCCAGGCCACGCCGCCATAGAGGGCCGGGGTGTAAGTCCTGGTGTCTTTTTGGGAATGGGCCTTTTGGTTCGCCTACTGCCGCCTATCTAATCTAATCTACTTGTTCGAAAACTCAGGCAGGTACCTTGGCTTCGCTTCGTTGAATCTAATTTTAGGCGTTAGCTTTCAATGAACCACTCATGAGACTGCCGAAAATTCAATCATGTTCCTTAAAATAGAATTTCCAGTCCTCTCAAGTGTACTTAAGCTGCTTGTAACATCTGCAACATGATTCAAAATGGTGAAAGCAACGCTCATGCCTAAGATTTCGGACGAGTGAAGTTGCGCTTGATCGACTTTCCACAAGCCAGTCGAGCAAGCCGTATGAATGACGGAGGTAATGAAGATCATTTTACGACTATGATATTACGTTAAAATTTTTTTAATAGAAAACAATAATGATTAAACTTACAAAAAAGAATGCCTAACACGCAACGAATGGACACAGGCTTTCGGATCTCGACGTTTCGTCATTGTCGTTACAGTTGTCGTTCTACTCATCTGGAGATGAGGTTTGTCAGGCGCTGAAAAATTGAAGAATACCAAAGCATCCGGAGCTGACTGTATCCCAGCTGAGGCCTATACTATCTATTTAAGCCCGCCCCCAGATTTGTAACACTCCTCGCCATTCTGCTCACCGGGTGCTTTACTTTGGGATTCCTGCCAGAGGGTCATAATAACACGAATAGTAAAAAACAAAGCAAAATATGTGACCGACAAGAGCAATTATCGCCCTATCGCAGTGGCTAGATCTCTCTCGAAAGTGGTAGAACTAGTGCTTGAGAGACGAATGTCATCGTACATGATGACTGCAGGCAATCAATTTGTCTTTAAAGCCGATCATAGAAGGGAAATGGCTATATTCACACTCAAACAGGTCATAAATCATTTCACTGACAGTGGATCTCCATTGTACCTGTGCCTCCTCGATGCTAAGGCTGCGTTTGACTGAATTCACCATTACTATCTATTTAAGCGTACCTAAACTTGAAAAACAAATACCTCCTTATATTGTTAGGACGCTAAAATACTGGTTTCAGACTAAGAAATGCTATGTGAAATAGAAATGGGGAGCGGCAACGTCATCAGCGTTAGGCATGACTAATGGCATACGACAAAGGGGCATACTCTTTCCAATTCTCTTTAGTATCTTTATTGATAACATCCACATCCATCTGAACGCAGCTGGAGTGAGGTGTCTCATTAATGGTCACGCATTAAATGCGCTCAGTTATGCTGATGATATGGTCCTTGCTTCTCCCCATTCTAGCGGGCTGCAAAAATTGGCCTCAATTTGCGAGAGCGAAGCTAGTAAACTGGGTATTGAATATAAAACTGCTAAAACTGTTTGTATGTACATTAAACCTAGGAGAAGTAACCTGCTCTATGATCAAGTAACTCGAATTAATGGTCTCGATCTCACTTACATAGACAGCTTCTCTTACCTGGGTCATAAAATCACCACTGATTTTCGTGATAACCAGGATATAGAGAATGAAACGAGAAAGCTCCACGCAGTGGGCAACATGCTTGTCAGAGAGTTTGATCACTGCTCGGATGAGGTTAAATGCCAGCTGTTTCAAAGCTACTGCTATCCCCTGTACTGTAACTCGCCTTGGTCGAACTTTAAGCAGAAATCGATTCGACGCCTATGTGTAGCCTGTAATGACATTTTTCGCCGCATGATGAATGTGCCGAGGTAAACTAGTGCAAGTATGATATTTGCTCAAAAGTATACTAATTGTCTCAAATTGAGTCCCTTATTCTTTCTGAAATACATACCTAATAACTCATATAAATTTCGTAAAATCCGTCCATAACTTTTTTAATTAAGCGACTAAGAAAAAGAGGCAGACAAACAAGAATACAATTGAACGGATCTTCACCAAAAGCTAAGCATATGTTCCTCCTAATATGCCTAACAATCCCTGTAAATTTTGTAGAGATTCACCCATAACTTCTTTAACTATCTTCATTGCAAACAAAGAGACAAACCAATAAACAGACAGTTAAACGCGACGAATAATAACCTCCTGGACGGAGGTAGATATACAGTACAATGAAGACGTTCATGTTATTTTTTTTTTAGAATGTTTACGGGACTGGTATCTCTCGATAAAATCTAATGACGAATTCTGTTTTGCATTTATAATGCACTCATCTACGTTCTGTGAATGTGTGCACTAAATGTATGATATACATTATATGTGTAAAGACCTATGGCTAATGAGGAATGACTAACTGATCTTCACAAAATATTGACTCCAGATAAAAGTGTCTGCCGCCTCAATCACGTCTTTCTAATATCAAACCTTCTGCTCTGTAAAATCATTAGATGTCATTAGCAGCAAAATCTTTCCGAGAAATTTCTTCTTTTTCTTCTGTTAACAACTAATTTGTTCTCATTAGTGTGAAACTATGAAAAAGTGGAATAACATCTAAGTCATGGAATTACAGTAATGCACCATTCGATGTCTGGTTTCTGCTTCGTAAAAAACAGCCTACCTAGTCCGGTTGAGAGTACCACAAAAAGAGCCAACGCAAAAGTTCAATAACATCCAAGTCTTGGAATGACGATAATGCACCGTTATGGCGTCAGGCATTTTTGTGCGTAGCCTCGGCAGATCCCACAGCGCTGTTAGCTGCAGTTGGACCTGTTCTTCTACGCAGGCCCCACCCTCGCACTCTCACCTTCCCCCCCTTGTATGTCCAACGCCGGTGTCACGGGCAGATTATGGCCGAGCTGATAGCCATTTTTTGTTTCTCGCTTTCCATGCTTACTCTGGAATAAAGGACGTTGAGGTTGAGTAAAATTGTCATGACCCAGTTCCGGTACAACTTACGATCTTGCACCCGATACCTTACCTACCGGGAGTTGGTCTACTGCCATGAGTATCTGCGCCATGAATCCGTAAGAAATTGCATTCCTTATGGAAACTCATAGCTCGCAGCATTGTAAAATATCCGTTGACAAGACGCGAACATGACTCTCAGCCTCCGAACAAATATTGGCCAGGGCCGTGGACACTCACTACTCTATCACCCAAATGGCACAGATCTCGCTTCGCTTCAACGGCCTGAAGAGATTTAAACACGAGGATTTCGTAATACCCACAACTCTTAGCTGATAGTGTTGTTTTACATACTTACCCTATCGTAGTTGGTGTATCCAACTAAGACCGTTACAAGTCGCGCTGTTTCTGCTTGTAACTGGGTATGAAACCGTCACAGTGCGGAATTGAATGAAGATGTGTACAGCTTTCCGTAGCGCTGCCATGGAGTCTGGTTTTCATACCACCTTCTCCATACATTGAATCTATATTTGCTCTAAGTTCACGAAGTAAAAATTGAGTAGATGATCAACGAAGCACAGGAGAAGCGACTTTTTACGGTGCAGTAAACACCTTAACTATTTTTTTAGCTTGTTTTCTTTCTTTGACGAAGCAGTTTTCTCTTTAAGTGAAAATTTTTGATTCATTCGTTGATACCTAATCTGGTGTAAGAGATACAGATGTTCCTGTTAGGAGCAGGAACGAGTGTGTTTGATTTGTGCTGGTCGTTTTATGAGCGTCTCCATTTCGAGAACAAATATTTTCTAAAAATCCTGCTGCTACCCTTTTTGTGAACTGAACCAGTACGTCCACGTTTGTTCACACAGACTTTTGTAATAGGTGTTGATTATTGAAAATTTTCTTTTATTATTCAGTATATATATAAATTATATAGGCATAAATTTTGAGTGGTGCCCAAGTAATGCGACGTTTATAAACCCTCACTGGTGTTAAACATTGTTTTTTTATGATAGGATCAAGGAAAATTCAAGTAATATTGGGCAATAACGCGAATATAGAACTTCTGAGCCTAGGAGTTGTCGGAGACGAGGGAAACGTCCCTTTAACTAGCCTATCAACAGACACTCCTTGGTGATGTCACAGAAACGATGTATCAAGCTCCGTCATAAGAAATAATGTAGGCAATGTGAACTACAGGCTCCTACAGCGAAACGACGAAAATTGCAGACACGTTTTAATTTCTTCTTCTTAAAATGCTGGACTTTTTTTACGGTGTGAGCTCGTTTGAATATGAATTAAGTTATTACGTTTGAATAATTGGCAAGTAATGACGTGAAGCGCATGAAATTCAAAAATTTCGTATACTGCCCAATTTGGCAATTTCACTGCAATGCATAGATTAGCACGTTCAGGAGTTAGGATGTATACAAGTTAGGATGTATACAAGTTAGGATGTTTACAAGTACAAGTTAGATGTATACAAGTCTGCAGAATAATGGAGCAACGGTGGTCAGTGGCCACCAGAGATATGGCTCCACAACACGCTGGCTTGCCCCTAAAGCTTGCTATAAAAATCTTCCAAAAGTGCTAAAAAAGCAGAGAAGTCCCAGTTAGCCTTCAGCACAACTGCCGTGCGCAGGGAGCTGGTGACGTGCGGCTGGTGACGAGCTACCGCCATCTTTGTTTTTATTGTAGAGTTGCGGCCTCGATTTATTGTCGTCGATGTGGTTCCTTTCGTATGTCTCGTTCTGAGTTTCCTACAGCAGTGCTCTAAGCCATATGTCTCATGAGGACCAGTGTAGCATGTACAGTATTACCCCTGCTGCGCTACCTTTCGTATGTCTCGTAAGGGAAATGCATTACTAATGACGCACAATTCTGTTACCTACCAGTGTTTCTTACCGTACTATGTTACCTTCGCAAGATTAGGTCTTTTGTATTACCTGGTACCCTGTTACGTACAGCAGTAGGTATACATCTCTTCCCGCACTTCATAATTCCTTCCCGTACTTCGTAAAGAACATCTGGAATAGATCCTCTTCCCCTCGAAGTTGTCGGTGCAGAGTCATTCAGTGCGTTTAAAAGTCGTTTTGACAAACAATGGGAGCAACATCCTCCACGGTTGCAGACTCCTCCTTCAGGAGTCCCAAACTCGTAATGGTCAAAGATGCTACGCCACTGTAATTCACTTTCTTTCTAACTGCAACTTATTTATCGTCACCGAGTTCCGCATATCAGCAGCAATTGATTGTGATGACACAATCAACTCTTTGTCTGAGTTTATGCTCTTCACTTTCTTTTCTTCCTCAGATATCCTTATGACTCTGGCGTAAAAGCAATAGCTTATATAGGACCGGAGCGTCAGTCCCGGATGCTCTGTAAGAATGGGTCTGTTGGTCCGTCTATTGTTGCCCACTATCTAATCTAAAAGAAAAAATACCGTATGGTCCTTGTGCTCTGCAGCCTTTGTTGTTAATCATTCTACTGTGGAGTAAAACAAAGTACCGTTGATTGCTTTCCTGTCTCGTCGTCCCGATGTGAAGGATTAGAATCATTAGATAGGAGAAAATGCTTCTACTGAAAGGCAGAAGTGCCGCTGCCTTACCAAGTATTTCAAATGAAAGGACTTACGACGATTAATGTACTTCTATGTAGCAGCATCACACACACTAAATTGTGATTTCTCTGCGAATATTTATTTTTTGTAGTAATTGATGAGTTAATTGAGTAGATAAAAAGGAATAGAAAGGCATTTCCGAGAACAGAACCACGACGACGAGCAAAGAAAACAGAGCTTCGTTGAACTTGTGGCTGAAATCTTCCCTTTTTTCTTCTTTTTTCTCAGTCATCTCTATCATACAAACATAATGGTAACAGCTCATAGAGGGCCGGGGCGCAAGTCCCGGTGGGAATGGGCCTGTTCGCCCGTCCACTGCTGCCTATCTAATCTAATATGACACTCGAGCGCTGACGTTACAGCACCGTGTCGTTTCATAGAGCTAACTCATTTATTACCTCCGTCAAGGAGGTTATGTTTTTGTCGAATCTGTTTCCTTTTTGTCACCAAAATAACTCAAAGACTAATCTACGGATTCTTACGAAATTTACAGGGATTGTTAAGTATGTAATTAGTAACTGGTGATTAAGTTTTGGTGAAGATCTATCTAACCGTTTGTTTATTTGCCTCTGTTTCCTTACTACGTTAACTCAAAAAGCTATGCACAGTTTGTTATGAAATTCTCATGAGTTGTTAGGTATATCACGAAGAGTAAATGACTAAATTTCTGCGATGATCTGTTGGTTCGTTTGTGTGTTTGCTTCTGTGTTTGATTTTATGTTTGTTAGAAAAATAACTCAATAAGTTATCGGTGGTTCTTTATTGAACTAACAGGAATTGTTAGAGATATTAGAAGACATAAATTATGGCCACATGGCCTTTTAAAACTTGACAGACGGACGGGTCCAGCACCTGATGCAAACCTATCAAAACATATAAAAGAAAGACTGTGTTAATGCGTATATTCTGTTTTAGTGGGATATAAAAATAATATTTTTACTGCAGATACAATATGGATGTTTCAGAATCATGATGCTTTGATTTGTTATTTCAATTCATCATTAGGTAATATAGAAAACCTCTGTGACCACTGCATCTGGGTTAAGGCTTAGCAGTAGTTACTTTTATTTCAGAAAAATATTCATTTCTCTGTATTTTTGGTACCTACATTTAAGATTAAACATAACCTACTCCAATCCATAAATGGATTAAAAGAAAATGGAACGCTTTGGATAGGTTTTTAGTGACGCAAAGGGTCACGTCCCGTCTAGTATAGAGTACTTAAATACTTCGAATTCCCCTCTTTGGCCCTGGAAAGCTAGAATTGATATGCTTGAACCAAAGCTTCTTTTCAAACAATGATCCAGAAGCAGCTGCTATACTGAGGAAGTAGAGAGTCGTCTTGAAATATGATGTTTGCCGACGACGTACTGTTGTGCTCTGAGACTGTGCAAAGTTCGTAGGAAAAAATTACGAGATGGAGGATAGCTTTAGAGGAAAGAGGGTTGAAGGTCAGCCGCACGAAAACTGAAGTTATGTACTGCGGAAGAGATGGTGGTTGGTTAGAGATTTGAGAGAGGCCATGGGCAGAGTTGCGAAATGTGGTTAGCTTCGAGTATTTAAGAGCGAATGTCCAAACCAACGGGGACATAGATAAAGAGATCGAAAAAATAGTACAGGCGGTTGGATGGACCGGTAGAAGCTTGTGGAAGTGCCGCATGACAACAGGGTACTGTATCAGTTAGACTGAAGCGGTAGGTGTATAAGGCCGTGGTACGGCCAACAGTGATGTATGGCATTGAGACTTATAGATGATGAGGGTTAAGGAAAGAAAGTTGAAAGTGGTAAAGATGAGCTGCTGGAACTAGAATGTGGTGTTACGAGAATGGGTAAGTGAGAAATGACTACGACAGGAGAATGTTGAAGATTGGCTCTCTCGCATAGAGCATGAGAGAAGCAAGAATGCCACGATCCTGAACGACTATTTCACCTCTGTATTTACTATTGAGAATGTTGCGAATATCCCTGAACCAGCACCGATGCAAGGTGCTCCCATACACATATGTGTTTTCACGGAGATCGAGATCCTTCATGAGCTAACCCACCTAAATGTGTACAAATCCACTGGCCCAGATAATCTTACTCCCCGAGTACTACGGGAAATGGCTGCAGTCATCGTGAAGCCACTGCTCGAAATGATTATTCGGTCTCTAAGCACAGGAGAAGTTCCTCAGGATTGGAAACTAGCTAATGTGATACCGATGCATAAGAAGGGGGATAAGAAATGCCCCAACAACTATCGACCAATCAGTCTTACATCGGTCTTCGGCAAAACCATCGAACGCCTCTTGAAAGAGTGCATCGCTGATCACCTGAGGATGAATCAGCTCATATCTGACACTCAGCATGGCTTTCGTAATGGAAGAACCTGCTTAACAAACCTACTGAATTTTTTCTCAAAAGTTACAGATACTGAAGATGAACAAAAAGGTGTAGACCTTGGGTATTTAGACTTCCAAAAGGGTTTTGACAAAGTCCCCAATCAACGGCCAATGAAAAAATTGGAAGCCCATGGCATCCAGGGAGACTATTTGCGATGGATCAGGGCATGGCTTACGGGTCGGCGGCAGCGAGTGAAGCTCGAAGGAGAGACGAGCGCCTGGACGCAGGTATCATCAGGGGTTCCACAAGGTTGAGTGCTTGACCCGCTTCTGTTCTCAATTTACATCAATGATATCGATCGTAACATCCGTAGTAAAATAAGTATATTTGCGGATGATACTAAACTATGTCATCCTGCCACATAAAGAGCTAAGCTCCAACAAGACTTTGACCACCTCATGGAATGGAGCACAACGTGCCAGATGAACTTTAAAGTCGACAAATGCTCAGAAATGCACGTAGGGCTTGTGAACCCTTCAACCCCATTGAAAATGAACTGGATGGTATTGGCTGCTGTCACCCAACAACATGACTTGAGAATCACTATTACAAACAAAGTACAACACAGTCGGCAAGTTGACATGAGTGTGAAAAGGTAAGCAGAGTACTCGGATTCATCACCAGAAATTTTTAATATAAGCCCAAGGGCATCATCGTTCTCTTTAGCAAGGCATTAGCGCGGCCACACTTAGATTTTGCTTTTCAATTCTGGTCGCCACATCTGTGCAAAGATATCGATAACATGGAAAGGGGCCAACGCAGAGCAACGCAATTGATACCTCAGTAGCGAAACAAGCCGTATGAATATCGCCTAAAGAAATTAGGTTTAATCTCTCTCGAGAAAAGGCGACTCAGGGGGTAACTTATAGAAACATTCAAGTGCTTGAATGGCTTCAACGACGTACCTACTACGGGACTCTTTGAAAGAGACCTCAATGATCGCTTGCGAATCAACGGTCAAAAACTCAAGCATAAAGCTCGAAGAACGACATTAAGTCAGCAGTTCTTTCAGTATTTCATAGTCAGCATTTGGAATAGACTCCCCTCCGACGTTGTTAGGGCGGAGTCAGTCAATGCGTTTAAAAATCGTCTTGCCATACATTGGGAGAGACATCCTCCACAGCTAAGGACTCCTCCTCCAGAAGTCGCAAACTCTTAACGGCCAAAGCTTCCGAGGCCACCTTAATCCGTCTTCTTCTCTCTCCCGCTCCAACTACACAGTTTGACATCTCCTAACTCCGCATATCAGCGGCTCTTGATCGTGCTTGCGTGCATTCATGATCGTCTTTTTGGTAGGGATTCTTCCCCTCCCTTTTTTTCTCTTTTGTCCAGTCCTCTATATCCTACTAACATAATGGCAATAGCACAGAGAGGACCGGGGTGTAAGTTTCGGTGTCTCTTTGGGGATGGGCCTATTGGTGCGTCTACTGCCGCCTATCTAATCTACTCTAATTTATAGTCATACTAGAGCACTCAGAGAGCGCATACCTCCGCCAAGCGAGGCAACAGTAGCAAGAAATTCAAATTGGCTCTGAAACCATAATTTTCTTTGTATAAACTCCGAAATCTAATAATTTGTGCCTTTTGATAGTAATAACAGCTTGTGCAATTTTATATAAATCCATCCGTAACTTTTTGAGTTATGGCATTGAGAAAAATGAGGCAGACAAACAAACAAACAAACGGATGGACATATCTTCACTAAAAGTTAATCATCTGTTGTTCCTAACATACCTAACAATCTCTGTAAATTTCATCCAAATCGGTTCATAATTTTTTGAGTTATCTTGGTGACAGACAGCCAAACACGACGAAAACATAACCTCGTTGGCGGAGGTAATTAGACTAAAAAGGATGAATATACTAAGAACAATGTGCCTTCCCCAGGGCGTAGTGGAAAGTGAAGACCACGAGGTAGGTGAATGGACAGCGTAAAGGGCCGGCTACACTATGCAATTTTTCGTGCAACTGCTTGCAACCGCCTGCAATAAACTTGCATGCAACCCAATTGCACGCGGTTGCAAGAGAACCGATCATGTTGGATTTTTATTGCTGCAANGACTGTATTGTCCGCAATGGCTGATTACGCGATAATTACGTCATTAATAGAAGAGTATAAATCACAGGAATCTTTGTGAGATGTTAACAACACGAGACAATCAGTGAAATTATGATTTGAACACTGTTTAATAATGTTAAACGCTCGGTGATTTAGATTATTCATTGTTCACTCATTTCAATTTTAACTAACAATGTAATTTCATCTGTGAATTCAAGTAATTCATGTGTTTGGGGTGGACATGCTATCGTACGTCTATGCGCGGCGGAGGTACACTTGTAAACAAATAATGCGCCTGTTCATAAAAAATGACAACCATTTAATCTTTTGCAGTGATGGAGATTATACCTCCATTGTCTCAGTTAGTCGCCGGAAGCCGTAGTGAGGTTTAATTTTAGCTAATATATCGTCAAATATGTGCGCAGGTACCCTCAAGTAATTCTGAAAGTCCTTCTCATTTTCAAGTCGAAGTTTACTGAAAATTCGTCGATAGCTTCCCAATGACTTTCGTCGTTGAAGCCATTTTTTTGTCCACGTTCTTCTCTTTCGCTTTCTTCATAGCGCACACAAGAACGATGGACCACAGCGCAGTTTCTTCCGTCACGTCCATCTCCAACCAGCGACAATAAGCAACTGACTTGCAAGTTGCAGCCGCGCTACGGCACGAGGCTAGGACTGTAGTAAGACTGTAGGTCTGCTGTGCAATAAATGTTGCACATGCAATCAAATTGCATTCAGTTGCACGCAGTAAAACTTGCATAGTGTAGCCCCGGCTTAAAGGAATATATGTGAGAAGTGGAGCTGGCAGAACACATTGTAATGGCCAGAAGTGAATAGCAAAGAAAGATCTACGTCAGCGACTTCGTATAACGGGATTAGAGAGGCTGTGGAAAAAGATAAAGAAGAAGCTTCAGAAGCAGCTTGGTCGACATGCTCCTCCGTTTCCAGCATATGCCTGTGATAGAAGGTGTAAACTAATCACAGTTTCTACTTTGCCGCAGAGCTTATCTACTAGCAAAAATAATGTACTTTGATGGCGGTTGGAAAACAATCACTGTGATTCTCGATGCAAAGATGGTAGCACTGCTCGTGATTAACTTGATGAGACGATCAAGCTGCAGTTGCAGTGGGGGGGTCCTCTAAATAATACTACGCAGTTGTTGGTTGTTTTTTTTATCCTTTGGTTGGTCTTTGCCTCTGTTACGCTCTTAATTAAGGACTAAGGAAAAATTTCATCTAATGGTCAACAAGAGGAGATGCTATGAAATTTCATGCCAGAATTGCGGTGGCAAGTATAATTTTTGAAATATGTGCTCGAAAGTCGAAATACTGCAATTTAGAAGCCCGTTTCATTTTGAAAAGTAGCTCTGTGCCATTTGATATGCTTCCTCTTTGGAGAGTGGAAGAGGAAAGGCAGTATATTGGATAGAGGTTCTTATGCTGTCGTGTATAAGCTGTTTCACATATATTTTTTGTTGAATTTTTAGGCATTTTAAAACTGATATCCGGGCTGTAACGCACAGGAGGAAAACTTTGCTCTCGTAAACCCATGATAGCCCAATATTCGTTATTTTAATGGAAGATCTACTCTAAAGGAATGAGGCATAATTTTTGCCATGAAACCCTTACCGTAAGCAAAAGCAATAAAAAGATTTTCTTTCTTGTACACGTTTTGAACTTGAAAAATTTAGAGTGGTTGAGAAATTAGTGAAGAAATAACAAGGTTCCTTATAAATTATTTTCGTCATTTATTAGGCTTGGTTCTCCGGTAATAGTAGAAACATGACCACAAGCATGAACACAGGACTGGTTCCAATACATGTTTTTGTCGTCATCATAAAGTTCTATTTTTCCCTTGACGCGGATGTTGTTAAAATTTTTTCGAATATCAGGTATCTCATTTTTTTCTGCTTTCTACCTCCTATTCTATTTCTCCATTTTCCTCCTCACTATTTTGTTGTATCAACACAGAACATACTGTAATTATTATAGTTCCTAATGTATGTCGCCACTGAAGTAATAGAGGTCTTATATGGTACCTGTGTTTTAAAGAGTGTAATTTTCCTTGTGCCTTCAATGGCTATGGCGAATTAAGACTATACACTTTAAACTTCTATCGACGCAGAACAGCTGCAACGGTTATCATAAGGTAAAACAATACACGCTGCATATTAAGTAGCCAAAGCAGTTCATGCAGTTTTCATAGTGATGTATCTAATAGAAGAACGTAATGAGTTTGTGGGGTCACCTAATACATATTTATTATGTACCAGTACTGCTAATAATGACTTGCAGTCATGCTCATAACATATGTGCAAACCCACTTACATTTCATTGTCACTCTTCCAGGTTGAGCCACTTTTTTCAGTGTCCTCAGCTTTTCAGGCAATCTAAATTTTCTCTGAGCTTCTAGAGTGGCATTTGTTGTGGGTCGAACAGAGCCATAATGCTATTTAATTAGTTATACATTTATTCTATGATCTAGGGCTTTGACATAACATAACCCTTTACCATCACCACTAAACAATTTTTGCAGGAGCAGTGCAATTTGAAACTGAGCCCTCTGATTCAATTGGGAGATAAAGAGTTCCAGAAACCTTCGACTTTCATAATATTTCCAGTATGAAACATGAGCATCTTTACGGTGAAGTGTAGCTGATACCAAACTTTTACGCGTTGCTGAAGCTCCTAGCCATGGAAAAAAGTGCATTTCTTACTTTTTGGAGCAAACTGTGTTGCTGGAATAAATTTCGTTGATACGCAGAAATCAAAAGAGAACGTAAGCAATGCTCGCAGAAGTGAATAAAAAAGTGCATTTAAGAACAGAAAGTGAGAATTGCTCTACATTGTAAAGTTTACCGTTAAGTTTGTTTAGCCGAGCGTCTGCTACGTTCCAGCTGTTGAGATATACCGGAGCTACACTTGAGGTAAGACCCAACCTCAACTTCAACCGGAGCTACACTCGAGGTAAGACCCAACCTCGACTTCAACCGGAGCTACACTCGAGGTAAGACCCAACCTCGATTTCAACCGGAACTACACTCGAGGCGTTTATCCGGTGGGCATGTCTCCTTTATTTTATAAGCAGCTGACTGACGTTCTTGCCCGCAAGCTTGCAGTGATCTTCCGGCGCCTGATGCGGTTAGGAAATTGTCCTCATAGTTGGCGTACTGTGAATATTACTCCTATTCCCTATTCCTATGGCCCTATGTTGCCAACTATCGACCTATCACACTGACGCCCATTTTGTCGAAGGTGTTCGAGAAGTTGATCGCTGGTAAGCTTGGTCGTTTCACTGAGGTTACGGTGTTGCTGCCTGCTGGCCAGTTTGCGTACAGAGTTGACTTAGGTTGTTGTGCCGCTCTGTTGTCAGTGTCACACCATTTACAGTCTGCGCAGGATTGTAGATCGGAGGCACGCCTTGTCCAGTGAGACCTTAGCGCGGCGTTTGACAGGGTTAACCACAGGGGTCTATTATACAAGTTGGAGTCCTTTGATGTGGTGGTAGGGTTCTGTCAATCATTCGCGATTTTGTTTCTGAGCGAACGCAGAGTGTGTCTGTTGACGGCGTTTTGAGCGCCTCAGTCGCGGTGGTGTCTGGCGTCCCTCGGGGCAGTGTGCTTGGCCCGGTGTTGTTCGTTCTCTATACTAGTGACATGTTCTCTTCTCTTGAAAACACGTTGATCAACTATGACGACGATTTCACTTTGATGGCAGTGATACCTGCTCCTCGCCTGCGTGAAGCTGTCTCTCAGTCTCTGAGTAGGAATTTGTCACGCATTAGTGCATGGTGCTCGGCCTGGAGTATGAAGCTGAATGCAAAAGACCAAGTCGATGATTATCAGTCGGTCTCGGACACTTGTACCGCAACATCCCCAAATGGAGATTGATGACACTTTGCTTCAGGAGTCTAGCTCCTTGGAGATTCTTGGTGTTGTCTTTGATGAGAAGCTTACTTTTGAGCTGCATATTAGGAGGTTGGTACCACGTGCTTCCACTAAGATTGGGCTCCTGCATAAGGCGAATTCTGTGTTTGGTGACAGTCAGGTTGTCCGCAGATGTTTTTATGCGTTTTTGCTGCCTGTGTTGGAGTATTGCTCACCGGTCTTGGTTTCAGCTGCTGACACACACTTGCGTCAGTTGGACCGACTTGTAACTTCAGCTAGCAGGCTGTACGCTGATAATGATCTGGTGAACTTGTCCCGCAGGAGAAGAGTAGCAGAGCTATGTATGTTTTATAAGGTGTACGACAATGAGAGGCGTTGGTTGTATTCTTCTCTCCCTGCCTTCAAGGTTTTTGGGAGAGAGACTCGTGATGCGTGCGGAGCGCACTCTTTCACTTTGGAGGCGGTCGGATGTCGAACTAATCAGTTCTGTCGGTGCTGCATGCCCTGGTCGGCTAAGGTTTGGAATTTATTGGCGGCATCGGCTTTTGATCGTATAGAACTGCAGGCGTTTAAGTCGGTTGTTAATAGTTTTTTGCTGGATTCCCGGTGTTGCAAGATGCTCCAATTCGACAATTATTGACCAATCCTGCTGTACATCCCTGAGCTCCACTCCAGGTAGGATATCATATAGTAGATCATGTAATTGCAGGCAAACTTATTTCGGTCCTAGAGTATATTCCTCAGCGACACAGGAGGTTAACATTAAGTCGATGTTTTGCGTATAAACATTCACCAATCCTGCTTCGTATTTCTGGGCCGGACACTTTAGATGCCCAATTCTTCGCCGCCCCAGACGCCAATATCGTGCAACAACTAATGAGGCGGCAGAAGCTAGGCTTCTTCCTATTTGTTATGTGTACTGTACGGTCCACAATAAAAGTCCAACTAGTCAAAAAGTACTTTTTATGGTAAATAATCGTCCAAATTTTTAACAAAAAGTGTACAACGTGCATGGTAATTTTACAGTAATAATTTAATTATTCAAAAACTGGAGTTAAACACAAAAAAAGGCCAGTTTTTCTCACATTCTGAGACATTAACTGAACCTCAATATTAGTGTCACGAATAAAAAGCAAAACTCCAACGCAAAAAGAAAATTATATCGAATAGTGTTAATATAACCAATCTAATACGTAACGAAGAACTAGTTTTATGAAAAGATTTATTGATCCATAAGTAAACTCAGTATTTTTTAATGCAACAGCCGTCACATCGGTGTCGTCAGAAATGCTCTCTTTCAGAGAATCTGTCAATTTGCTAGTTGTTGTAGCAGGTACACGCCTTGACCCAATTTGCAAGGAATGCCACTATTCCTGTTTCGAAGTAAACTTCTCACCATCAACGTATGTTTTCCTCTTGACGATGGCCCAAACATTTTCAATGGGTTCCAGATCTGGACAATTTGGCGGTCACACCATCATCTTTTTCTCTTTGAATCCCAGAGAAGCCAGTTACTCTTTTGTTGCTGTTGCAAAATGAGCAGGAGCATTATCTTGCATGAACATAAGTTTATTTTCACGAAGAGACACATTTGCTTATCAAGCAATGGAAGAAAAGTTCACTGAAGATCTGGCAATAACTAGCAGAATTGATTTTTAGTCCCTCTCGAACCATGATGGGGCCAACAAATTTATTATTATTGATGCCTGCTGACAGCATTACTCCACCTCCACCTTAGTTGTGATGAAAACAATGATGCAACTTTCTCTTACTCCCAACCCATCCTTTGGCCCACCCATCAAAATCTTCCAAGGTGGCTCTCGTCTCATCTGTGGAAAAGATAAATTGTATACACTGTTCCATGTTTGTACGAGCCCAGTCAGCTGCCAGTTGCAGATGCCATTCTGTCAATGGAGTCTTACTTACTGCTCCAATGGAAACTACCGTACAGTTTCGAGTGGCTTCTGACGCATTGGAAAGGCCTACACTTATAAAAAAATTTACTGGTGATTTCGGGACACTTACTCACTTGACGTCAAACTTTCCTTCTATCTCTTAAAGTGTTGGCTTTCAGTTTCTCCTGATCAGACCATTGTTTCGACTAGAGGGTTCATTCCAGGATAGTTGAACTTTTTTATCATGCCAACCTAAAATTGTTTCAATGGTAATACATGGTGATCGGTTTGAAATTTCTTTCATAAGAACTGTCTTTTCAGCATCCGTAAGATCTTTAGCACGTCCCAAATTCAATTTCAGTTTGTTACACTAATATCGTGGCTCACCTTTATCTGCAAAAAATAGCTGGGACAAATTAGGCTTCGCGCACACCAAACACGGGACGGCAGGATGGCAGGCAAGAGTGAAACGAAGGAGGCCCGCACACCAGGAGCAAGAAGTCACGACAGTAGCGGAGGCAGAAGCCCGAATGTAGAAAGAAAGAATGTTCTATTGTCTACTCTTTTAGCGATGAAAATCCTCAAGCCTTATGCCTAATAATAAGTATATCTAGGAAAAAAATTATCCCAGGGCTTAGAAAATTCAGCGTGTATGTATAACAATATAGAAAATTGTTTCCAATTAAAGAATATGCTTCAAATTTTAAAGACATCTCTTCAGTTGGCTTCGCGCAGTCATAATGGTATAGTGGTACTTGTATTTCTTTCGTTTGTTTATTCCACATATGTACGTATATAATGGCGCCAGTTTATGAATGCTAGAAAAATTTAAGTATATAACCGACGTCGCTCAGACCATGTCCATAACTACACACGTAGTTTCCAATTTAAAGAGAATCATGTAGCTAGATTGGATTGTAGAAAGCCTGCTATTAGAGGATGGTGAGACCAGAGGAGTATTACCTACAAAAATGTGACTTGAAGCATTCGTAATAGAAATGACACACGCTAGTTAAAAGAACGAGTATCGTCATCTCTTCGTCCCGGCTCCAATACCTTCGGGGGACGAGCCGCACATCCCACAAGTAAGTATCTCTTCGTCCGACCGTTATGCTGAACTTTTGCAAGCACAGCTTTGAAGGTTGCCAGGAAATGGTGTAAGAATATTTATCGTCAGTTCAGTTTACTTTGAAAGTGCCGTTAGTTAATTTTCGGCCATATAATTACGTCTGGAAGGATTTCTAACTCAAAATTCTTCGCAAATGTGTGCTGTTTTTAAATGGGTACGATACTCGTCCTTTTGACTAGCGTTTGTCATGGCTATATAATATATGATCGATCCAGGGTTTCAAATCGGAGTTGGTGAAGACCTGGGAATTGATCATGGTTGCCAACTCGAAATTAAAAGTTAAACCCAGATTATAAATTATCAAATGCTAGGTCCAGTAAGGAACTTCACCGTAAATTGAATGAAATGAGCAAACAGTTTTGCAAAAGTAATCGAGTTTTCTTATTCAATTTTAGGTAGTAGTTAGTCTATGCCTACAATTAGGTAATTATTACTAATATAGCTGTTTAATAGAAAGCATGTTGAAAAAATAAGAAACTAATAAACTCTTTTGCTCTTTTTTACATGAAGAAAATAGCAAATTTTTATGAATCCCACCATTAGAAAATATGGTAGTTTCTATGGAGGATTTACTTTTTTCTATTTTTAGAAGAAAAAGGAATATTTTTTGTTCATACATTCGGGCTAATGTCTGATTGAGGGGTGCAGGGAGACGACTTGTCAGACGTCCCGCACTGCCATGGCAGAGAGGCGCGTACAACCACCTCAAATGGCGCCTGGAAAGCTAGTGCATTCTCATCCTGCCGCTTCCTGCGGCGTGAAAACATCTTCGGAGACGGTTGCTGCTTTTCCTGCTTTCCTTCCTGCCATCCTGCCATCTTTGCCTCTCTGTGTGCGCAGTTCGATAAGAAGAGCATATATTCCGACTCCCTCTTGCCAGCTTTCCTGCCATCTTCTCGCCGAACGAGAAAGTTCACAATGAATGATAAACAGATGTTGCAAAACAGCCTAAGCACCGTGTTGCACACTTCACTCGAATAGGAAACAACTGTATTCGCTCAATTAAAAGTACTTTAAGAATGAAATAATTAATTGGCACTATTATAGCAAACTATAAAAAAATTGTAACTTTAGCGGAGGAAACTCCACTAATGCAACCAGAAAAGCCCCGTATTTTGGTTTACTGGAGAAATCCTGTATTTTCACCTTCGCCAGCGACTACATACGATTATTTCACGTTGTATCAGATCGCAGTTCCCTATAAAATGCCATTTTACTCGATATACCAAATGGGATCACGCCTGCAATTTCGCTCGTTTCTTTGGAAAATAAATATTGTAGATGTATTTACCACCTGAATCGTAAGGTCAACATCATATTAATCTGCAGCATTCGCGACAAAACTCATAAACTGAGCGCAAATTAAGAAGCATCGTAGGAGAAATGTTGTTTAATACTTATTTAACCGAGCAATATAGTTTTCCTAACAAAGATTATTTCAGAATCCAGTTTTTTATATACGCTGAAAAAATTGTGAAACATTCCATTTATACTACAACACTCAGCAGGAACAGTGCACAGGATAGTTAAGAATGTTGCTAACAACAGATGATCAAATTTTGATGTTGATGCAAAGGAAATCCTGGAGTCCGACCCATTTTGAAATTTTCATGAGCGCTGCGTAGCTTGGAGGAGCTCTACGTTTTCAGAGTACTTCTCCAGTTCTCTCGCCTGAATTTCTTCATGCATATACGGTATCTGCATGAGTCTGAACGTTAAGACCTATAATGGAAAAACCCCATTATACATTGTTCGGCCGTATAATAGTGATTTTAGTTCTAATTTAATTATAACAGAGAATGCTGCCAGTACTGCTGTGCATACGCCGTTAAGGCGGGGCCACTTTTTTTAGCCCCTTCTAAACTACCGAGTGTCCGTTTGTTAGTATTATTTTACTCTAACTCACATATGTTTTTTTTTGTTTTTCTTGCTTTTTGTATGTTGATTGGGTCCATGTAAGACAATTTTCAGTAATATAACGTTCTCGTCGAAAATGCTTAGTTTTCGAGATATATGACTTTGAAGTATACATTGTTTTTCTATGGCAGAAAATAACAGGTGACCGGTGACCTTAGACGAGCGAAATTAAGGCTGGGCTAGGTTCATTTCAGGTCGCTAGCAAGCCTGTAATAACGCCTGCTCTTTTCTCCTGTATAAAAACAAAGGAAACTTCCAAGTCATTTATCTCGAAAACTAAGCGCTTGCGACGAAAACGTTATGCATGTAAATTGTCTTAAATTGACCCAATTAATATACCCAAGGCAACAAAATCAAAAAAACTTTAAGTGAGTTAAAGTAAAAATATACCCATTGGTCATCTTGTGCCCTTGTAAACTCTATTGTTTGTACAGCAAAAGATTTCCTCAAAATTTGCAGTCATGTCAACTGGCAAAGCCATTGTCACTAATAGAGTTTCTGATGCAGTTTCTCGAGTTTTAACTGAACTCAAACTAAAAAAAAAAAAACAGTGCACTATTGTGCTGTTTACTTGGACACAACAACGCGTTCGTAAACTCCAGTGTTACGTATGAAGACCAACATTCTTGTAAAACGACCTATGGTGACGCGTTAGGGTCACCCAGCTTGTATACCAGCAATTAATGGTTAATTTATACGCAGTAAATACTTCTTTATTGGTGATGGTTGTGCGTGTCAGCGAGCTTCTGTTATAATGAGTCCTTGAAATTTTTCCACAGTTGATAAAGATTTTCAATTCAGTGCATGACTGGAGCAGTAAATAATTGAAATAACTACAAACGTCGACCAACAGATAAAATTTAACGTTTCGGGAATTTTTTCCCATCATCAGAAATTGCAACTAAAAACTATAAAGGATGTTGTAGTGGCGGGACAGCAGGCCCTAAATATAACATTTTTCTATTCGCTCTAGATTTAGCCTCGGCCGACGAATCACGGTGACCCCGCTCCCAGGAGAGGCTAAGAAGACAAGGAAAACAAGAACGACGTAGTGTTCTCGATAATCGTTGGTGGGGAGATAACAAGCAATGCATCCGTAACGAGACACCGCTAAACTCACAGAGAATCGAACAACGAAAATTCAGTCAAAGTTTTAACCCTATAGGCTACATAAATACAATCACTCCGGTGTGCGGAAACCCAACGTACGAGCGATAATAGGCTAATTCACTAGACAAAAAAAAAAGATACACACAAAAAAGTATATCCATTAAGACATCACAGCGTATATTGCCCCAGTTTAGTGGGCACGGAAGAAACTCACAATAGGTTAACAAGTCAAGTTAATTCATACGCAAACGTCACACGAGCTACTGGCAGATCACAACTGGATCAGTTGACTATAACAAGGCATAACATTGTTGACCCTATTAGTATGACGCTGAATTTACAAATTTGATTAGTAAAGTCACAGCAGATCATATTTCAATCAGGTTACACAATAATCGCGGGTTCAGTAGAAATTATTATTATATTATTATAACACTTTGTTTAACCTCCGTAGTCGCAGCTCAGGCGTTCCAACAGAGATGCACGTTTAATCAGACTTGTTTCCGGGGAGTACAGTCTCCCATATTTATCTTGTTGGGTTCTTACAAGAACCTATAGATTTGAAGTTCATATATTATTCAGCAAGTTCAAATCTGACAAGTATCGGTACAAAGGTCCGTAGATTGCAACA
>LQNS02278175.1:6162700-6173879 GCA_001587735.2 Parhyale hawaiensis | reverse complement strand
TTTTTTTTTTTTTTGCAGTAGGTTCAGGACGTCATCTTTGCAGTAGGATCAGGACGTCATTTTTGTGCAGGTTCAGGACGTCATCTTTGCAGTAGGATCAGGACGTCATTTTTGTGCAGGTTCAGGACGTCATCTTTGCAGTAGGTTCAGGACGTCATCTTTGCAGTAGGATCAGGACGTCATCTTTGTGCAGGTTCAGGACGTCATCTTTGTGCAGGTTCAGGACGTCATCTTTGTGCAGGTTCAGGACGTCATCTTTGCAGTAGGATCAGGACGTCATCTTTGTGCAGATTCAGGACGTCATCTTTGCAGTAGGATCAGGACGTCATCTTTGCAGTAGGTTCAGGACGTCATCTTTGTGCAGGTTCAGGACGTCATCTTTGCAGTAGGATCAGGACGTCATCTTTGCAGTAGTTCAGGACGTGATCGTTGCAGTAGGTTCAGGATTCATCAAGATACATGAATGAATCTTTAGCCGGTGAAGCGTTACGAGCTTAGCAAGTGAAATGAGACACAATGTGAAAATACACAATACACTCTTCCAGAACTATTTCCTATTTGTGATGTAAACATATTTGTACGACGTTATACTGTAGAGCAGGGACCACACGAAGCCTTCACTGTCCACTCCTCGCAAATGAGGCTGATGGCAAATATATAAATCCCTGATAAAACTTGTTCCATTCAACGTACCGACTTCAAGCAAAAAAACATGAATTTGTTTTTCTTACTGATAAACTTTTCTTACATCACCGAGAACCGTTTACTTTTTGTTTGAGGTCGTTCCGTTGCCTGGAAAAGATTATATCGAAGTTTAATCTATTAACAATCAGCCTCAGGAATAATCCCGACGTCACCAGCAAAGAGTTGATAACATACGCCGGCGGTGTGGACTTTGTTTGGATAGAGGAGGTGGTCACGTCGAATCGGTTGCCGCTTAGAGGATGTTAGAGAATAATAGCCCTCCGTTATGTGATGAAACGCTTGTTTCTTTACCATGTTTATATAATGTTTTGTAAATCATGATGCTGAAGGTGTGATAAAGGGATGAAAAATGCAGTGTTTTTTTTTTTGACATTTGAAGTGAACCAATAACGTTTCCGCACCCCAACCTCTGGGTTATGGCATTCAATCATGCAAGAGTCTGGACAATATGTCTTGGAGTCGTTTTAAAGCTCGTAATCTTTGCTTCAAACTGACATCTTGATAATGGATGAGGCTTGTAAGTTTGGTCATGTTAGCCCTTTTAATCTTTTACTTTATTTTTAGACACCCGGTATGTACGTATGTATAACACTTCAACAGACTTCGTTATCATTTGATGGACTAATATATTATAAACAGCAGTTCGTAAGCAAATTAGATATTGACATATTTAACATGCCACTGACATATTTAAAATCTGCAAGAGATCCGGAGCACAATAATTGTCCAAAACTACTGCATTAAGCGCTTCATAGATTGAGCCGATTTGGTAGACCAAAACCTTTTACTACGGAAGAAGTTATTCATATACAAATACATAACTTGTCATAAAATAGGTCTCAAAAACGCACATTAAAAGCTGTGATAATTCTCAAGTATCTATCATTTGATCAGCAGTTTAGCTCTCAGTTATCGTTGCCTCCTCCTCCCCGTTGGAATGGCGGCACGGCTGATGCGAGTGTGTAGTGCGAAAAAAAAGACAGTTTATTTGACATCAAACAACTTCATGAATAATCCCTAGCGTTATGACTAGTGCACAAAAAAATTTCATAGCAAGTATTTTCCGCCTCCCCTCGGTGAATGTTAACGTATGTATGTACAGAAACTAGAGACCAGTTGCTGAAGGTACAATCAATTATATCAGTTCTAGAAAAAACTTGAATGCATCAAGACTTATGAGCCCTGTTAGTATGTATCGTGTTAAAATATGATGCATATGTTCACTAGGTATTTGTTATACGCAGTTAATACTTGGATTTCTCAGTACATGACAAGAAAAACTGTAGAAGTGCTTGGGTCCAGTCAAGCATGACAGGTAGTTGCAAGTTCGCATGCAAACCCGTACACGCGATCTTTTGCAGCTTTTGACGCGCTGACTCAGCATTCGCTTGGTATCTGCACAGCTGCCGTGGGGGTACCTACCTAAGGGTCGTTACTCAACACTCCTTTTCCTGTGCCCAGCAACATATTCTTGGAAGACAGCTAGGCACGAGCTGACGTCGACACGTGATGAAACGCCGGTTAACCGGATATAGACATCGTGCTTGGTCACACAAACCCAAAGGGAGTTGACCTTACCTTTACAATATTCCAGTAATACAGAGCTTTTTGACAGCATGGATTGTCGGTCGTACCGACCGAGAAAACTTAAGAAAGCGACCAGCGTTTCCACAGAGCCGGTTAAAAAACCGGCAAGTTCTCTCTGTACAGTCCCCCCCCCTCTCCCAGCCCAATTGCTAATGATAAAATTGGCTGCTGTCGCTCAACAAAGTGACTTGGGAGTAGCTATCACAAACTACAACACAATCAGCAAGTTAACAGGAGTGTCAAAAGACCAAGCGTAGGCTACTAGGATTCATTACCTGGAATTTTGAGTACAAATCCAAGGACATAATAATTCCCTTGTACAACACACTAGTGCCTCCGCATTTTGAAATTGCTGCTCAATTCTGTTCGCTATATAAATGCAATGATATGGACAAAACGGAAAATATCCAACGCAGAGCAACAAAGTTGATACACCAGCTGAGAAGCGAGCCATACGAATGTCGCCTAGAAAAAGTGAGAGTGATTTCTCTCGAACAAAGACGATTGAGGGGCCAACTAATAGAAACATTCGAGTATTTGAATGGAATCAACGATGTGCCTACAGCGGAACTCTTTGAGAGAGACGAAAATGATCGCTTGCGAGACAACGGCCAGAAACTCAAGCATAAAGATCGAAAAACCGCTCTCAGCCAGTAGGTAGTTTTTCCCGTTCTTCGTTGTGAACATTTGGAATAGACTACCTTCCAAAGTTGATGGTGCAGAGTCGATCGATGCATTTAAAAATTGTCTCGACATATATTGGGAGCAACATTTTCCACAGCTACGAACACCTCCTCCAGGAGGGCCAAACTCGTAACGTCCAAAGCTTCTAAGCCACCGTAATCCATATTTCATGCCACGACTAACTTAGCATTTCCAAGCTCCGCGGATTTCCAGCATTCAATAATTAAACTTGCGCGCTCAACTCCTTGCCTGACTGCAGTATTTTTTCTTCTTCTTTTTTCCCTCAGAAATCTCCATGATTCTGATCTATTGGCGATAACTCATAGAGGGCTGGAGCGGAAGTCCCGGCTGCTCTCTGATGCTAAAGATAAAAATACTCATGTTAGCTTTAAGACTAAGAATAAAACACGCATGGAGCTGCGCTCTCCTAATACATATATTGGTTGCAATATCCAAGTAGGAAAATGATTCATTTTTGCTCTGCTTCATTGCTAAAATTCTTAAAGTAAACGAGACAAACACCCTCTCAAGCATAGCAAACATCTCAGTTAATTCATATCTTCCAACGTGATCTCTGATTACTTTTCTTTTCTAATGCCCCCACAGGCTGTTTTCCACCAATAAATTCTTGTCTATCACAAATAGGGGAATCACAGTTACATAATGAATTAAATTAGAAACGTGCAGCGTATTTTTCACTGTAATATAATTTATCTTTTCTATTTTATTTCAAGATTTCACTATTCCTATCACAAATATAGGATATATATATATTTTTACGCCACATGTAACACGCACCGTAATTCAAACAGTAACATATCGTTTTTAGGCAAAAAAAAGTCCATCAGTAAGTTGCGTGTTGCGTACAATGACATATTCCGACGGCTGGTGGGTGTGCCCAGATACACAGGTGCTAGTGATGTGTTTGCGTCGTATGACGTACAGTGTCTCAATATTCTTGCTNGGAAAAGGACACGGGTCGTTGTATAAGAACCTTCTGTCGATCCGTGCTCGACTGCAGCTGTGCACTACTTTGCGGCCAATTGGCCTATATCTGTAGCACGAACCAGTGTGTTTGGGTTTCCCAGTTGACTTTACCTTTGCAATATTCCAGTAATACAGAGCTTTTTGAAAGCATGGATTGTCGGTTGTACCGACCGAGAAAACTTAAGTAAGCGACCAGCGTTTCCACAGAGCCGGTTAAAAAACCGGCAAGTTCTCTCTGTGCAGTCCCCCCCCCTCTCCCTGCCCAATTGCTAATGATAAAATTGTCTCAATTCTGGTCGCTATATAAATGCAATGATATGGACAAAATGGAAAATATTCAACGCAGAGCAACAAAGTTGATACACCAGCTGGGAAGCGAGCCATACGAATGTCGCCTAGAAAAAGTGACTCATTTCTCTCGAACAGAGACGATTGAGGGGCCAACTAAATGAACTAATAGAAACATTTGAGTATTTGAATGGAATCAACGATTTACCTACAGCGGAACTCTTTGAGAGAGACGAAAATGATCGCTTGCAAAACAACGGCCAGATACTCAAGCATAAAGATCGAAAAACCGCTCTCAGCCAGTAGTTTTTCCCGTTCTTCGTTGTGAACATTTGGAATAGACTACCTTCCAAAGTTGATGGTGCAGAGTCGATCAATGTATTTAAACATCGTCTCGACATATATTGGGAGCAACATCTTCCACAGCTACGAACACCTCCTCCAGGAGGGCCATACTCTTAACGTCCAAAGCTTTCAAGCCACCGTAATCCATATTTCATGCCACGACTAACTTAACATCTCCAAGCTCCCCGGATTTCCAGCATTCAACAATTAAAGTTGCGCGATCAACTCCTTGCCTGACTGCAGTATTTTTTTCTTCTTTTTTCCCTCAGAAATTTCCATGATTCTGAACTATTGGCGATAACTCATAGAGGGCTAGAGCGGAAATCCCGGCTGCTCTCTGATACAAATGATAAAAACACTCAGTTAGCTTTAAGACTAAGAATATAACACGCATGGAGCTGCGCTTTCCTCGTATGTTGGGTGCTGCATCCAAGTAGGAAAATGATTAATTTTTGCTCTGCTCCATTGCTATAATTCTTAAGGTAACCGTGAGAAACACTGACTCAAGCATAGCAAACAACTCAGTTAATTCATATCTTCCAACGTGATCTCCGATTACTTTTCTTTTCTAATGCCCCACAGGCTGTTTTCCACCAATAAATTCTTGTCTATCACAAATAGGGGAATCACAGTTAGATAATGAATTAAATTAGAAACGTGCAGCGCTTTTTTCACTGTAATATAATTTATCTTTTCTATTTTATTTCAAGATTTCACTATTCCCATCACAAATATAGGATATATATATTTTTTTACGCCACATGTAACACGCACCGTAATTCAAACAGTAACATATTGTTTTTAGGCAAAAAAAGTGCTTCTCCTTATCACTGTAGGAATAAATAAAAATATCTGTCCAAAATTTAGCCCTTTTATCGCTTTATTTTCGAACCGGTGAACACAATTTACCCCCTACTATTATTCGTCAAACCTATTTCAAGTCTCATCCCATGTGTTAACTTCAAGAATATTAACTTACAGTATATATAAGCTGGAGAACCTCAGGGTGTTGCACCCCTCATTTGTCGAACACTGCATCCATATCAGAAATACAGGATCTTTGTTTTGATCGTTTATTAATGCGTACTGCAATTCTGAATGTACTGTATCATTGGACTCTAATTTCTTTTCTTTTCTTGTCATGCACCTCCGTTTCGCTCCCGCTCCTGAAGGGCGGGTGGCGGGTCTATAGCTTCTATATTTTGCGTTCCACTTTCTCCCTGTTTTGAGAACCTTCTAAACTTATCGTTTAGTATTACGCAACATCTCACCCTAGCCTATTGTTTACTGCATACTGTACTTCATACTTTCAATAACATTTTGCGCCTCAGCTCTGAGCAACGGACGTTTCTCTTAATAGAAAATAGTACCAGTGTCATCTCATTAACAACTTGTAGGCATTGTGCGACGAACTCTCAACAAACAAGATGCAAATTATCTCTTATGTTATTGTTTAGTTCATTCTTACGTTAGCATTAAGAAAGACAACCTCAGGGTGCTGTGCCCATAACCTTGTTGGGCACAGCATCCATATCAGAAATAAATGGGAATTTTGTTATTATTACTGGGCCTGTTGGTCAGTCTACTGCAAGCTATTTATTCTATTTTAAAAAAGGTAGTTTTATTCCTGTCCGTGCGGCTGCTAGTTCTACACCACCCAACGGCGTTAAATTCTTCGTTTCTATTTTTGCATCATCATTAGTTTTCATGCCATCCTCATCAGCCCCCATTTCTGCAAAGCTTTTGAGACATCAATTTCATGTTTGACAGACTTACGGAAACGTTAATTTTTATCTTACCATCCCCTACTTCTCTGCTACAGAGTTTGGAGAGATCGATTTTATCTGTGCGGGTCTTACGAAACCTTTAATTTAACCTCAGCAGCTACTATTTCTAAGGAATTTAAGCGCTTCAAGGTCGCGGTCAGTTTGCCTGATTTTGGAAAACAGCTCTTACGAAACAAAAGATCTCGTTAGTCTCCGGTGATTCCCCAGAGCAAATACAAGAGAGAGTCTAAAGCGTAAAAAGTTGCAACAAAAAACTAGGAAGTTGCACCTGTAAGTCGACCTTCACTTAGGACATGGGCTATACAGACAGCTATGTATCGATGTATGAGAAGTGTCCTATGAATGTACTCTCGCTCATTTTGCTAATTATAGACTCAAGCCTTCCAAAGATGAGCTATTTAATTTTACTCCTGGGTCACTTCACCGAAGATGGAGTTTCTCGATCTTTCGGAGAAGTCGGTTCACTTCACTATTGGTAAACTCCCACAATATTCCCTAAATAGTCTGTGAATCTTGAAAATTCTTGTGAATAAAAACTTCATAAAAAATTGCGTGTCTCGATTACGCCAACGAAACCCTACAAGCAACAGCATATTTTCATCTCGTATGTAGAAAGTGATGTGAAAAAATAAAACCCTCAAATGAACGCAACTTCTATACGTATTCTAAAAAAAACTTTATTGATGAAGTCGTACAAATGCTAATTTTTCTTTTTTGTATATGAGGTAACCAAATAAGTTCTCTCCGTTTTTAATCAATAAAAACGCTTCACAGCAGTGTATCACCATTAAAGTAATCACCATTGACTTCCAGTACCTTCTGTCAACGTGTCTCCAGCTTTTCAATCCCCTTGCGGCAAAACTCGGCGGTTTTGGATCCAAAGAAGTCATTGAGGGTTTGGCGCAAGTCTGCTTCATTGGGGAAGGATATACCACGAAGACGATTGTCCAGAGAGTGATAAAGGTGGTAATCGCATGGTGCCGGTTTGGTGAATAAAGTAAATGGCACAAAGTCTTCCTCTCAAGTCGTATGATATCCCTGACCACTCGTGCATGCGACATGCGGTCCGGCTCCTTCCGGCGCAATGCCTGTTGCACAGGTTTCAATTGCTGCAAGTACAGGTCTGCAGTGACCCTTTGGCCTGTTGGTAGCAGCTCATAATGAACCACTTGACGACCTGTCCACCAGACCCAAAGCATAATCTCGCGTGAGTGTAAAGGCGGTTTTGCGGTGTAAGAGACAGCATCCTGGGGTGAGAACCAATGTTTGGAAAACTTTGGAGTTGCTATATTCGGCTTCGGCTGTCCGGATTTGAAAACAGTTGCTACACGCATTGTATACCTATTTCACTTCATTCATCACCTTGACTACCTTGATGATTCTTCGGACGATGTCCAGGTGGCATTATGCACGCCACCCATCTTGTGCAGAGGTGACGCTGCAGTGCGTGACCAGCGGGATGGCTAGCAGCGAGTTATCCCCACGAGTGTCTGGCCGGGATTCGCCCATTGGCGTTAACAGTAATTCCTACTAAAACTTTCCAAACATTATGATCGTAGAGCGCTCGAATCTCTTTGAATAAAGTACATTTGAAGTTGAGCAAGTCTTTCATGATAGTTAAAATTTTGCATGCCCCGGATTTTGACAGCCAATGATCTCTGGATAGCCTTGAGGTGCTCTGAGGCTTTCCGTGTGAACTGTCTCACAGTACTTTGTGGGACTCCACTGAGTACCGGCTGTCGTTTGGGCACTTTGTAATTTATAATTACGCTTTGGGTTCGGTTTGTCCGGAAAATTTCGATCCATCTAAGACATTGTCCAAGAATGCTCATGTTGGAGTGTTTGAGTAATAGTATTCCCTGGTTTCCTTTATCGAAGGCTTTGGCAAAATCTAAATATATTACGTCCACATTTTTGCCTTGGCATAGTAGGTCTAGAATAGAGTCATAATGCTCAAGCAACTGCGAAGTGGTTAAACGTTTATGGCGAAAGCCATGTTGATTTGACGTAAGCAGGTTATTGTTCTCCAAATGATGTACATGGTGTTTCCTAAACACCCTTTCAAACGTCTTCACTTCGTGGCTAGTTAGGGAGACAGGTGTATAGTTGGCTGGATCCATGCTATTTCCAGCTTTAGAAATGGGTGAAATAATCGCGTGCTTGTATAGGTGAGTGGAATTTCTCCATCATCCACTGATTTTCTCCACATAATGTATAGGCGTTAAGAGATGCTTAGCTTGCACATCTTAAGGATTTTTCAGGCACATCATCTGGTCCCGCTGCACTGTTGCCGCTCAGTTCATCATTGGCTAGTTCAATGCTTAGTTTTGTGAACTCGAAGTCCGTTAGGTAGTGTGTAGTTAAATCTATTCTTGGGATTTCAGGATTTGGAATTTTGTCACTAAAGACTTTTTGATATTGTATTTCGCTCATTTGCTGGTCATCCAC
Organism: Parhyale hawaiensis; assembly: GCA_001587735.2. Lineage (NCBI taxonomy): Eukaryota > Metazoa > Arthropoda > Malacostraca > Amphipoda > Hyalidae > Parhyale > Parhyale hawaiensis. Next base: position 6,165,048 of record LQNS02278175.1, on the reverse strand, counting down.
AACAATAGATCCTGCATCATTCACCAGCAGCCCGATTTTCGATTTTATCGAGGAATGATGTGATGCATGGGCAAACAAATACTTGGTATTGTTTTTTTTTTGTGGCTTGCTTTTCTTTTTCTTGTATTTCTTCATCGTGTGATCGATCTTGCAAGCTGACGTTCTATCTCATCTAGCTTCTTTATGCACTCGGTTTGTCGTTGTAGTAACTTCGTTGATTTCTGGAGTTTGATAAGTTTTGCTCGTTTCTGAAAGTCCGTTGTGAAATTTGTAGAGTCGACTTTTATTATTTTTTTCGGGCTAAGGTACTTCATGCACGTTTCCAACAGAATGTTTTCGAATATCTCATTGATGCTTTCACTCTCTATTGAATTACTTAGAAGTACGTCCCAATTTACAGACTGCAGTTCTGCATTCAAGCCGTCCCAATTTATCCCTTTATCGTGCACGATCAAGTCTCGTAGACTGGTGATGAAGTCTATTCCCGAAATTTTCTGCCGTTTATGTGAGTAACATTCGACAAGCTAAGTCATTATTTCAACAAGTCAGTCTTCGATCAGATGTTGTATGGTGGATTTCAATATTCTTAATCAATTGTGCGTTATCTACAGAGAGAAGGCCTAAAACATTTTCATTTCTCGTTGGAGAAATTTGGGTCAGTGAAAATTCATCCATTATGTGCACTAGTGAGAATGCCTGATTTTTTTTCATCGCTCGTAGCCGATGTTGTTCGATATAGTACGAACCTTCCAGTCTCATTTGGTAGGTCTGTCGTTAGACATTTTAAGAAGGGGAAGTTGAAGTCACCCGTCATATGAAATTGATGCTTATTCTGAACTTCCTTGCCATGCGCTTTGATTACTTGCAAGATATCGGCACACTTTTCGCTGATACGTTTTGGCTTTCGATAGCAAACCACGCATGTCAATCTAAGTTTATCAATAATAACACTTTTCCAATCATATATTCTAATAGAGAATTTCTGCTTTGTAAGTGAACCAAGGTGATCTCTTTCGTATAATGCAACACCACCACACTTCCTATCTTCGCGGTCACTTCTTTCTATGCAATACATAGTTATTTATTTTAACTTCTGCATCGTTGACTTCCTCATCTAGATGAGTCTTAGTAACGGCAAGGAGTTTAGAACTTGCATCATGAATTATATGGGTGCAGTACCACTTGTTTTCTGCAATTTTTCGTTAACAGGCTTCGTATGTTTATAATGTAAGTTTTGCTAAGTATTTCAGCTTTACTTGATTTCAGTTCCTGGTGTTCATTCTGTTTTGCTGTGATAATATGGCTGTTTACGTTTTCAGTTGATAACGTGTTCCAGGATCCTGCCTCAACATTTGTGAGGGATTCTCTACTGTTGCTGGATTCCAAGGTGCTCTTGGCCCTCCAGACTGCTCTTTTTCCATATTTTAAGTTTCCATGGGCGAGATCTTTTCGTACAGTGTCTGTAAACAAAATTGCATATTTTGCAAATCTCTCCTCATCTCTTGATTGTAGGCTACACACTCATATCATGGTTATTGGTGGTAATATCTTTTTGAGTTTTGCTACGGTCTCGTCAAATTTTCCCCTCGTTTCGGGTGGGTGTGCCTGTGGTGGTCAGTGGGAGCCGCTCGAATGGTTCCTTTCAGATGTATATTTCAGGACAGGTGGTATCAAAGCACGCACTATTTCGTAGTGAATCTTGGAAAACCAGGAATGAAAAAGACAACATTCCCGCTTAGTGCTGCAACTGTGTCTGCCGTATTTCATGAACCTAGAGCACCTCTTTGGGTGGAAATATTTGCACCCTTTACCTGAAATTTCATATTTACATCGGTTTTTAGCATTGCACTTGCAGATTCTTGGTTTCTTTTCGTTGTTTTTATTATTAAAACTTTACACTCAGGCCCCCATGGGCAGGCAATACTACCCAAATGAAGCACTTTGTAACAATGAGAAGCCCGAAACGCTGCTAAAGGAAATCCAACAAATAGCCATTAACAACTGATTTAAGCACCTGCAGGCCAATACGACTGAAAACCGATGCCAACAATAAATTCCAAACCTTAACAGACCAGGGCACGAAGCACAGACTGAACTGACTAGTTCGGCATCCAACATTCTCCAACGTGAAAGTGTGCGTGCCAACCCGAGCACGTGAAATTCTCCTAAAGACCTTGAGGGCAGGGACAGAAGAATACAACCAATGCCTCTCATTGTTGTACACTGTAACGGGAGGCGAGAGAGGCTCCCGCACATAAACCTAACTAGCTCAAGATTATAGTTTCTCCGGCCGGCGACAGCCAGCGGCGCCGCTCCAGAAGAGGTCAAAGAAACGAAAAGAACGACAA
>LQNS02278175.1:6140561-6150889 GCA_001587735.2 Parhyale hawaiensis | reverse complement strand
GCGTCAATCTTTGATTGGCCTTACTTAGCGTCAATTTTAAATCGTTTATTACGGTATTTTAGTATAAATACCAGTGTTTTTTCAGCTTTTAGGACGTTAGCAGAACCAGACCTGGCCCAACCTAACCTTACACGTACGTATACATTGGACTGTAGGCTAATTACATTTAATAGCCCATTGTACCGTAAAATACACCTAATGCAAAAAAATTACACTTAACGAACCCTCTTACGTCTAAACCCTTCATTAGCTATATATATATATATATTCGCTTTGGCCTCATAGAGGTACACCCTCTCCGAGAACCTTGTAGGTTAGAGCTAGAGTAATGCGGTTTTCCACATTGGAATCAGCATGCTTTGCTCTACAATTACCATGAAAACATTTTTGAAATGCGGAATTTGAATTTCCCTCCTGTAAACTTTTCAAGACTTTTTTTTCGAAAAAGTTTCCATTTTTGAAAATTGCTCAATAAATCAAAAACTAATTCAAATTTTAAAAATATTTTTCTAGCAATTGTAGAGCAAAGCGAGCTGATTGCAATTTAGCATACCGGATTGCTCCAGCTTGAAAATTGCATGCGTATGATCAGTTTGAATATAACATTCAAAATCTGTTTTCTATGCATAACTCGTTTTCTATAGGTCAAAAAAAAAAAAATCAAGAGCGAAATGTCTTAAAATTATATTTTATATACGTATCCAAAATTTCAGAAACGTAGCTGCAATAATGGAAAAGTTCATGTAAAAACGGAACGAAAAAAAAAGACGCATTTTCAACTCGTTTAAAAAGCAAATCGCGCATGGAAATGCCTCCAAAAGTTTTTCTCACTCAAGTTATGTGGGAGCAACATCCTCTTCAGTTGCAAACTCCTCTTCCAAGAGTACAAAACTCTTAACGACCAACGCTTCTAAGCGACCATAATTCATTATATAGTATTTCATGTCACAACTACTTAGACGGATTTGCAGCTATTAATTGTGCTTGCTTCATGTAGCAACTCCTTGCCACGCTTATTATTTTTTTCATCCTCAGAAGTCTTCATGATTCTGAATTCATGGCGATAGCTTATAGAGGGCAGAAGCGTGAGTCCCGGCTGCTCTCTGGGAACAGGCCAGATGGTTCGTACACTGCCAGCTATCTATTCTATTTGCGAACCCAAGCTTTACCAGGTGCTGATGAGCGGCGGATTCCCTTATTGACTCTCGCCACAGACTAGTTCTCCTGTTCTTTACATTACCAGACCTTTGGGGCAAAATAAAACTCCGTTAGGTGTATGCTCTGTATGTGTGATAATCAAGTATCATTATTAATAGCTTGCTAGGTTGAGGCTCTCTACTCATGTTCGAGTTGTGCGGTGTGAGTTACTCTCAATTAATGACTTGAGTTGGTCATGGTGTGTGGAGGATGGTCTGCCTGACTGCTCTTGAACAATGAGGCTACAATCTCCAGCTCAGAACCTTGAGAATCTGTGCCGTACAGTTCTTTCGGATAAAGGATTGTCACCGTAAACTGCGCCGATTTTTCTGGTCGCTGGTGAGGCATTGTTGCCTGCATGGAAAGAGAAAAACATCAAATCGAAAATAAAATTTTTACCTTCTATATTAAGAGGTTACAGAATTAGCACTGGTCATGGGATCCCAAACTTTCGTCCACAAAAACATAGCTTGAACTAGGTTCAAAATGGAGGTGAAATCGAATATTTTGGACTAAATCATCTTGTAAACAAAGTCGAAAGATAAATTACTAAAATCGGCGCAAAATTTCCAGACAACCCGATACCAGGCCTTTTCACTTCGCTATCATGGTTTTTTCAATAGTCATACAATAAGTTAAGGAAGCTTTGTTGCAGGCTTAAGCTTCGCTTATGAATGAACTTCATTTTGTCCAGAACGGCAAGCGGTTACGTTGGTTTCCTCTCGCTGGATCGAAGTTTAGGCGTTAAACTTACATCAGTTACTTCTGAGATAGCCGTGAACTCACCCCTGCTTCTCAAAGTGAAATTTTCGGAAGCATCAGAGGCAATCAGATTGCGACTAACACCTACAAGAGGGGAAACCATTACAACCGCTCGAAGTACGTTGCGCACCCATCACTGTCTGTCTGCTTGAAACAACTCCTCAAAACGTAATAACACAAAGTGCTAAGCTAACTTCCTTGTGATCATGCGTCGAAGAAGTACCAAGGTTAGCTGAATAATATGCAAATGTAAGTGCATGCTATTGCTGCATATGATATGGAGCCAATATGTTTAATTATCATACGCTATGTTGCAGCAAGAGCCACTGACCGTTAGCTCACAAGCAGTGATACATTCCTGGTCAACGTTGCTAGCGATTGGTGCCTCGACCTCTGGGGCCACACCCAAATTATATATACACGCCGTGCTCTTATCACTAGGCGGCGTCAGATGATATGTCTAAGTGCTGGCCTTCAATGGAATCATTTAAAATATAAATTAAGGTCACTTTGCATTCTGCACAACACGGCTTGTCGAACTGAGAAGCATGAGTCAGAGGTGGAAAAAAATGCGGAAGTTGTGTCATCTCACTTCGAAGATCATCTGACCCGGTACTAAAAAGAGAAGAAAAAAAAAAAAAAAGAGAGAGAAATACAGCCCGAAACCATTACACTGTGTAAATCGCTTTAGTGAAAGTCAAAATTTTATTAATTTCTAAAGTAATATAAATCACATGTCAATAAAATTTTTTGCCGTAGAAAACCACAACTATGTACTAAAACAAACCATATTTCATTTGATTTCATGCATTATTTTAAACTAGTACGGAAATTCCATGTTTATCAATTGCTTTCTCTTTTCCAAGTGCAATGCACCTAGGCAACGCTAGTATACAATATCTTAGTTTAAACCTAAAGCACCTTGCTTGACCTACGAGTCTTCAGGAACCTCATCCACCTCGAAGTCGGGTGCCCATTTGCGACTATCGTCGGTGTTATCAGAATAGAGTTAAATCGCTTAATTTGGTTACCATAGCCACGGTATCTTCTTACACATTCCGTTGCTCCGAAAAACTGTTGGTAATTTCAAATGGCAACAATTTTTGCATGATAGTAACCACCACTGGTAAATTTCGGCACGAGAGTAAATTCACAAAGGTTCATTGTTTACGTTATTTAGCGCTTTGTTCATACACGTCAAACCTTAGAGCTCATAGGAAGTGGTGTAGTTAATGGTTAAACTGTAGTCCGGGCCACGTTAACGCTATTGGCTCCGGCTGATAACGCTAAAGAAAGTCGTACGTGTGCATCGGCTTAACACGCCCCATCTACTCTGTTGCTGCACGTATATCGTATCTCCTTCACTCTCAAACTGATTGCCTAACAAAACGCTCGCACCTAGTCCATAACACACCTGCTCCTGCTATCAATACCCTCAGTACACAGCGTTTCCAAATTTCTCAAGCCCAATGCAGACGAGAAGCAAAAGTTGCCGGGAGTGGGATTTCGTCAACAAATGTTTTACCTGACTCGCTAAAAAAATTGCCTGAAGTGCGAATTCAGCAGGATGGGTCTGGGAAGTCTGTTACATTAGGTTCGCGGAATTCAAAGCAACTTGCAGTTCAGTTTCCCGTTAAATCTTTATTCACTACGACGGTATGCAACACCGGCGTTTTCCTTAAAACTTTATTATAAATGGTTGCCCTTCCATTTGAAATATCAATAGTATGAAAGGAACTTGCATCTCAGTTGCAACGATGGTAGTCAGCAGAAGCGTACTTGTAAAAGTTTCGTTTAAAAGCTTCAAGATCGTACAATGTACCCAGTCGCTGAGTACTATGTGCCAGGAATAAAAAATCGGCGGACAAACAATCACTAATATTTATGCAGTCAATATTTTCCATTTCCTTTTTTATGCAACTTATAATAATTTTACTTTAAGGCATTCCATTGCAAGAACCTTTTCCCTGTTACATGTACATTAGACTATCGTGCCAAGCTTGACGAGCCGACAATTTTTTCCCCCAGCGAAATCAGCGAAGACGTGGCTCGTCTGCGCATGCCTTAAGGGGGTCGTCCCGAAATTTTGGAATTTTCTTTATTAGTGGTCTGATCTTACTGAAATTTTCACATAATATGTAAAATTGAAAAAAAAAACACTTTTTATTCATGTAACTTTTTCCGTTTAGGCCTTAGTTTTATATACATATATATATATATTAAAAGAATAGAACTGCCTTAGTTTTTATGCTTGAATAAAAACAAAGACAGTTTTGGAATCCTTGAAAGATTCCCTACAACAATTAAGTTTTCTTTAAATTTTTTCTTTTTCGTTTACTATTGACGTAAGATTTTAGATCGGTGACTGAAATCTTTTCAGTCACCCATATAAAATCTAACGTCAATAGAAAACGAAAAAAAAATTTAAAGAAAACGTAATTGTTGTAGGGAATCTTTCAAGGATTCCAAAACTGTCTTTGATTTTATTCTAGCATAAACAATGAGGCAGTTCTATTCTTTTTTAGTCTGGAAATGTAGATTTTTCAATAGAGGCAATTTCATGTTTTTTTTTGTTATAAAATGCAGTATTTCCAAAGGAAATGCCCTTGCTTGTTCCATTTATAGTACATTCCCACCTACAAATATCCAACATTCTTCACATACAAATAAAATTGTAAAATTATTATGTATTAGATGAATAAATAATGAAAATTGTATTTAGATAAATTTTTTATTTTGTATTTTTTGTTTAATCTTTCTGAATTTTCCCTCAAGTAGCTTTCCCCAAAAAAAATTTTCACATAATATGTAAAATTGAAAAAAAAAAAAAAAAACTTTTTATTCCTGTAACATTTTTCCGTTTAGGCCTTAGTTTATATATATATAATACATATATATTTCTTTTTTAAAAGAATAGAACTGCCTCAGTTATTATGCTAGAACAAAAATAAAGACAGTTTTGGAATCTTTGAAAAATTCCCGACAACAATTACGTTTTCTTTAAATTTTGTTCTTTTTCGTTTTCTATTGACGTCAGATTGTAGATGGGTGACTGTCTAATCTTTCCGAATTTTCCCTCAGGTAGTTTTCCCAAAAGAAAAATTTATATATATATATATCATTGTTATGAGGGTACTTACCATGTTGTTGTAGTAAGTATATAAAGTTTCCAAATATATTTATTGTCTATCAGCAGCAGCAAAAAAAAGGCAAATTTGGACCCCCTGTGGACCCATTCCCCCCCCCCATTTTGGGGGGGTTCTAGTGCCGCTAGCCAGCCCCCTAGAAATTTGGTATGCAATAGCCTTTGGTATACTGATGATTTTGCAGCAAAAAAAAAAAAAAGGCAAATTTGGACCCCCTGTGGACCCATACCCCCTACATTTTAGGTTCTAGTGCCGCAAGCCCCCTAAAAATTTGGGACGTTATAGCCCCATACTTGAGGACACTTTTTGAGCATAAAACAGAAAATTGATAATTTTGACCATTTTCGCCGGGACGACCCCCTTAATTGTGGTCGCCCTTCCTACGATTTGGAGAGTAGAGGTCCAAGGAGAAACTTATAGGGTACCTTGTAGGGTACGTTGTTGTGGTCACCATTCCCAAGATTTGGAGAGTCGAGCTCCAAGGAGAAACTTATAGGGTACCTTGTAGGGTACGTTGTTGTGGTCGCCCTTCCCAAGATTTGGAGAGTAGAGCTCCAAAGAGAAACTTGTAGGGTACCTTGTAGGTTACGTTGTTGTGGTCGCCCTTCCCAAGATTTGGAGAGTAGAGGTCCAAGGAGAAACTTATAGGGTACCTTGTAGGTTACGTTGTTGTGGTCGCCCTTCCCAAGATTTGGAGAGTAGAGCTCCAAGGAGAAACTTATAGGGTACCTTGTAGGGTACGTTATTGTGGTCGCCCTTCCCAAGATTTGGAGAGTCGAGCTCCAAGGAGGAACTTATAGGGTACCTTGTGGGGTACGTTGTTGTGGTCGCCCTTCCCAAGATTTGGTGAGTCGAGGTCCAAGGAGAATAAACTTATAGGGTACCTTAGAGCACCTTATAGGGTACTTTGTCGTCGCCCTTCCTATGATTTGGAGAGTAGAGCTCCAAGGATAAACTTATCGGGTGCCTTTACTAGGCTCTCTGGATGTCTTTCCCTGAGGCCCACATTACTTCCTTGCATTTTCATACTTCTAGTAATGATTATCACCCACGAGCAAAGTGATGAGCGGTGATAATGTTTTCGTTCAAGATTTAAGCAAATGTATACATGCAGGCTTTATTAAAGGCGACTGAAAGATCGTTGTTAATGAGACATTTATTTACACGCTCTAGTTGTCGAAAGCGTTGGATAAATAATAATACTAATATGCTTTATTAGGTACACATAGGGACATGGTACACAGGAGACAGCTTAATACTAAAGGTACATTAGATACTAAGATCAGGTAATACCATCTTACAAACTACACTGCATTCTGCATTACCGCCCATTATTTGCCCCTGCTTGGAAATAGCACAGTATAGCTCTCGTTGCCGGTACTTCGAAAAAGTTCGCCAATGCTGCCCTCGACGTTTCAACTACGCCTGCAGTCATCATCAGGAGGCGGAGGTGGTGCTGGCGGTGGCAACGGCAACGAAGACGATGGAAGGTCTTCCATGCTTGCAAGGATGTGGATCGAGCAGAACTGACTTAAGAAAATTGGAAGATCCCTCGATAGCTCTGAAACGGGCGAGCGGTGCTAGTTGCTCCTCTGTCTGGATGACAGAGAGCGAGCTGCAGCCAATCAGCGCCGTTGTCTAGCAGGCATTACGCTAGACGCTGGGACTGTTGATCACCGTATAACTGCACGGTTCTCGAGATACCGGTCGATTGGTTGTTTATGGAAGGATGATTGACTTTGATAGGTATGGCTTCTTCAATTAGTAACCGACTTTTGTCTGTGTTCCTGCGTAGAATTTTGGTACAGTTTTTCAAGATGTCTATCTTGACTTCCTGACCGTGGTTTTCTCTAAAGTGGTTGGGTATGGCTCCCATCCTAAGGTGCATTGTCAATCTTCTTGATAATGTAGTTGTAGTCATGCCGATGCATGAATTGGTGTGGAGTTCACACTCTCCAACGTTGCTAGTAAATTCACACCTGACGTTAGGTTGCTACAGTTCTGGCGGTGGCGGTGAGCTGTTCTTCATCAAAAGCAGTAGTGTATAAGGCCGCGAGATAGTCGTTTTTGAGGGTAACCTACCCTCGCGCGTGAGCTTCCGGTTTATGACGCCCGATGCACTACCGGTTTCTCGGGGGTCAAGGGGGGGGCACAAACCGGAAGTGGGCGGGGCATGGGAAACCGGAAGGGGCGGCGCGATGACCCGGCGGCGCGAGTCGAACCTACCCTCAAAAACGACTATCTCGCGGCTTATACTCTACTAAAAGCTGTGCAGTTTTCTTGTTTTTGTAGTATACGATCAGTTTTAGCTTCTCTTCCTTATTTCTACAAGTAACGTTGGGGTCAATGATGGAGCGGATTACGCGGTCATCCGTTTTATAAGCTGGCTGGCTGGGGACATTTGGTTTTTGTGGAAGATCTGAATGACGTTTTGGTTGTTTTCTGTTTCACTAGAAGCTCTCTTTTGCAGATAACTTTTGAGGGCGTTGTCAAAAATCGAGTTGCTATATCCATTATTGATAAGTGTTAGACATGCTTAAGTATAGTAAGAGCCACCTACCTCGACTTCACAATGTCACCCACTAGCAACTACCTCGTATAGCTCCTGCTCTATTATAGAAAATTGTGGCCCAGGTGATACATACCGTATTGCATAACGTCCTGTCTTTCGTATAATTACTTGATTTGCTGATTAAATAAATAAGATGAGCGGCGTTCAGGCAAATATGCTTCACTTACTCGAGAAAACAGTAAATCTCGTTCAACATGCACTGTCAGAAAAGGATTTTGTGAAGAGGTAATTGTGCGCTTAAAAAACGTTTAAAAACTTGATTCATTGCAACAATTAAGGATGGCTGACAAACTTGGAAGTCGCCTGACGCTGCTCCACCACTGACACTTAGATTTAGGTTTCGTTACCAGAGGAATGTGTCGCTAGTAGCCGCCACAGAAATACACACAGATACATGCACACACGTAGGACATGCAGCTCTTACTAATGCAAGACTTTCATAGGAAACGACCCGGAAGTGCCTCACAATAGATATTAACAAAGGAGTTGTGTTGCTGCAGGACATCGCCGCGCTGGAGATATTGCGCTCTAATGCTTAACAAATGAGAACTTGTCGTAGCTCTAACTACTCAACTGAAATGTTTCACCATTTTACTAAAGAAATTGAACGGCTGCTAGTGTTTATTTTTTATGTTTCTATAGAACATAATAATACTTGAGGACAGTAATCTCTCTGTGCTTTGACTTCAAAGAGCAAAACAAAGCCTGTGCAACTTTTGAATATACTACTGAAGACGCAACGAAAGCGTAAAAAATGAACTAATTTTAGATAGTAAAAAATATAGTGCTGGATTCATAGAGTTATTATCCACAGCGAAGTTGTTGAAACTTTTAAATGGCTATAATATTGGTTGACCAGGTGTACAAGTGCAGGTAACTTTCACAGGGAATAAAAGTCGGTATACTTTTTTGTCGAAAATTCGAAGATTCCCGAAACTGTCCCGTTATCCCTCCAATGGCCAGTTTTGATAACTACTAAATTCAAAACTAGTCACACGGTCGAGTTTATAGCGAGGCGGGAACACTGCACTACACCTAATTAGTTCATTGCTTTCGAGAAAAATCAGTAGCTTTCTGATTTTATTATCTCTAGCGGAACACTGTACACGGTACACTTGAAAGCCACGGAGGGTAACTGGTAACAGTGTAGTACTTTTTTCACTGAGGGCGCTGCAAATCTACTTTTTACTTCTTCTATGGGACGCTGGCCACCAATCTGAGGGTTATAAGCTACGGTTGCGGGTGCGTTGGGAATTCCATAGTAATTCTTTTATTCGGAGATTATGTGTTTAACGGATAGGTAATGTAACAAAGTAACCGCGCCAACAGTGGCGCAAAGTTAGTGGAAATTGCCTGATTGGCGACTTGAATTTTCTGTGACGAGGGTGGCATTTAAATATGATTATTCGGATGTCCTCAAAGCTAGTTAACTGACCTTGTTAAAGCTCATGGTAATGAGGCATTGTACCCTTAGTTTTGGTTTCTTCAGAGCGGGATTACGGTCTTGGCCTCTGGGGCGGCCATGGATTCTGCTAGGGCCATACAATGGCTGTACTGCTTCTCGGTTCCTAGAGGTAAAATTCAGACCTTAATTTTCCTAAACTGTCAGTGAATTCGTTCACCATTTTTTTATCTCATTTCTGCTGTCGACTCTGCAATCATTTATCATTGCATTCCTCCTTGCATTTCTCGTTGCATACCTCGTTGCAGTTCTGCTGGCATTTCTTTTGTCATTTCTTTCGTAAGCATCATACATACAAGTTCATTAGCTTGTTTGTCACAGTATTGTAGCGGCATAAATTTCCATTTGCTCTCCCTCAGGCGGGAGGGTCTCTTGTCTGGCGTCCTACCGTGTATCTACAACAGCACCTCTAGCTTCCAAAGCTCCTACACTCGTGGTGGTTGTGCCCTCACCGCACCTATAGCGGACTTGTAACTAACAAGCAAACTCTTACAAGTAAACCTTTTCATCTTCTGAAGTGAGCTGGTAATGCTGTGGACCATGAAGAGTGAATTACGTCATGACCATGAACTTATATAGGCTTGAACGATTGTCCTAACAATGCGTATACTAATTGAACGGTGAATATGAGTTTCATAAATTATAGTATCGTGTTTGATCTTCAAGTATTTCCAAAACTGTACGTTAATGTGGTGGAAGTTTTTGAACCTACTAGGTGATTTTCCATTTCTGTATAGTTGCCGTGATATTCTTACGGATACCAGATTTACCTGTGGTGTTAGCCTAACTTACGCTTCCTACATGACTTATGAAGGCTACCAAAGCATTTACTTGGGAATAGACTGGCTGAACTGTAACCTAACTCACTTTTTCTGAACTTGGCAATTCCAGTCTTTCCCGGTGTTTGTAATGTATACGAAGTTATGTTGCGGTTCGGGGGGCGAGATTATTCAACAAAATGCCACGTCACATCCGAAATGTCACCGGTACAGAGACTGTGAAATTTAAAATCTTACTGGACGCATACTTACTGAAAGTGCCAGATAAACCTGTTGCAAGCGGCAACGTGAACTGTGGGAATAACTCGCTGTTAGCCATCCCGCTGGTCACGGACTGCAGCATCACCTCTGCGCAAGATGGGTTGCGTGCATAACGCCACCTGGACCTCGTCCGAAGTATCATCAAGGTA
>LQNS02278175.1:6128663-6140461 GCA_001587735.2 Parhyale hawaiensis | reverse complement strand
AAATTGTAGAAAAACTTATCAAACTCGGGAAACTTCATATTTAACATTGCTGAATAAATAATAATGACAAAATTCAACAGGGACCAGACGACCCTGCCACTCCGGACGGAGTCCAGAAGCAAAAAAAATGTTGCCACATTCCAGTCTTCCGATCATACAGTTCATAAGCCGGCGTAGAGCGGTTCAAGAATTAAAAGCGACAGGGGCAAATTCCTGCGCTGCTACAACACCTTATAAAACATACATACATATTGTTCATTATTCAGACAATGAAAGTATCGAATTTTCAGGAAAACGGAGAAAACACGTGCACAAATTAATACTTCTAAAAGTGGTCAAAATTCTACTGAAATATATATTTATCATTGGTACGTTAATGACGTGGATAATAATAAGAAAGATTCGGCTCAGTTTCATTCCTTCAGAACAAACGTAAAAATCATTACAAAGAGACCGTAGAAGTCAGCAAAGTTCGTATTTTCTTATGTATCTTCTCGTCGTGCATTTGATCTAGCTTTTGTCTGAGATTTTGATGACACTTTTTACCTACGAACTAAGTACAGCAAATTAAATAGATTAGATTAGATAGGCGGCAGTAGATGAACCAAAAGGCCTATTTCCAAAGAGACACCGGGACTTACACCCCGGCCCTCTATGAGCTATTGCCATTATGTTAGTTCCTACATCTCCTTACCTCTTTGCTCTCCTCTTTTTTACCTTCTGCTTTCTCTTTTTTCTTAGGAGAAATAAAAAAGAAGGGGGAGAAGAATCTACGCCAAAGCGATGGTCATGAATGCCCGCAAGCAGCATCGAAGGCCGCTGATATGCGGAGCTTAGTTATATAGATAGAGCAGAAGTGTGAAGAAGTCAGCTTAAAATGGCCTGGGAAGCTTTGGCCGTTAAGTGCTTGCGACTCGTGGAGTAGGAGTCCTTAGCTGTGGAGGATGTCTCTCCAAATGTATGTCAAGACGATTTTTCAACGAGTTGACCGACTCCGCACCAACAACGTCGGAAGGGAGTCTATTCCAAATGCTGACTATGAAATAGGGAAAGAACTGCTGACTTAAGAGAATAGCTATAATTATCATTATAAACTATTAACTGCTAATCAAATGAACAAAAAGTGTTGACATTGGGACCCTCTCAAACTTACTCCGGTCATTTGCCTTGTACACTTCCCCACGATAGCATCTCTCTTCCAATTAGCATACTGATATAAATTTTTAGTTATAGACATTTATACCGTATCCTTGTCGTTAGTTCTGAAGATGGGAATATAATCCCGAAACGTTAACATTTTTATGTTGACACTTTTTTCTAATATGATTAATAATTAGTTAGTCTTAGTTTATTGTTTTCTGCTAAATTATGCTATTTTTTTTGTTTGACTTCTAAAAATGAAATTGATGTAAAACTGTGCTCTGTAAAACAGTTGACCACCTCTAGAGAGCTTAACCCTATCCGTTATAAATTTCTCTCAGTCGGTTGAGCGCCAAGGCCATTAAAAATGCTTATACTATCATCAATATTAGAGTTTTTTTCGGCAGCGTCTCAAAGTAATTTATTCAACTATTATTTCACCGATTTATTAAAAAAAATAAAAGCTAAGCGTAGTTTTATTGTTGATTAAATTTGAATAAAAGAAAATTTCACCGGAGCGTACAGGGTGACTGCTCCAGCTGGCAAATCTGCAGCAGTTGTCTTACTTTGACGGTAGACAACTGCAGAAGCTATAGGCAACTGCACAGTGACACTGCACTGATACTTGCAGCAGAGAACAGTTAGAATGGATCAGACTTCAATTATTAAGCCTACTCTTCTTCCTGATATACTTAAGTTAATCAATCATACACTAAATTAGGACTACGATTATGTATTATTTTTTATGACGACGAATTACATCTATAGCAGCGATAGTGTCTGTGCTTCAGCTCTTACTACGAACTGTATATTTAGATCATGAGCTTTTACTTCAACGATCTGAACGTATTATTACTTCTATTTTTCATTTCTAGCCTTGTTTCTATCTTGTAGTAATCACTCCAAAAGTTCTTTTGCGTATAGAAGCTTACGAATGCACACCATACAAACAGTGACGAGCGTTTGTGCCTCGTTATCTTAGTCCTTGCTTGCTAGCAGGCGACTAACAATGCATAGTTGCTGCTGCTGTGGTGCTGCCTGACGTCGATCCAGAAGCGCGCGTTCACGGAAATTTCTCACCAAATTTTCTGAAATAGTCATATTTATCCCGATTTTTTGCTATAATGTGCGGGTATCTTGGATTTTTATTGATGCTACTGAGAAATTAGGAAAAATCACGAAAGTTTGGGCACTGAAAATCACTGAGCGTAGAACAGTGAACGGAAAACGGTGGGGCGGTACGATTTTGTCTCACCTTGGAGCAGATAGGGTTAAGAAATTTAATAGTAGCTGACCACTACGTCTGGTCTTCATATTTTTCACTAGCGTTGTATTGGTGACAGCAACACCACACAACTGAATATACAGAATTTACGTCTAAATAGCCAAGTTTCCCGGTTTGGTTGTAGCTCCAGCAACTTACGTAAGAAGGGGGAATAATAACACCACTTTGTACATATGGTTATATTGCGGCAATAACATGAATGTCGCATTTCGTATGGCTTCACAATAGTAGCTGGGCCTCCCCATTCACAAAGCACGGCTTCCGTCTGGCCTGGGATTCGACCTTGGCACACCAAGGGAAAAAAACATGCAGACCCCCAATAGTGGTACGGAGGAACAGTCAGGCGTGGAGAGGAGAAGCAGCCTCGTAGTAATAGTCGTGGTAGTACATACTTTCCTAGTTTAAGCCTCCCTAGCCACAGCTCACTATGATCCAAGAAGAGGAAGAGAAAAAAGGGGCAAGGAAAGTCACGGGCAATGGAGCCTCCCCACAGGTCATCATGCAAGAAAACAACAAGTCGGGAAGGGAGAAGAACAAGAAGAGAAAGAAAAACATCGGTAAAATATGAGTAGGAGTACAAAAGCGGAAGGAAGTTGTGCGGCAGTAAATGATAGTTGTTCCGAGGGCCTAGCAAAGGCTTAGGTCTCAAGGAGGCAGTATGAGGGAAGAAGAAGGTAGCGAAAAAGTGTGGTCACGAGATAGGTAACGTCAGAAGACGGGAACGACTTTCAACCGGTTGCAAACAATAAAAAAAAACACATCTTTAACACATAACAACATAAGGGGTCGGCCAACCAAAGGCTTTAGAACTAGGTCACAATCAAATAATCAACAAAGCTGACAGAACAGAAACGCGTTCAATAAAGAAACATCCTCGCAGTCTTGGCCTTCACCACAAACAGTTCAGTACTCAAACGCCATCTAGACGGTCAATATTCTAACATAAACACTTACAGCATCGTAATGCAACAGGACATCTCAAATATAACAAGTTATTTAGGTAACACATTCAAGAAAGAAGTACGGTAATTCACAAAATACCGATCCGGTACAAATTCAGCCATTAGATCCATCAACAATCACAGTCAGTTTACTATACCTTACCTTGATTACCTTGATGATACTTCGGACGAGGTCCAGATGGCGTTATGCACGCAACCCATCTTGCGCAGAGGTGATGCTGCAGTCCGTGACCAGCGGGATGGCTAACAGCGAGTTATCCCCACAGTTCACGTAGCCGCTTACTACAGGTTTATCTGGCACTTTCAGTAAGTATGCGTCCAGTAAGATTTTAAGTTTCACAGTCTCTGTACCGGTGATATTTCGGATGTGACGTGGCATTTTGTTGAATAATCTCGCCCCCCGAACCGCAACATAACTTCGTATGCATTACAAACACCGGGAAAGATTGGAATTACCAAGTTCAGAAAAAGTGAGTTAGGTTACAGTTCAGCCAGTCGACTCACAAGTAAATGCTTCGGTAGCCTTCATAAGCATGTGGGAAACGTAAGTTAGGCTAACACCACAGGTAAATCTGAGTATCCGTAGGAATATCACGGCAACTATAAAGAAATAGAAAGTCAACTTGTAGGTTCAAAAACTTCCACCACATTAACGTACAGTTTTAGAAATACTTGAAGATCAAACACGATACTAAAATTTATGAAACTCATGTTCACCGGTCAATTAGTATACGCATTATTAGGACAATCGTTCAAGCCTATATAAGTTCATGGTCCTGACGGAATTCACTCTTCATGGGTCCACAGCATTACCACCTCACTTTAGAAAACGAAAAGGTTTACTTGTAAGAGTCTGTTTGTTAGTAACAAGTCCGCTATAGGTGCGGTGAGGCAAGGCCACCTAGAAAACACTGTTTTCTAGGTGGCCTTGGGTGAGGGCACAAACACCACGAGTGTAGGGGCTTTGGAAGCTATAGAGGTGCTGTTTGTTGTAGGTACACAGTAGGACGCCAAAGAAGAGACCCTCCCGCCTGCGGAACAGCAAACGGAAATTAATGATCCTACAATACTGTGACAAACAGGCTAATGAACTTGTATATATGATGCTTACGAAAGAAATGACAAAAGAAATGCCAGCAGAACTGCAACGAGATATGCAACGAGAAATGCAATGAGAAATGACTGCAGAGTCGACAGCAGAAATGTGACAAAAAATGGTGACAGAAAACTTTGACAGAAAATTGTGACAGGAAAGGGCGACAGAAAATGGTGGCAGGAAATGATGACAGAAAATGGTGACCGAAAATGGTGACAGGAAATGGTAACAGAAAATTGTGACAGGAAATGGCGACAGAAAATGGTGACAGGAAATGGTGGCAGGAAATGGTGACAGAAAATGGTGACAGGAAATGGTGACAGAAAATTGTGACAGAAAATAGTGACAGAAAACGGTGAACGAATTCACTGACAGTTTGGGAAAATTAAGGTCTGAATTTTCCCTCTAGGCACCGAGAAGCAGTACAGCCATTGTATGGTCCTAGCAGAAACCATGGCCGCCCCAGCTAGAGGACAAACCGTAATCTCGCTCTGAAGAAACCAAAACTATGGGTACAATGCCTCATTACCATGAGATTTAACAAGTTCAGTCAACTAGCTTTGAGGTCCAGCTTACATCTAAATAACCATATTTAAATGCCACCCTCGTCACAGAAAATTCAAGTCGCCAATCAGACAGTTTCCACTAACTTTGCGCCACTGATGGCGCGGTTACTTTGTTACATTATCAATCCGTGAAACCCATAATTTCCGCATAAAAGAATTACAATGGAATTCCTAACGCACCCGCAACCGTAGCTTATAACCCCCAGATTGGTGGTCAGCGTCCCATAGAAGAAGTCAAAAGTTGATTTGCAGCGCCCCCAGTGAAAAAAGCGCTACACAGTTACCCTCCGTGGCGTTCAAGTGTGCCGTGTACAGTGCCCCGAGAAAGATCATAAAATCAGAAAGCTATTGATTTTTCTCGAAAGCAATGAACTAATTAGGTGTAGTGCAGTGTACCCGCCTCGTAATAAACTCGACCGTGTGACTAGCTTTGAATTTAGTAGTTAGCAAAACTGGCCATTAGAGGGATAACGGGACAGTTTCGGGAATCTTCGAATTTTCGACAAAAAAAAAAAAATGTACCGACGTTTATTCCATGTGAAAGTTATCTGCACTTGTACACCTGGTCAACCAATATTAGGGTCATTTAAAAGTTTCAACAACTTCGCTGTGGACAATAACTTTGTGAATCCAGCACTATATTTTTTACTATCTAAAATTGGTTCATTTTTTACGCTTTCGTTGCGTCTTCAGTAGTATATCCAAAAGTTGCACAGGCTTTGCTGTGCTCTTTGAAGTCAAAGCACAGAGAGATTACTGTCCTCGAGTATAATAATTTTCTATAGAAACATAGAAAATAAACACTAGCAGCCGTTCAATTTCTTTAGTAAAAATGGTGAAACATGGCAGTTCTCATTTGTTAAGCATTCGAGCGCATAATCTCCAGTGCGGCGATGTCCTGCAGCAACACAACTCCTTTGTTAATATCTATTGTAAGGCACTTCCGGGTCGTTCCCTATGAAAGTCTTTCCGTAGTAAGAGCTGCAGGTCCTACGTGTGTGCATGTATATGTGTATACTTCTGCGGCGGCTACTAGCCACACTTTCCTCTGGTACTGAAACCTAAATCTAAGTGTCAGTGGTGGAGCAGCATCAGGCGACTTCTAAGTTCGTCAGCCATCCTTAATTATTGCAATGAATCAAGTTTTTAAACGTTTTTTAAGCGTACAATTATCTCTTCACAAAATCCTTTTCTGACAGTCCATGTTGAACGAGATTTACTGTTTTCTCGAGTAAGTGAAGCATATTGGCCTGAACGCCACTCATCTTGTTTATTTAATCAGCAATTTAAGTAATTATATAAAAGACAGGACGATATACATTAGTCTACGGTATGTATCACCTGGGCCACAATTTTCTATAATAGAGCATAAGCTATGCGAAGTAGTTGTTAGTAGGTGACATTGTGAAGTCGAGGTAGGTGCCTCTTACTATACTTAAGCATGTCTATTGCAACGTCAGCGCTTGTGCGTCTACCACAAACAGACAAATTCAATTATATTTTGGTAAGCGGTGTATCAGTTTCTGTTCTTCTGTTATCATTTTTTATTCAAATTATATTAATTTAAAATATGGGAGAACTGTAGAATGAATAGACAAACTATGTTGAGCTGGTTGTTTTTATTATTATTTTGCTATTATTAGAATATTGTTACAACTCATCTCTCATATCATATATGCCACTTTACTCGGTTAGACTACACACTGTAGTCGGAGTTCCTCCTGTAACTCTTCAGACTCACCTGACACGAGCGGAATGTTTATGAGACGACAGCGCACTGAACTCTGCGTTCCTGAGTGGCACGATCATAACGACGTTTCCGTCTAATAATAGCTCCACGAGAAGCATTACATGCCCAGCTTATCGTTACATCTGTAAACATTGCTGAATCGCTATCGCCCGGCACGATTCTTCTTCTTTTACGGTGAAAACTAGAATAATAATAATAAAAGTATTATTACTACTAGCTTGGCCAGTGAAAAATTAACGGTGTACTAACTTTATTTTAAGGGTTTGGAAAATTTATTGGTACCGGTATGCTTGTTATTAGATTTTAATGTAATTAGTTGCACACACATCAAATTGTATCGTGTTTATAAGTGCAAATCGGTAGTTGCCCGCCCAGTACGAAGTTGTCCTTCTGGGGGTAGTTAACGTAATTGTGATGCGATTTCTCTGCCACGGCGTTTAAAAACGCAAGTGTGAAGCGGCCTTCAAGTTCTACTCACAATTGTTTCAAATGAAACCTTTCGCACTTCCGATATTTATACTGCAGCATTTTGTTCTCCCAACGTGGCTCTATTCGCATGTGAAGCGGAGAACAGATGTTGCTCAAAGGCTGCCCTTATTTGTTGCAAGGGTTCTTCGTCTCTTACTACAGGGGAGCAGTCGTCGACGTACCGGCAGTAGATACTTGGCTCTACTTGGGAGCTTCTTCACCTAGCCGTCATGCAACTGAAACGAACACTTATCAATAATGGATATAACAACTCGATCTTCGACAACGCCCTCAATAGTTATCTGCAAAGGAGAGCTTCTAGTGAAACAGAAAACAACCAAAACGTCGTTCAGATCTTCCACAAGAACCAAATGTCCCCAGCCAGTCAGCTTATAAAACGGATGAGCGCGTAATCCGCTCCATCATTGACTCCAACGTTACTTGTAGAAATAAGGAAGAGAAGCTAAAACTGATCTTATACTACAAAACAAGAAAACTGCACAGCTTTTAGTAGTGTATAAGGCCGCGAGATAGTCGTTTTTGAGGGTAGGTTCCCCTCGCGCCGCCGGGTCATCGCGCCGCCCCTTCCGGTTTCCAAGGCCCCGCCCATTCCGGTTTGTGCCCTCCCCCTCCCCCTGATCCACGCTAAACCGGTAGTGCATCGGGCGTTATAAACCGGAAGCTCACGCGCGAGGGTAGGTTACCCTCAAAAACGACTATCTCGCGGCCTTATACACTACTGCTTTTGATGAAGAACAGCCCACCGCCACCGCCAGAACTGTAGCAGCCTAACGTCAGGTGTGAATTTACTAGCAACGTTGGAGAGTGTGAACTCCACACCAATTCATACATCGGTATGACTACAACTACATTATCAAGAAGATTGACAATGCACCTTAGGATGGGAGCCATACCCAACCACTTTAGAGGCAACCACGGTCAGGAAGTCAAGATAGACGTCTTGAATAACTGTACCAAAATTCTACGCAGGAACACAGACAAAAGTAGGTCAGTAAGTCAAGATAGACGTCTTGATAAACTGCACCAAAATTCTACGCAGAAACACAGACAAAAGTCGGTTACAAATTGAAGAAGCCATGCCTATCAAAGTCAATCATCCTTCCATAAACAAGCAATCGACCGGCATCTCAAGAACCCTGGAGTTACACGGCGATCAACAGTCCCAGCGTCCAGCTCAATGGCCTGCTAGACAACGGCGCTGCTTGGCTGCAGCTCGCTCTCTGTCATCCAGACAGAGGGACAACTAGCACCGCTCGCCCGTTTCAGAGCTATCGAGGGATCTTCCAACTTTCCTAAGTCAGTTCTGCTCGATCGAAGACCTTCCATCGTCTTCGTCGCCGTTGCCACCGCCAGCCCCGCCTCCTGAAGATGACTGCAGGCGTAGTCGAAACGTCGAGGACAGCATTGGCGAACTTCTTCGAAGCACCGGCAACGAGAGCTATACTATGCTATTTCCAAGCAGGGGCAAATAATGGGCGGCAATGCAATGTAGTTTGTAATGATAGTATTACCTGATCTTAGTATCTAATGTAACTTTAGTATTAGGCTGTCTCCTGTGTACCATGTCCCTATGTGTACCTAATAAAGCATATTGGTATTATTATTTATCAAACGCTTTCGACAACTAGAGCGTGTAAATCAGTGTCTCATTAACATGGATCTTTCAGTCGCCTTTAATAAAGCCTGCATATATACATTTACTTAAATCTTCAACGAAAACATTATCACCGGTCATCACTTTGCTCGTGGGTGATAATCACCATCACTAGAAGTATGAAAATGCAAGGAAGTAATGTGGGCCTCAGGGAAAGACATCCAGAGAGCCTAGTAAAGGCACCCTATAAGTTTATCCTTGGAGCTCTACTCTCCAAATCTTGGGAAGGGCGACCACAACAACGTACCCTACAAGGTACCGTATAAGTTTCTCCTTGGAGCTCTACTCTCCAAATCTTGGGCAGGGCGACCACAACAACGTACCCTACAAGGTACCGTATAAGTTTCTCCTTGGAGCTCTACTCTCCAAATCTTGGGCAGGGCGACCACAACAACGTACCCTCGACTCTCCAAATCTTAGGAAGGGCGACCACAATTAAGGCATGCGCAGACGAGCGACGTCTTCGCTGATTTCGCTGGGGAAAAAAATTGTCGGCTCGTCAAGCTTGGCACGATAGTCTAATGTACATGTAATAGGGAAAAGGCTCTTGCAACGGAATGCCTTAAAGTAAATTTATTATTATGTATAAAAAAGGAAATGGAAAATATTGACTGCATAAATATTAGTGATCGTTTGTCCGCCGGATTTTTATTCCTGACACATAGTACTCAGCGACTGGGTACATTGTACAATCTTGAAGCTTTTAAACGAAACTTTTACAAGTACGCTTCTGCTGACTACCATCGTTGCAACTGAGATACAAATTCCTTTCATACTATTGATATTGCAAATGGAAGCGCAACCATTTATAATAAAGTTTTAAGGAAAACGCTGGTGTTGCATACCGTCGTAGTGAATAAAGATTTAACGGGAAACTGAACTGCAAGTTGCCTTTTTCGCGAACCCGATGTAACAGACGACCCAGACCCATCCTGCTGAATTCGCACTTCATGCAATTTTTTCAGCGAGTGTGGTAAAACATTTGTTGACGAAATCCCACTCCCGGCAACTTTTGCTTCTCGTCTGCATTGGGCTTGAGAAATTTGGAAACGCTGTGTACTGAGGGTATTGACAGCAGGAGCAGGTGTGTTATAGACGAGGTGCGAGCGTTTTGGTTGGCAATGAGTTTCAGATTGAAGGAGATATGATATACATAGTAAACTACGTGCAGCAAGAGAGTAGATGGGGCATGTTAAGCCGATGCACAAGTACGACTTTCTTTAGCGTTATCAGCCGGATCCAATAGCGTTAACGTGTACCGGACTACAGTTTAACCATTAACTACACCACCTTCAATGAGCTCTGAGGTTTGACGTAATATGAACAAAGCGCTAAATAACGTAATTATGAACCTTTGTGAATTTACTCTCGCGCCGAAATTTACCAGTCGTGGTTACTATAATGCAAAAATTGTTGCCATTTGAAATTGCCAACAGATTTTCGGAGCAACGTAATGTGCAAGAAGAAACCGTGGATGGTAACCAAATTAAGCGATTTAGCTCTATGCTGATAACACCGACGAAAGTCGCAAATGGGCACCCGACTTCGAGGTGGATGGGGTTCCTGAAGACTCGTAGGTCAAGCAAAGTGCTTTAGGTTTAAACTAAGATATTGTATACTAGCGTTGCCTAGGTGCATTGCACTTGGAAAAGAGAAAAGAATTGATAAACGTGGAATTTCCGTACTAGTTTAAAATAATGCATGAAATCAAATGAAATATGATTTGTTTTAGTACATAGTTGTGGTTTTCTACGGCAAAACAAAATTACTTACATGAGATTTATTTTACTTTAGAAATTAATGAAATTTTGACTGGCGCTAAAGCGATTTACACGATGTAATGATTTCGGGCTGTATTTCTCTCTTTTTTTTTTTTCTTTTCCTTCTCTTTTTAGTACCGGGTCAGATGATCTTCTAAGTGAGATGACACAACTTCCGCATTTTTTTCCAACTCTGACTCATGCTTCTCAGTTCGACAAGCCGTGTTGTACAGAATGCAAAGTGACCTTAATTTATATTTTAAATGATTCCATTGAAGACCAGCACTTAGACATATAATCTGACGCCGCCTATTGATAAGAACACGGCGTGTATATATAATTTGGGTGTGGCCCCTGAGGTCGAGGCACCAATCGCTAGCAAAGTTGACCAGGAATGTATTACTGCTTGTGAGCTAACGGTCAGGGGCTCTGGCTGCTACATAGCGTATGAAAATTAAACAAATTGGCTCCATATCATATGCAGCAATAGCACGCACTTACATCTGCATATTATTCAGCTAACCTTGGTACTTCTTCGACGCAGGATAACAAGGAAGTTAGCTTAGCGCTTTATGTTATTACGTTTTGAGGAGTTGTTTCATGCTGACAGACACCAGTGATAGGTCCGCAACGTAATGGTTTCCCCGCTTGTAGGTTTTACTCGCAACCTGATTGCCACTGATACAGCGAAAAATTCCACTTTGAGAAGCAGGAGTGAGTTCACGGCTATCTCAAAAGTAACTGATGTAAGTTCAACGCTTAAACTTCGATCCAGCGAAAGGAAACCAATGCAACCGCTCGCAGTTCTGGACAAGATTAAGTTCATTCATGAGTAAAGCTTGAGCTTGCTCATACTAAGCCGTGTTATTTTACTACAAAGCTTCCTTAACTTACTGTATGACTTTTGAAAGAACTATGACAGCGAAGTGAAAAGGCTTGGTATCGGGTCGTCCGGAAATTCCGTTTCGACTTCGTTTAGATTAGATTAGATTAGATAGGCGGCAGTAGACGAACCAAAAGGCCCATTCCCAAAGAGACACCGGGACTTACACCCCGGCCCTCTATGAGCTATTGCCATTATGTTAGTAGGATGTAG
>LQNS02278175.1:6116188-6128208 GCA_001587735.2 Parhyale hawaiensis | reverse complement strand
TGGCGACCAGAATTGAACAGCAAATTCTAAGTGTGGCCTCACTAATGCCTTGTACAAGGGAACGACGATGTCCTTGGACTTGTATTCGAAGTTTCTGGTGATGAATCCGAGTACTCTGCTGGCCATTTTCACACTCCTGCATCTCCTTCGTTCAACGGTGGAAATTCGCAGCATTCAGTTTAGTGCATAATATTCTTTCTAAGCTAGCTATATACGATGAGTTATAGAAACAAAATGGCAAATCTTCAGTTACTTAGAACATGATCTAGTCCAAAATATAGGATTACACCTCCATATCGAACCTAGTTCAAGCTATGTTTTTGTGGACGAAAGTTTGGGATCCCATGACCAGTGCTAATTCTGTAACCTCTTAATATAGAAGGTGAAAATTTTATTTTCGATTTGATGTTTTTCTCTTTCCATGCAGGAAACAATGCCTCACAAGCGACCAAAAAAATCGGCGCAGTTTACGGTGATAATTCTTTATCCGAAAGAACTGTACGGAACAGATTCGCAAGGTTCTGAGCTGGAGATTGTAGCCTCATTGTTGAAGAGCGGCCAGGCAGACCATCCTCCGCACACGGTAACCAAATCAAGTCATTAATTGAGAGTAACCCACACTGCACCACCTGAACATGAGTAGAAAGCCTCAACCTAGCAAGCTATTAATAATGATAATTGATTATCTCACATACAGAGCATACAGCTAACGGGGTTTTATTTTGCCCAAAAATTCTTGAATTTTGAAGGTCTGGTAGTGTAAAGAACAGGAGAACCAGTCTGTGGGGAGAGTCAATTAGGGAATCCGCCGCTCATCAGCATTTGGTAAAGCTTGGGTTCTCAAACAGAATAGATACAGTAGCTGGCAGTGTACGAACCATCTGGCCTGTTCCCAGAGAGAAGCCGGAACTCACGTTCTTGCCCTCTATAAGCTATCGCCATGAATTCAGACTCATGAAGATTTCTGAGGATAAAAAAAAAATAAGCGTGGCAAGGAGTGGCTGAAGCAAGCACGATTATTAATAGCTGCGAATCCGTCGAACTAGTTGTAGCATGAAATACTATATAATGGCTTAGAAGCGTTGGTCGTTAAGAGTTCAGTACTCCTGGAAGAGGAGTTTGCAACTGGATAGGATGTTGCTCCCACATAACTTGAGTGAGAAAAAACTTTTGGATTGCATTTCCATGCGCGATTTCCTTTTTAAACGAATTGAAAACGCGCCTCTTTTTAAGGGATCGTGCCGCTTTTACATTAAATTTTCCATTATTGCAGCTACGTTTTTGAAGTTTTTTGCATACGTATATAAAACATAATTTTAAGACATTTCGCTCCTGATATTTTTTTTTTCTGACCCATACAAAACGAGTTATGTTATATTCAAATTGATCATACGCTTCCAATTTTCAAGCTGGAGCAATCCGGTTTACTGAATTACAATCAGCTCGCTTTGCTCTACAATTACTATATAAATTTTTTTTTTAAATTTTGAATTAGTTTTTGATTTATTGAGCAATTTTCGAAAATGGACATTTTTTCGAAAAAAAAGGCTTGAAAAGTCTACAGGAGGACATTTCAAATTTCGTATTTCAAAAATGTTTTTAGTGTAATTGTAGAGCAAAGCATGCTGATTCCAATGTCGAAAACCGCATTACTCTAGCTCTAAAAATGAAGACGTTCATTACCGAAAAAGTGCATTAATTGCACTTTTCATAATAGCCGGGGAAAGAGTGGATTCGTTTTCTTTGAGTAACTCGTTTTCTATAGGAAAATGTACACAAGTCTAACCCGCTTTCTTCAATTTTGTATATCTGTACCAAGTTTTATTCAAATTGGTACAAAAATCATTTTTTTATCAATCACAAACGAAGTGAAAGAGGTGATAATGTTTTCATTGAAGATTTAACTATACATAAATATATTCGTGTGGGTATACATATACATTTGCATGTATATACTAGAGGGTCCAGCTGTCAAAAATGACGACAGTAATTTTGTGATCATGTTTTTTCTCGTTCCGATTCTCAGTCTAGGTTTTGCTGTAAAATAGGTCTCATCGCTGCAGGCCTGATTTCCCATTAATGAAACGCAAGTTGTACAACCTTGAGTTTTGGGAGAGAAAATATCCTCCCTGTAGGATAAGGCGCGAATATCAGCTTGGAATGAGTCAAACGTTGACCAGCACCAAAAAATATATATAGTTCAGTCAAAAGAATTCACTGGAAATGCTCAGGGCTCACCGTAACCTGGATACCAACCGATAGTTGAACCTCAAGCGTCGAAATTTGACTGCAGTGTAAATTCAATATACTAGGGCATCTGCTCAGTGTAAAGTTTCAACTGCTACGAAAAGATTCAGCTAAAGAAAGCATAAAGCATAAGCGAAATGGATTATGCACGATAGGAACGAAAACTCCCACCAAGACTGAGCCCTTCGTACTGCTACGAAAAAAATCAGCTATAAAATAGGCGATATAGCATATGCCCGACAGGATCAAAGATGCTACTTTTGTTCTACCATGCTCAGATGAAGAATCATCATCGTCCTATCAAAAGTACCGAGCTAGTTCTTAAAGTGAAACAAATTTCAGAAAATACAGTATTTCCACTGCTGACCATATATGTCAGAAGCTATATTTGTCACAGTAAACTCCAAAGACTGGAATTTTATGGTATCTAAACTTGTTTTTCAGTAGACAAATTTTCACCTATGTAAATTCTCAACAGCGTGACGGAGAAAAGGACCAATAATAAAACCAGCAAGCAAGTGGGCGCGGAGCAAGCGACAAACAACTGCGCAGTATTATAAAGGGTGTCCCAAAATAAAGGTTGACCCAGTTTCACATAATTGTAAGTCAAAAACTATTAAAGCTACAAAAATTTGGAAAGTTGCATGTTGTTTATCAACCTTTTTTTAGCTATGTCGAAAATTTCACGAAAAAATGTGAAAGCATATTTTTGTAGTATTATTTTTAGTAAGAGACACTACAAACGTGCTTGCGCAAACTTGTTTAAATAGAAATATGATAGTGCTAAAAAATATTTTGAATAATATTTAACAGTTTATTAGTACAGAGGAGCCAATAGAATTTCAAACTAAAGAAAACAACTTAAAATCGTGCTTTAATTTCAGTTCCCTTGGGTGTGCCTCCCATTTGTTTCAGCCCATTGCATTTTCTTCCTCATTGCATTCATAACTCTTCTTATCTGAATATTTTCGTTTCGAAGCAGATTAACTTCCTGATCAATTCTTTGCTTTATGTCGTCTATGTCTCTTGTAGGGGAATGATAAACTTTACTTTTCAAGTGCTCCCATTGCAGACAATCACAGGGAGTCAAATCGGGTGATCTGGGTGGCCACTCAATACGATGATTCAAGGAGATAATGCGATCGCCGAATACCTTACGCGATGAGGCGTTCTAGTTTTATGCATAGTTGTCTGTCTACCCAAAAAGCAATTGAAAGAGTTGAGCAATGTTCATAATTTTTGCAGGGAGTCTGGTCGGTTGCGCTCGATGTAACCCATGCCAAAAAAAAACTAGGATTAGCTGACCATCAAAATTGGCGGGCAATGAATTTTACTATCCACCTAAGAAGAGGTAGAAGGAGTTGAGTTGTAATGATCATTTTTTTCAGGGAATCTGGTGAGTTGTCTGAGATGTGAAAAATAGTAAAAACTTCGAGTTAGCTGGCCATAAAATATGACGGCGTTGAATCTGTAATTCCACTCGAAAAGAGGCACAAGGAGTTGAGCAATGTTCGTATTTTTTGTAGAGAGTCAGGTGCGTTGACTTTGATGTGAACAATGCCAAAAAACTAGAATTGGCTGGCCACCAAAAATGACGGAGTTCAATTTGCCCACTACCGCGGGTGATGGTCTTACACCATGAGGCGTTCTATGTAGTTAATCTATGAATTTCCCTCCAGAAGGTTACAAAAAAGTTTATTATTTTTGTACTGATTTGAATGAAACTTGGTAGAGAGGTGTAAAATCGAAAAAGAAAGTGGGTTACACTCATGTACTTTTCCCATTTTCCTCATAGAATACGAGTTATTCAAGGAAAACAATTTTGCTGTTTTCTTTGAATAACTCGTTTTCTATGGGGAAAATGGAAACAAGTACACGAGTAAAACCCTCCTTTTTCATCAATTTTATATTTTTCCGCCAAGTTTAATGAAGATCGGCTCAGTAATAAAAAACTTTTTTACAATCAAAACTTTAACTTTTAAAGAAAGGCCTACACCTCCCCCTCCGCTCGCCCCACCCCTCACATTCTCCCCACTTAGGGTTGCACTGGCTGCCTAAAACCTCGCCTGCCTGTCCGTCTCATATAATAGCTACTGATTAGGGAAAAAGAATAACCTAAAATTTTCAAGGTTTTTGCCGGCAAGGTCCTTTGCAGCAATTTGTGACAGGCTGTGAGATATGCATGCTTTACCGGAATGTTAAAAAAAAATCCTGGAGTAAGCGGCATAAGCCTTCCTTAGCCCCCCAAGAAGCAGGTTTTTTACCCTAAGAAAGCTTTATTTTGTGTCTGGTAAGATTAAAAATTAGTTCTGGACTAAGAGCTTCTCCCCTGTAACCAGACAATTCTGACAAATTCTGCTCACAACTGGATGAGCTAAAAGAAGTAATTCAAGGAAAACGTCCAGAACTAACCAACAGGAATGGTGTTATTTTTCAATAGGAAAATACGAGCTCATGCGTTTTTTTTTTTTAATCAGACAAAAATTGCTGCAGCTTGCTGGAATGTTTTAATCCCTAAAACAACCGCAACTCTGGGAAGAGAGTATGTTCGAATTAAAGAAAAGATAGACTCATTGCACAAGAAAATAGTTCAAAGCTGGTTGATTAATAAATGACTTAGTTTCATTGCCCTTTTTCTTTCATTTCAAAATCTGCCCTAGCTTTCAGGACTCCACCATACGAACGGGATTAACTTGCCCTCGCCGTGCTAGTCAAAGACGTTTCAAATTTTGTATGCAAGAAATGTATGTAAATCCTAATGCGCAGTATTAAAGTTTTTTTCTATGCATATTGGGGAAAACTACGTCCGGCCACTTAAGAAAACGTAATATGTACTAACGGCAGGCTACGTCAGCAATTTAGAGTACATCTCAAAACTTTAGTCATCGTTCTGTATAATAGAATCGCATAAAGCTGTTGCAAGACAATCCAAAAATAGGTCAGTTACAGGTAATGTTTAACTTAAAGTCGACTTGACCGGCCGCTCCTACTGGCAAATCAAACTGCCTCATTCGCGCTACTGACAGATGCCGACCACAGATGGTCAGAGCTATAGCGTCAGAGGCTGAAAGCTCATGCATCAGTTGCGATCTCCTGACCTTTTCTATTTCTGGTTAGGGCCAGTACCCCTAAATAGCGGCTGAATACGAAAAATGCCCTGTGAGCATGGTAAGCAGAGACTGCTGTTAGGTAGTCATTATTGTGAAACGAGGGTGAATATCATGGCGACTTATAGCCATGTATATCATGATTTAATGTCACTAATATGAAGATTTACGCGCCTTTGCAAAATATCAGACAGGTCCTAAGCGTCCAGATTCTGTTAGGTCTACATTTTATCACGAACGAATACCTTAGAGGAACTTGGTTGTACAGCTGTATACCTGCCTTGAAATACCGGGCTATTTATCGGGATGAACACAAGGTCCCAGGGACATTATCCATGTTACGTCACCTGTGTAGAGTTACAGTGTTTGTTCTCTAACGTTCGTTTGCAGATTGTGCCTAACAGGACATCCAGCTATGAAATTGCTCCACAGTGCACGTAATCACTGACCAGTGCTGTCTGGCATACTTTTCAAACAGGAGTCCAGCATTTTTTTATTTCTATAACTTTCATTCCAGTCGCATTTGGAATGCGTCGTGGTAGTTTGTTAAGTGCCTTGCTCCAAACATGGTCAAACTATTGAAAATTATCGTTGCCGCTGCCTTTCCACAACGTCTCTTCAGAATGAGTGCCTCACAGGCCTGTTCACTCATTTCTGAGTTCCTGGCTACAGTCGTTCAACCAAACATTTACAGCCATATTTATCTTTATTTCCTACAATGACACGTTCTTTAATCTGGCCCCAGAGATCATGATCTTTAAGAACGCAATACTTGACTCTATACATATTTTTTCTGTAGGAATTCATACTCATTTCTGTTGATATATTATATCTACTGCTTTGCATGGTATTTCATAAGTTAAAACATTTTAACCATCACCTACTTCGTTGCTGTCATAGAAGGCTCCAATAGGTAGCGGTATACACACCATTGAACGAAACGTGTCGAAAACGCGTATAGCAATGCTCCCCGACCAAGGTTCCAATTTCTCTCGGTACGGGAACGTAAGCGTTCAGTTACGCCGAGCGTAATTTTCCTCACGACGCCTTTATACTGCAAAAGATCAGTCGGAATTTCACGAAGGTGTTCCGCTTCCTGTGCACGGTCTCACGAGTACGCTCAGTGTTGCGGCGCAAAGGTCTGCGCAGCTATTGCGGAACTGCGCTGGGGTCGTCCGTAAAACTTCATTTACTGGGTCCATACATGAGACAATCGAGCACGATCGATGCTCTGATACCTGCAGTGGCTGTTCTTTTCTTCCGTGAAGGGAACTCGGGCTACCTCTTATGCCAGTGTTATGAACCTTGTGAGCAAGAACGAGGCCGTGGTAAAAGGCTGAGGTGCAAAGCTCATGCTCAGTGATCGGGAGAGTTCCAAGAGGTCCTAAAGGCTAGAAACGTTTCATAAAGCGTTCACAATCAATTTTTTTTACTTGCTACCTTGCTGTTGCAGCTTATCATGCTCCACGGGATAGCCACGAATTAACCGTATCACTTTTAAGGGTAGTTTTTAAGACTTTCAATGTACAACCCGAGAACATGAGCCAAATTCTTCTGCCGTCCTATAGTAGAAAAACACATTCGCTCGTGGAAGACGAGGCAAGGGAGGAAATCGTCCAAGGTGAAAACTTAACGCTTCGGAGGGTGAATGGTACCGCAAATTATCTTATTCATGCTGCAGTTTTCAGGCACTTCATATTATTTTATAATAATAATCTCAGTAGACACTGTTGAAAAGAAAAATTACTTCTGACATGAGGTGAAAGGGATACAGGAAATTCAGAACTATTGCTTTGAATTGAGGTGAATGTTTTGCTGCGGAGGCTTTTACGCTCCGCATATTTCCCTTGTCGGTATTGTGGTTCTTACGTCCATTTTGAGGAAGACGCTTCATTTTCAAGGTCTTGAACGCCGTTTGCACCATGAAGGTTAATCAACCTATGAGAACGTAGGGCTACCGCCGTTGGTATATCCTGGTGCTGCTTATCGCTAGCATGGCTTGGATTTCCTTGGCCTGAGTTGTTACATCTTACCACATTCAGCACAACATACCATAGTCAATATTTACAGCCTTACAAATTCCTGGGATGAAGTGATCTGAAAGCCATTATATCCTCTTGGCGAAATGAGTTTCAGCCTTTAACTCATTATCAACATAGATATATATATATAAGGAAGTTTTCAAGAAATATATATATATACAGTGCCTAGACATAAGTATTTGCACAGCTCTATTTTTTATGTATTTTTTGAAATTTAGGGACTGCTTTAGGATAATTAATCCACTAAGCATATATAACATATATAAAATAGAAGATTTAAACAGAACAGTCAAATGTGTACTTATAACAAGAAAATTTAATGCAAGCAAAAGTAATGAGGGACACAATTATATGACCGAAAAAAAATATGACATTAGTACTTGGTGGCGTGACCTTTATTGGCAATAACAGCATGGAGACGATTGTCATAGCTGTAAATTAACTTTTCACATTGACTTGATGGTATTTTTTCCATTCTTCCATGCAGATAACCTTTAATTCAGTAAGGTTTTTGGGACACCATTTTTTTTTGTGGACACAAGATTTAAGAAGACGCCACAAATTTTCTTTTTTATATTAACGTCCGGTGATTGGCTAGGCCATGGAAGAACATCTATTTTCTTCTTTTGAAACCATTCTTTCGTTAAATTTGCAGTATGCTTGGGGTCGTTGTCTTGTTGGAAGGTCCACCTGCGCCGTCCGCAGAATTTTTTGACACTTGGAAGCATCTTCTTCTCTAATATCTCCCTGTACATGAAACTATTCATCTTGCCATCTATGATATAAAGATCCCCAACACCATGGGCAGTAAAGCAACCGCACACCATGATGCTGTAACCTCCATGCTTCACGGTGGGGATGGTGTTCTTGGAGTCACAGGCGGTACCACGTTTCCTCCATATATGCCGAGCTTCGTTTCGGCCAAAAAGTTCTATATTAGTTTCATCAGACCATATAACCCCTTCCCAAAACTCATTTCCTTTGTCCAGGTGGTCTTTGGCAAAGCTTAAGTGGCTCATGACATTTTTTGCTGTAAGAAGAGGAGTTTTACGAGGAGTGTAAGAATGAATGCCATTACGGTTCAATTCCTTAACAATAGTTCTCTTGCTGACATGCAGTTCCTGACACGCCAGTTCACTCTGAATGTCAGCACGAGTTGTCATGGAGTCATTAGCTACCTTACGTAGCATGTAGCGCCGAGGACGACCCATGATCTTACGCGGAGCTCCAGCTCTTGACAGGTTAGAGACCGCCCCACGCACTTTATGGCTGCGGACTATTGCTCCAACCGTTGAAAAAGGAACATTGGCACGTTCTGCTATTACTCTATAAGTTAATCCCTAACTACGAAATTGAATTATCTGTTTACAAGTAGCATCAGGGATTTCTTTATCTTTGGGCATTGTAGTGAGAGCGTGCGCGACTTCAACGAGGTCTAGAGAGGTAATGATCGCTCCGGCTGTGGTTTGTTTACATTGCATTTGTTTCAAGACGTTTCGTGAACGTTCTAGAATAATTTCCAAGCTATTTTATTCAAATTAAACTATTAAATATCAAAGATTCAACATCATATTTATTTTGGTCAAATACTTTTGTCCCTCATTACTTTTACTTGTGTTAAATTTTCGGCAATTCTTAACTTTAGACGAGCCAGTCTATTTTCTTTATTCGTGGTCAGATTGTTCCGAAACTTGCACAGTATACGTAAAAATGATTTTTAAGAACATTTTATTCGTGTAAATTTTTCGATTTTCACAATAGTTTTTAAGTAATGTTGACGTTAAACTTTCGGTATCATTTTACTTTCACTTACACTGATATTTATTGTGTTCAGTATGTAAATTGGGTCAATTTAAAACAATTTACATGAATAACGTTTTCGTCGCAAATGCTTAGTTTTCGAGATACAGTATATGGCTTTGAAGTTCCCATTGTTTTTCTATGGGAGAAAATACCGAGCGATCTCATACAAGAGAAATTAGGGTTGAATTTGGTAAGTTTAGGTTACGTTAGGTAAGATTAGGTTTGGTAAGATTAGGTTAGGTAAGGTAAGATTAGGTTAGGTTAAGTAAGGTTATGTTAAGTAAGGTTAGATTGAGTAAGGTTAGTTTAAGTAAGGTTAGGTTAAGTAAGGTTAGGTTAGGCAAGGTTAGGTTTGGTTAGGTTCTTTTTAGGTCGCTAGCAAGCCTGTGATGACATCTGCTATTTTCTCCCATAGGAAAACAACGGGAACTTTAAAGTCTAATATCTCAAAAACTATTGCGAAAATGAAAAAAATGCTTGAATAAAATGTTCTTAAAATTCAATTTTACGTATACTGTGCATGTTTCATAACAATATGACCATAGATATAGAAAAGAAACTGGCTCGTCTAAAGTAAAGAATAACCAAATTTTCTTTCTATAAGTGCATATATGACTGTTCTGTTTAAATATTCTATTACTAGTGTCCCGAGCCGTCATTGTAAATGACGGCATATTGGGTTATTAATGACTGGTGCACGTGTGCGATAAATGACGGCTGTAAGTTAGCCCTTCAGGAAAACCCCCGCTATCTCCCGTGCTTATTACTGTTCAGAAG
Source organism: Parhyale hawaiensis (assembly GCA_001587735.2). Taxonomy (NCBI): domain Eukaryota; kingdom Metazoa; phylum Arthropoda; class Malacostraca; order Amphipoda; family Hyalidae; genus Parhyale; species Parhyale hawaiensis. The sequence goes on along the minus strand of LQNS02278175.1, from coordinate 6,118,232 downwards.
GCTTCTTTATTGAAAATTCAGCATTCTGCCTAAGAAATTGGATATATATATTTTAGTGGCCCATGCCGTCATTATAAATGACGGCAATAAATTAACACTTCACCAAAACCCCCGCCGTCTTTCGGGCTGCCTCATTTTTCCCCTATCTAATAGTGAAGAAAAAGATTCCAAGGTACTCAACTTTTTTTTCGCCTTTTGAAATTTGAATTTTCTCCTATCTTATTAGTCGTATTTTCCCCCCTATCTAATACTGAAGAAAAAGATTGCAGGGTACCCAACTTTTTTTTTTTGCCGTAAAAAAACGCCGAAAAAAAATTGCAAGGTACCCCGCTTTTGAATTTGAAATCTGAATTTTCTCCTATCTTATTCCCATAGAGCGTGACAGGAAAGATACAAATATATAAATAAATAAATAAAAACACGACGTGAATTATTATATAGTAGAAGATATATATATGTTATATAAGCTTCCTGTATTAATTATCCTAAAACAGTCCCTAAATTTTTTAAAATATATAAAAAGTAGAATTGTGCAAATACTTATGTAGGCACTGTATATACGTAGTCCTTTTTTTCGGCCATAATTGATGCCCGACTTTCAGAACATATGCGCTTCATGGACCTTTCTGGATATAGAAAAATTACTTTATGGAGGAGAAAGAACTGCTTCTAATGAGGGTGAAACTTTATGTGATTTACCTGAGAAATGCTCTGCCCCAGTGGCCCCGCCTGGCTGCCCATGCATGCTCCCTCACTAGGAAGGAAGTTCTCAAAGCAAGTCATTAGCTGGAGTTCCAGTGCCGAGGTCAGCCTCATAAATATTCTCCTGCAAACTAANCTCTGCCCCAGTGGCCCCGCCTGGCTGCCCATGCATGCTCCCTCACTAGGAAGGAAGTTCTCAAAGCAAGTCATTAGCTGGAGTTCCAGTGCCGAGGTCAGCCTCATAAATATTCTCCTGCAAACTAACTCATCGTGTAGGGTGCAATTTAAATACTATTTTGAGCGTAAAAAGCCAATGGAGTAATTGCGTAGGAGCGAAGCGGCTAACTCGGGCCAGACAGTCCTGCCCGCTGTCATGGCTGCGGGCAGATTGCGGCGCGCTCGGCCTACAAATTATCTATGCTTGCCGGCGTCGCTGCTTCTTACCTCAATTTTACCAATAAAAAATAAGGCCGAAACTGATCGAATCCGTAGAATAGTATTTCGTAATGCGTGCTTAGCTCTATGCTGTCAATGTCGTTTGTGGAGGACTTGCCAAAATGTTATTCTGAAGAGAAGCCAAGGTTGGAATTTGGTGGCTTGGGTATATATTTCTAAATTGTTTCACTTAATGGTTAAGAATGAGGTAGTCATAAGCTATTACGTCACGACGGAGCAGAAAATAATGTAGCTTTTCATGTCTTCACGATGGTGAGCAAAGGATGTCTTGCTCTGCCGCAAGTTATCTCTTGCGTGCCGATGCTGCTGCATCTTACTCAGTTTTAGGAATCAGTTTTAGGAATCAAAGCTAGGACTAAAAGTTTCTGACATTGCGGAATATTTCATAACGCGTGCTTAATTTCTACACGGTGCCCTGAGTAACTGATCACTCGTGAGGTAGTCCTAAGTGTGACGACGCCAAGTGCCGTTATTTCCCTGCATGATTGTGACTTATACATGATCAGCCGTGGAGTAGTCTTTGGTGTCTATTGTATGAAGACGTTTTGTTGTGCCACTTCGAACCTGCACGATTGCATACCGCGGGGGATATAAGTATTCGTACACCATGAAATTGTTTATTTAAAAAATCTAGAGAGCGAAAAATAAATTAATAAATATATGAAACTCCATAGAAACTCCATAGAAATTTATTTGTCAGAGCAATTAAAAACATATATGGTCATAATTGAAACTTATATGACTAAAGGTCGCTCTAAGCCAAATCGCTTCTTGGACCTAAAACAGGTAACAAAATTTCAAAGCAATCAAACGAGGAAGTAAAATCCTGTAGTAGAAAAACATCATTACAAAGATAATACCCTCTTTATACAATAATTAATGAAAC
>LQNS02278175.1:6102616-6114160 GCA_001587735.2 Parhyale hawaiensis | reverse complement strand
TATAGTGATAGTAGTGTCAGTCCGGCGACACCTTAAGAAATTCCTTTAATTTTACGGGTACATCAAACTTTAAAGGCGACACGTTCATGTACCCCTTATGTAAAACGGGACTGAAATCCTCTTCCGTAGACTAAAATCAAGTGAATAATAACTCTACGGGACTGTTCCGCCGTCTTCTCGATAGTAAAAATTTTGTGTGCTGTCACCATCGTCTGTGACCAACCACCCCTAGTACCAGCCCCCTTCCAATGAGCTTTTACCTCCGAGAACAGAGATTAGGTCCTCCAGGACTGATTCGCGTAGTGTTCTAATGTATATCAGACCGGTATATATCATAGAAAATTAGGTGAACCAGTCCTTGCGAACCTAACCTAGGTTCTCGGAGGTAAAAGCTCGTTGTTGGTTAGCTTCGTGTACCCGTAACTAGTGTTTTTTTTTTTTTGTCATATGTCGCCCATTAGACACTACCATCACTTTATAACTATATATATATATATATATATATATATATATATATATATAGAAAGAGATAATTTGCCGTAATACTGAACAAACGCTTTGCCACATAATATTAAATGTTGTTTTAAAATAGTTTTTTGTGTTGTACGAATACTTTCTTCAACCCAAAATATATAAATTGTTGTATGATTTCTATTATATTGGAATTTACTTGTTTTGTTGTCGGGTGTGTATTGTGTACTCAAATATACGAATACTGTGTTAATTTTTTTTCGATAGATTTTTTTAACTGAACAATTTCATGGTGTACGAACATTTATTTCTCCCACTATCGCAGCATGCGAAATCTAGCTTGGTCGGTGGTGAAGTTCCATCTTGATTGTTGACGTCGCCGCTTCTTGCGTCAGTTTTACGCGTGAAGCAAAAGTGCAAAGTTCATTTAAGTTGGGCAATGCTACTCCAGAGCGTATACATAAGTTTCATACTGCTTAGTAAGCTGTACTTTGTTTTATGTACATACGTCATCATTGGCAATGTCTTACCAAAGATTATGTCACGCTTGCATGACTCTTTGGACTGCATGAGGGTGGCGCATTCGACCCACAAATTTTTCTTGCTTGCGGACGCCGCTGCCCAACTTTTTCTGAAGCAATATAACGATAAAATATATTAATTGTATGGAACTCTACCGAGCAGCTAGCAGGTGTTTAACCAAATATTGCCTAATTGTCCTTTGTGCGAATTATTTCAATCAATGTTGATTGCAGTCTGCAAGAAATGAAAATGCATGCGTTGGTTTGAGGGCTATATAGTTTACACTGTACGTTAGTACATACATAGTCTGCCTGATTGAGAGAGCTGAGGGTTTTGGCATGACAGAGCATAAAATTAGCGTTGCTCCGTGCTTCATTACGTCTGTGCAACCGGTGATGCGTCGAGAATTCGTTTATGAATGTTCAATCGAATGAGTTAATCTTCAGTTTTAGCTTAAAACACTTAAACTTCCATATAACAGAATTATAATTTGAATTATCTACCATAAAATTATCTTAACACAATCATTTTCTACATAAATCAGTTTCATAAAGTTTTCAAAATCCGTTGTACCAGCCGTTTGCATTCTAGTATATAGCCTGATCGAGGGAGTCTGACAGACTTGTGGTATGAGATAATTAACTTGCGTACGGGAAGCATTTCTGTTGTTCATGAATCTATCATTGGTAGCGGGCTGACCGATATACACGTTCTCTATTACTCCACTTCTGCCGCCAAGTTTACGACTGTGTAATAGAGCCAAAACCTATGTACTGCACTTCTGCAATACTTTTACACCTTGGACCTACAATACCCTGTACCCATCGGCTAGTTTCGTACCGTAGGAGTGTTATTACAGAAGTTACGTTACATGATCACTCACTGGGTGCTGGGTTCACTAAGTACCATGTGCTATAGAAAGTGCTCCATCATATGGTGATCAATAAGGTATAAAGGCGAGTTCACACGTCATTCATCGTAAAGCATTCGAATAAACTGATGGACTTAACATGCAAGTTCAGTTGGTGGAAGGGGACAAGGTAACTACCCTATAGTTCCAAGGATAAAACACGTCCGTTTTCTCAACGTGCTGCATGGGTCAAGTTCAATAAAAATATAAACACCGATTTCATCCATTATGGGCATAGTGAATCGACAAAAATAAGATTTTGTCGGCACGTTAATGATGTGAATCACTACGATACCGCAAACCCTGGAACAACCGATTGATCGAGCCCCCAAACGAAGAACGCGGAGTTTGTTTTGAAAAATCTGTTCGTCACAGTGTACTCCTTTCACTGTCATTTCTTTATTAGGCTGACTCTGTTGGAATCATGCAACAAGATAATGGGATGTTAACGTAACTATCAATAAACGCAAAATGTAAACAAACGGCGGCATAACTGAGCGCCATGACGATGACTTGACATCGAGACGTAGGCTGCCACGAGTCAAAAAGGATCAAATATTTGCCACAGAGCTTGAAAATCGCATGCTTCATAATACCTCTTCGAATTTGGAGGGACGTAAAACTCCGATAATAGTGCCCATTTCTGCTATTTCTTGGGCACAGTAACGCCTTCGGACGAGTGGATGAGAGAACACGTTGATATGAATGACGTGTGAATTCGCCCTAACAGTTCACAGCACATTATGATTCAGAAAATAAGAGAGAGGGAACCTTAAGTATGCCAATAGAAATGCAAATTAAAACATGGTGATGCTCTTACATGGTAAGTCACAAGAGAATGTATGAGAACAACGGGAAAATGAAGCAATGATAGAAAAAATACGAGCAGAAAGGGGAGCAAAGCATAAGAAGAGATATCTGAGATGCCTAACAAAATTTTCGTTAAGTATGTAAGGTGCCCTAGAGCGCGTATAACGTGCCTGGCTAAGCAAAGAAAGTGCCCTAATAATAGAAGAATTTCACTGGCTGAATTAGTAAAAGGTGCGCAAATAATAATGTTGTCGCGTTCAAACACAAGCAACTTGTTGCTTCGGAAGAACATGACAATGAGGAAAAAGAACGAGTTGTCGCCCAGCACTTCCAAGAGCGTGATTGATTTCTATTGAAGCGGCGCCGAGGTGCTGCCTGCACTAAGAGCTGGTATGAATGAAGTTAGTTGTGCCGTACGGAAGGACTGTGTTATGTTAACGGATCTCGCTCTTCTCCCTTACGACTCAATCACTACTTGCACTTACGGTTAGCATAACAAAGCGCTTCCTTATGCAGGTTTCGCAAAAACCCAAGCTGAGAACATTTTCTACTCCCCGCCGCTATAATCAAGCAGGTGCTCTTCAGCATGTCTCACATCTCAAAGTTCTTCCTCATGGTGGAACTGCATGAGCTAAAGCATTTAGTTTTTTAAACTCTCTGGAAAAAGAAGTCCGTTTTTATACAGACCGTTGACTCTTTACGGTGGTGTAGCGAGTGAAAAAGGAATATTATTTATCCTCGTTTAACGAATGAAGCGATGATAATTCTTAGGTCTGTGTGGCACTGAGAGGATCATTTCCTCCTATCAGCTCGCAGAATTTCTTCATTTCTCAGCAGCGATTGTTCACGATTATTTTTTATGAATCAAAGAAAATCGTCCCTTGTATGGATGAGGTATGGCCCCTATATTTCTTTATTTTTTTTTTTTAATAGAACGCCTGCAATTGACTTTGTCAGTCAGAACGAGGGTCGTCTTCAAGTCTTCCGGTGCCACAGCTCGGACCGATAAGCTTCATTTGGAGCTCGTAAGCTTCAATGGCGAAGTGATTCTTAATACGAGTCAGGCTCCACTGGTCCCGCCCTCTACTGTATGGATCTTCTCTTCCGCATTGCGCAGCGCGCGACTCAACGTATCGTAACAAAAACGTAACGCGGAGCTGTGCGCACGCATCCGAGTTTTGCGCATATGGCGTCTCTGCTGTGTTAGTGTGCTGCCTCCAGACTTGTGTGACATGAACTGAAGGAAATTTTTGTGCCTCGGTTAATATACAACAGCACCATTGTTGAACATTTATAGGTTACTTATGCTATGCATAAACAGACTATGAACGTGTTTACGCGAAGTACTATCTGAAAATTTTACCGATGATTCATGTACGGCAGCATACAAAGTATAGCTGAAACTTTACATCTATGTTAGTTAATTTACCATATAAAAACTGGATGTGAATGTTTCTACATATGACACAACATACTGACTGGAACTTTATATGGCCATGCATGATGCAATGGCTGAAATATTTGTAAGTTTTTAACCCAGATGTGATGACTGAAAGGGGCTGGTTTGAAGCATCAAGTATTGAAGTAGTAATTGGCGTATGGAATCCAGCTCTACTCCAAAGCTAGAGTTATAGATTTGGATCCAGTTTGTGCTCAGATGAGTTCACTCCAGGTGCTGATGAACGATGTGCTGAGGCTCCGCACTGGCCAGAAGAGATCGGGTCATGTTCCAATAGATCAACTGATTGAGGTAACGGGATTCTTGTCTGTGAACAAGATGGCAACGATATCCATTGTGATGGAGACCAGAACGAACCGTGTTCGTCCATGCTCTCTTCAAGCCCGATAGAAGAACACCAGCGAGTGACGAGATCGCAGCCGAAAGAGGAAATCCAACTGGCCGGTGTCAGGAAGTGAAAGTCGTTTGTGACACAAGCACAAAAACTGTAGAACCTAAATCTCCAAATTGGCGACATCGAGAATAAAGAAGATTTGAAACGCATTGTCCACAATATAGTAAAGTTTTTGCACATCTAAATGGAAATATTTTGTAAAATATCGTGCAGCTGTACGTAATAGTGTGGTTCCTATAACTAAAACTTATATGGATTGTACGCTTGAAATAAAATTACATTACATCACGCAGGTAAAATTTTATATGGCCTCAATATGTACAAACTTATGGTGAAATGATAGCTTTTATGGAACAGTAGCTACAGGTAGTCTTCATGAAAGTCGTGCTCGTTTTATGCAGTCCTTTATTTAGCTTCACAAACATTGATCCAGGCAATCCTGGCCATGTAAGTACTCCAGCATTCGTTTAGTGTGCACATTCTGGCAACTTTATTGTTTACTTGTTAGAGGGTATAACCTACATAAGCTCTGTGTGTATCAAGTTAGGATCAAAATATTTAACAGATTCTAGTTCTCTTTATATTCAGTTAGAATTATAATTTCAAAATTTGTCATATATAGATGAGTAATATTAGTATCCAGTTTTAACATTGATGAGCCTCACGCATCATTTCGATTTAAAGTGTCTTACCTGACCCTCTGAGCAAATTTAAAAATTACATTCGTTGAAAACCGAAGTATTTCTTGAAACCCTTTAGTTTTTCTTCTGTAACGTTAAAATATATGATTAGAGCAAAACTTAATAAATTTGATTTATGTCCTGTCCTTGATATAGACCCCCGATTTAAAGAAGCGGTCAAAGACTTACATCGAATACTACTTCTAATTGAATGTGACGATTTCACTGCACGAAATATCATAGCCAAAATGCAACAAAATATTTTTATTAACCACAGTTGAATGTGCTTACTTCTGTTTGTGGCATACCGACTTGCACTTTTAAGTTACTGACTAAAATTCAAATAAGTTGATTCATACCTACTGTATAAACGCAAAAGCTTGTCGTTCAGATTGGAAATTAAAGAATATGCAAGCAAGACATGTCACGAGAATGCACAATATGTATACCCACTGCCTGTATACGCTCATAAACGATGTTAAATCTACAAAATCAGCAAATGTTTTACGTTCTTCTACCTCCTTGCTTACTACAGTTAGTTCGAAAAACTAACTGTTTTCGCCTTGAAAAACCTTAATGTTTCAACCTCTATGAGCTAATGTACTCTATTTGTACACTATAGCATTAGGTATGGACATTCATGAGTCGGACAGCAGCAATCCAATTCCCCATGAACACTGGCCTGCTTTTTCAAGGTGGGATCTGTACGTATCTGGCGTACATTGAAATCTCCTAAGGTGAGTTCAAATCACGCATCATTGATAACAACGCCTTCACTCATTCACTCGTCCGAATGTTCCGTTACGTCGTTGTCAGCACAACTTAGTGTCTGTCATAAAAAGTTATTAAAATGTTAACCTTTCAATCAGTTTCCTTTGCAATGGTCACTAGACAAGTTACAGATGTCTCTTTAAATTTGGAGTGAAATAAAACTCAGAAACAGTGCAGTTTTTTCTGCTATTTTAAAAGCACAGTAACACACTCGTCGAACAAGTGTTGAGTGAACTCGTTGATATGAATGACTTGTGAAGTTGGCCTAACGATCATCCGGTACTCGCATGCAGGCGTACAGTTGCGTGGGCTGTCTACCCCTATGTATAGTACGTTCTTATTCACCATAGCTAACTTTGTTTATCCTATTAACGATCTCTTGGTTTCATTCCATTCGGTTTAAGTTCTTTTTTGGGGGAATGATGTTTTAGTGGACATTAAGGTCTGTCCGTGATATGGCGCTGGAGGGCGACGTGCAGATGTGTCAAAAAAGTATTTGGACAAACCAAAAATATTTTTTGTCTGTATTTCTGTAAAACGCTTGTCAATTAAGCATGTAGCACGATAGTACTAGCACACAAAGCATATTCAAGGAACAGAAGCATGGCATTGTACCAAGGACAACTTTATCGTAGTCCTTCTATTCTGCATATATGCATTTAGAATTTATATAACAGTTTATGAAGTAAATGGTGAAACTGAATTTGGGCAGTTGAAAATATGTCATATGTTTCATTGCTCCTCCTTTAGGAGAAATGTTGGTTTTTAAACGATTGCTGTAAGCTTGTGTAAGCTGACGGTAAATGTGTAAGGAGAATGTTTTCCATTGTTTCTTGGTGAAACTGTTCAATTCTTCCAGGTCTGACGGTAGTGTTGCTTGAATCTGTTTCTTCAGTTAGGACCATAAATTTTTGATTGGGTTCAGGTGCGGCGATTCATTTGATCATACCCCTATTTGCTCCTTACTATTTCCCAGTTGCTGCAGCTTTGTGTTTCAGAGCAGTATTCTGTTGAAACCACTATTAATCTATCCCAATTTTTCTCCTGATAGCTGCAAATTGTCATGTAAATCTGTCGATAGTTGGCTCCATTCAATTTTCTATGAGTTAACCCTAGTGTTCCTGTCACATTAAAAGAAGAACAACCCCAGATGCCGTTGTTTCCATCGCCATGTTTCACTGCCGGGATAGTATTTTTTTATGACATATACAGGACCGTTTTTCGCAAAAGGTAAGTTTTTCATTACGAACATGAAGTTCGATTTTACAGCTTTCGACCATAAATCTTGTTTAAAGAAGCCTTCCTCTTCACTCATCTGTGTTTTAGCAAATTTCTATTTTGATTTTAAGTGCTTCTTTTTCAAAAGGAAAATCTTACTGGGACGACGTAAGTTTAGCGCTTATCAGTGAAGTACATTACTGAGTGTTTTTCTGCAAACATTTAACCCATTTGTGTTGAGGACAGTCTGAATTTCCTGTCGAGTTACAAAAGGGTTATCTGGAACTTTCCACATTAGTTGTCGGTCATTTGTCTCAGAAATTTTTCGAGGAGCTCCAGATCTCATCTCATCCTAACACATCTCGTCAGAGTTTACGTACGCACATTTTGAAAGCGCATCGGAGGTGCGTTGCAGCACTTGGAATAGTTGGAACAGATCTGTCGTTACTGGAGCAAATCTTCCTTTGTGAGCCACAGACCTGCCCCAGCTCGACACTTTTTTGCTCTCAGCGACCTTGCCAAACTCAGCGTGCATTCCTAAGCTTGAGCGAGCACAGCACCTGCAGCCGAGGTGTCGCCCACCCTTATGCTCCACAATAGGTACTATTGCGCTCTCTTATTAGTTAAAGCTCCTTTAAATGACAACGACGACTAGCTTTCAAATCTGCCATTTGTCATCGTTTTGCAATCACTCTAATTGTAATGAAATGCTTTCGTTCATATTTCGCGCTCATTGTAATTTCGACAAACAATAGACGGTCAAATATGTACATTAGGTTATTATTACCTCCGCCAAGGAGGTTATGTTTTCTTCGTGTTTGTTTGTCTGTCTATTTATATGTCTGTCTGCCACCAAGATAACTCAAAAAGTTACGAACCGATTTGGACGAAATTTACAGGGATTGTTAGGTATGTTAGAAGGAATATATTATTAACGTTTGGTATAGATATGTCCATCAGTTTGTTTGTCTGCCTCATTTTTCTCAATGCCGTAACTCAAAAAGGTAAAGATGGATTTTTATGATATTAACATGAGTTGTTAGGTATATAACAACGAGTAAATGATCAAATTTCGGGAATGATCCCTTTGTTCGCTCGTTCGTTTGCCACTGTTTTTAATTTTATGCTTCTTAGCACAATAACTCAAAAAATATTGAATGGATCTTTATGAAATTTATAGGGGATGTTAGTTATGTTAAATGACATAAATGATTAAATTTTGGTGCAGATCGGTTTGTCCTAACGTTTGTTAGTAGTATAACTCAAAAATTTATGAACAGATCCTTCAAAAAAGTTGCACAAGCTATTATGACTATCAAACGACACAAATGATTAGATTTTGGAGTTTATGCAAAGAAAATTATGGTTTCAGAGCCAATTTGAATTTTTTGCTACCGTTGACTCGCTTGGCGGAGGTATGCGCTCTCAGAGTGCTCTAGTTTTGCCTTATGACGACTGACGGATCGCAGATCTACTCTAAAGAACTGCTATTATCTTGCGCGAACCGCAACGATAGCTGAATACTTCTTCTATTTTATTTTACGAATTTACTCTGTTATTACTTTTCACCATTGCAATGAATGCAAACTGTTTTCAGATCAGTATTATGCTCCTAAATATGTACTAATTCATAGTGGCGACTGCGAACTCTTCAGTCTGTTCTCATGTGTGCCCTTTTTTATTTTGCCCAAATTATCACCTGTACTCGTTACTATATACTTCACTTTACCACGACCGTTATATGTTTATGTTCTAAAAAAGCTACTTTCAAGTCAAGCATTTACGTTACCTACACTAAAAATTACTTCAATATCTCTTTTTTATCTAGGGCCCACCCAAACTGTCGCCATGACATTTTGTCTCCCCCTTGCAAATTTACACGCACACTCGCAACTTTTAACGTCATATATTATTTCATGGGCCATGAAGTAGCGGCGCGTACTAGCGTTACATAAAGACGCTATACGGCCCATGGCATCACCGCAGGACTTCACGTCTGCGCGCTTCATATTTTGCACAGGAGTGTGACCACGCACCTTCAGCTCATCAGACGCTAAGCAGAAACTGCTTGCACTGTTCACGTTATGTGGATGGGGCTTGAGTGCGGCGTGATATACAGTGGATGGGGTCAAGAGCAGCCATGACCACTGGTGTGTCAGTGCTTTGCCCTTTAGCATATCAAGGAGCCGTTTTCTCACGTTTCAGATAGTGCTATTTGTTTAGTAATTCGCCCCTACATATGACGATGGATGGTTAAATATTAATCAAAATCTTTTAAATTAAGGAAAACGGGAAAAGAAATTGAGAAAAACAAACGCTGTCATATCCTCGGCTTGAATAGTTTCTGCTCAAGCGCAGCAGGTGCTCCAGTTTCCTTAGCACGAATAATCTACCATGAACGTCGACGTTTGTTGTGAGCGCTCTTAAGGCGCACCGTAATGTGAGTAGCTGACCATATCTTGGCCTCAGACAGAAGCCAAAATACACGGCTCTTGGTAAGGCTACCTACTTAGAATTAAGACAGGCGACAGTACTGCGCACTATTTGAACTCAGACCCCAATTTTTCACTGGACAAGTGATAAAAAAGTTCTTGACTTAATGAGATTATTTAGAACTCGCAAGGCATTGGCGTGCGAATTGACTCAGTGACTAGCGGATTCGGATAATGCTGAGGACGCGATGTTAGGAACAGCGCTGCATTGGCAGTAGTGCTGAAGCGTGCTGCTGCCTTCATGTACGCAATGCATCCCTAGCGACATGTGGGGGCCGCCGCACCACAAGCTCAATGACGGTTGTAGCTTTTGGGGCCACCCTGATTATTAATGGACTACTTAATACATTGTATTAAGTAGTCCATTGTACTTAATTGTACTACTTAATACATTGTATTAAGTAGTCCATTATACTACTTAATACATTGTATTAAGTAGTCCATGGTAGGGATTATGTTTGTGACTAGGCAAGCCGGATCCTCTTCCTCATCTGTTGGACTCCAAACGCAAACTTTGGTCATTCCACTGCACTGTTTCCGGCCCTTGTCATGCTTATCGCCCAACTAAACATCATGAAAAGTTAAAATTTTAATACATTTTAGGTTAAAGAAAAAGAAACCTAGAACTAATAAAATCATTTACTGTACGTGAAAAAAATAGGAAAGTATATGTTATCTAATTATTGTGCGTTTTCGTGCATGTGTTCTTTAAATCGTATCTATTCTGTAGAAGTAACAACTATACTCTTTCATGTTTCTCTTAAAGCCAGCAGGTTTTCAGCAGGCCACTAACAGAAAGCTGACGTAACACTAACACCTGTTCATTCCATAATATGAGTCTCATTGCAGCTACCCTTAGACCCTACCCACCAATAATCAGCAGTAAGTATCATAGGTTCTAACAGCTGTGTATCATATTAAGAAGTATAGAATTCTTTCACACATCCTACGCTTGTGGAGCATTGCGGCCCCTAACTTTTATCAATAATATAGGTAACGCTCTGCTACGCATGGTCGGGGTATTGATAAGAATCTTATCATATCAATTTCAGTGCTGTCAGTCTATGGAGTGATATTTTCATGTCATAAATTCAGCATAGAGTGATTTTCCTGACACTCTTAACAATATTATGTTACCTAAAATCTGCATGGGTCCCTGCAGACGCTCCTTGTTAAGATCAACCTAATCAGGAAGTCATAAAGTGTTCTAACAGGGTCGCAACTATTTGTCAACAAAACAGACTTCAAGGAATCAGAGGTAGGGAAGAATGCGTTTTATGCTAAACATAGAAAAAGGTCTCGATTTTATTGCCCCACTTAGAGTTTTTGTCGGCCACAGCAAGCGATGTGCGGACCGCCTCCCTAGTTGGCTAAGCTTGATGTGGGAGATCCTTGCTCTGGTGACGGAGACTTGAGCATCTCAGTCATTTAGTACCTCCGGGACTTGCCGGACTTGCTCTGGTGACGGAGACTTGAGCATCTCAGTCATTTAGTACCTCCGGGACTTGCTCTGGTGACGGAGACTTGAGCATCTCAGTCATTTAGTACCTCCGGCACTTGCGGGGCTTGCTCTAGTGACGGAGACTTGAGCATCTCAGTCATTTAGTACCTCCGGGACTTGCTCTGGTGACGGAGACTTGAGCATTTCAGTCATTTTATACCTCTGGGACTTGCAGGGCTTGCTCTGGTGACGGAGTCTTGAGCATCTCAGTCATTTAGTACCTCCGGGACTTGCGGGACTTGTTCTGGTGACAGACACTTGAACATCTCAGTCATTTTGTACCTCCGGGACTTACGGGACTTGCTCTGGTGACGGA
>LQNS02278175.1:6031281-6053486 GCA_001587735.2 Parhyale hawaiensis | reverse complement strand
TGGTCGCCTGCTCCCTTGCTCCTATGTTGGTCCGTCTCTCCGTCACGCAGTTAAGAGTTTAATAGGAGAAAATTCATGTACTGAAAAACAAGTTGAGATAGCATACAATTTCTGCGCTTGGAGTACCGGAGACATATATAGCTATGGATCTCCGGCCTCTGGATGCCGGGCTCTGGATCCCCAGCCTCTGGATTTCCGCTTTCATTGTTGAATGATATCGTAATAGTTAAATCTTCACGCTGAGCAGACGTTTTTTTATTGAACTAACATCGCAGTCAATTTTCGACTCTGGAGGTTCAACAATCAGTTGGTATCCACAATACGGTGAGCCCTGGTCATTTCCAGTGAATTCTTTTGACTGAACTATATTTCTAAGTGCAGCTTAACGCTTGATCAATTCCAAGCTGATATTCATTCCTTATCTTGCAGGGGGGATATTTGTTATCGCAAAACTCATGGTTGTACAGCTTGCGTTTCACTAATGGAGGATCAGGCCTGCAGGGATGAGATCTATAATCCAGCAAACTCTATACTTTGAACCGGAATAAGAAAAAGCTCAATCACAAAATCTTTGCCGTCATTTTTGACGGCTGGGCTCTATTGTCAATTAATATTAACAAGCTGTGAAGTACCACTGAATTTATTTAAGTTCCCCGCTGCGTATCCTATTTACGTTATGTTATTACTTCAGTACATTGACAGTTTTACTCTCAAGCAAAAGCTACTTCCTCCAAGGAAGGAAGAAATGCTTCAAAAATAATGGCTGATCGTCGTGAACTCAAATCAAATATAGTTCGCTGTATGGATAAAGTAGTACAAATCAGACTCCGTGGCAGCGTTAAGAGAAGCTTTAGATATCTTCATTGTTTACATTTCAGGGTTGACTGAGCAATTAGTGTATTCAATATAATATTAAAATATGTTCGCCATCATCTAGAACCTGGTCTATTTTCTACTTATCACTTTTCAACGAAGAGTAAGAGGCTACCAGAGTCTCCAACCCCACCTAATTTTCGTTCATCTGTTGTCTTAAAGCGTGGCAGAAAATCAATAGATAAATAACTAGAACGCCTCAGTGGCGTAAGACCATCACCCGCGGTGGGAGCAAATTTTATTGCCGTCATTTTTTATTGCCAACTAATCCTAGTTTTCTGGCATGGGTCACATCGAGGACAGCCCACCAGACTCCCAGCAAAAAATCAAGAAGATAGCTCAACTCCTACCTGTTTTTGGGCAGGGAGCAAATCTTATTGCCGTCACTTTTTATGACCAGCTAATCCTATATTTAGTTCTTTTTGCATGGGTAACATTGAGGACAGCCCACCAGACTCCCTGCAAAAAATCACTAACCTAGCTCAACTCTTTCTACTTGTTTTTCAGTGGAGAACAAATTCCATCGCAGTCATTTTTTTATGGCTAGCTATTCCCAGTTTTTTGGCATGGTCACATCGAGGGCAACGCACTAAACACCCTGCAAAAATTTATGAACATTGCTCAACACCCTCGACTACTTATTGGGGGACAGACAAATATATATATATATATATGCAAATATATATATATATATATACTTGAAACTTCAACGAAAACATTATCACCTCTCTCACTTTGTTCGCGACTGATAACAAACAGATAAATACACATCGGTCTTCATTATATAGTAGACTAGACGAACGGTTTAATAAAGTTTATGCTGTGACGACGACTGTCTAGTCTAACACATTTCACAAGCTGCAGAGTTTATTTGAAGTGCATAGTTTGTGTGCCTTGACGGCACCTGCCGAGTCTAACTCAGTTTGTATTTTGCAGACTTGATGCGGGGTCTGCAGAGTCTGTGGACCTTGGCTGCGTCCGGTCTGCCGTGGCTCATTATGTGTGTCTGCACACCGCTGGGTCTCGGTCTGCATGGCCCAGACCTCACGGCGCCTTCCAGATCCACCCACATCTACTCCCCCTTCGTCTACCAGGGACCCAGCAACCCTATGGGCCTTGGGCCCGGGGCTCAATCGGTCGGTGATTTTGGCCGCTGTANGGCTCATTATGTGTGTCTGTACACCGCTGGGTCTCGGTCTGCATGGCCCAGACCTCACGGCGCCTTCCAGATCCACCCACATCTACTCCCCCTTCGTCTACCAGGGACCCAGCAACCCTATGGGCCTTGGGCCCGGGGCTCAGTCGGTCGGTGATTTTGGCCGCTGTAAGTCCGTGGATTCAAAACTGGGCAATGCCCCACGGGGTGTAGAAGAAATGCTTAGATCTGAGCGGCGGCGTAGGAATCGATATAATGGTACAAGTAATAGCTAATTATTTTAGTACAAAGTACATTTTGCTTATAGAATAATGCATAGCAAGCCGGTACCTGTGGAAATTCCCAACAACAGAAGCTCATACTTCATTTGAGCCGTCATATCCTCACCCGCATCGTTAGATAGGAATTATGAACATATCGGGCTATACAAAAGTCCTGACCTGTTTTGTATTTTCAAAGTGGAAAACTCATTTCAAACACTTGATGAAATTTATTGACAATGACTCATTTCTAAACTATTTCAGATAATATAATATCTGGTAACAGTGCTCATTTTTATACATTGTTGGTAATGGAAATAAAAAGGATAAAGATAGCAGCTCTCCGCGCAAGTCACCAGCAGGCGACCATTGTTAGGTTGCAAAATGCCAGTGTATCAATGGTGAAACTGGTCGAAAACCGCCTTGAGAATAATGAAAGCCTGAAAGATCGACCACGTTCAGGCAGACCACAAGTTATTCAACGGAAGAATGTTCGAAGAGCCTTTGAAAATGATCCAAAACTCAAAATGATTGAATTTGCGAAGAAGATTTCTGTGTCATCCGTGTCAAGAGCTGTAAAGAGTTAAGGTGGAAAGAGCTCAAAGCGTCAGAAAAGGCCGCTGCTAACTGCTGACATGGTTAAAACGCGCCAAGAGCGATGTCTCCGCCTTTTCAATGACTTGATAAGTCATGGAAATCGAGTCATCATTTTCTCAGATGGAAGACCTTCACCGTGGATCCTGTCTTCAACAAACAGAACGATCGAGATGTGAGCTTTGGCCAAGACATCTCTGATGTTCGTTATGCCTCCACAACAAAGCATCCCGCCTCTGTGATGATGCTTGGTGTTGTGGCTTCCAATGGAGAGAAAGATGCCTCCAGTGTTGTTCAAGGGCGGTTACAGGTTGACGGGGGCTGCATACAGGGATATCATGGCCGCAAAAGTTCTTCCTTGAATCTGAAAAATCGTCATAGATGGAAATTACGTGTGTCAGCAAGATAGTGCACCATTGCACACGTCGAAAAACGTCCAAAACTGGATGAGCCAAAACATGACTTTCTACCCCAAAGACTTTTTGCCCCCACAGTCACCTGATCTCAATCCTCTGGACTACAGCGTGTGGCTGCATATTGAGAGCAAAGCATGCAAAGATCGCCACAACATTGAGAAGCTAAAAGCCTCTGTGAACCGCACTTGGGCCCAGATGAAGAAGAAATACGTCCGTTATGCGCGTAAGGACTTCCGACCACGATTAGGGCGAGTCATTGCTGCCAATGGAGGTCCTATTGAATAGTAATGTTGTTTAAATCATAATAAACTAATACATTACAGATCTTGTTTTATTTCATTATAAACAAAGCTTTTACGAACTTCGGATGGCAAATTATTAAAACAGGTCAGGACTTTTGCAAAGCCCGGTATATCCTAAGTCAGACAACACTTTACAAGTTGGACTCTGCTTGTCATTTTGATCCTTTTGTCTTCTTGCTGACCGTGCATTAGCTCATTTGTGGGGGTTATTTTCAATTTACGTTGTTGGATTTTAACAAGCTCAGCCAGCACACAGTACATATATAGCTATAGCACTATGTTGCCGCGTGTACTGTTGCCAAAGAAGAAGTAAATACAGCACGGCGATGATTCACTTTATTTGACAAACCAGTACCAGCTCTTTAGTGAAGCCAGTATGGGTGCCGAGCGAATGATAGTTATGATAAAGCACTTTTGGTCATAAAGAAATAAGAAAGACACCGGGACCCAAATCGGCTAATGTTGTATTCGAGCCCCAGTTAAGTTTTATTAAGTCTTCACAAATTCCAATATAAGTCCATTAGGTGAGCGTGCGAATATACAAAAGAGTTAAAGCTCAATCTCATGATACTTTACGGTAGTGTCTTACTGTTTCCCATTGTAATTCGCCAATTGTACTGATTAATTTCAAACAAGGCATTGGCTGGCAATAGATCGGGCTTGCCCCATGCAGCACACGAGCGCCCAGTGCACATCAAACAGGTAAAGTATCATAGGTATATGGAGGTGGTGCAGCACTACTCACTTACGTATAGTAATATCATAGACCACACCATACATTGGCTGGACACTGGCCCATAAGGCAGATTTCGGTCCCGCAATTGGACCTGACTGCACGGTGCCGTAGACGCATTTTTATATGTTCTCCCATTAGTTTTTTATACTTTGTTTAGACTGTTTGACTTAATTCCTTTACCTTCAGTTATGACTGGTAAACCTGTACATACTTCTAAAACTTCTATACGCAACAAATTCACAAAAATATCAAAGCCTGAAGTGTAATTACGTAGAGCAATTGTTTATGACAGCCTTTGATATTTGCAGTAAACTTTTTTCGCAATAGTTTGTGAAAAAAAAAACAGTCTCATTTTGTCGGACAAAAGCTTCTCAAATTCTTGCTATGCTCGAATTGTAATGAAATGCCCACTAAACAGCTGATGTATAAAAAGGCTAACTCTTTTGCTTCAACTGCAGAAGGGAATGCATATCATCACTTGAGGACGCAACGATATAAAGTGAAAACTTGTGTGGTATCAAAAATGTAGGAATGGGCTTGGCAATCCTCAAAGCTTCTGTCCTTTTATGCCTGTCGATATACATTCCAGCAAACAGAAACTGACGGTGTTCTTTTTCGGGTTTTAGTCACATTTTGAACACTACTGAAGGTGGGGAATACGGAAGCTTGTGATGCAGATCCCATGAGTACGGCAACACTCTCTTATGCTATGAGGGCCCCACAGAAGCTCAAAACATCAATGACATATTTTGTTCACAATCGCTTCAATTTGGTATGAATAACCGTCAAACACTCCAAAGAAACAAATTTTCTTTTTTTGTTCCTGTTGCCACAAATTAAGACTTGCTCCTGAGTCCCTATTGGACGCTAATTTTAGACATGCAGCTGCAATTTCGCAAGCACTTTAGACTTTTTATATATTCGCACTTAATACTCTCGTAGGAATAGCATTATACGGCTCGTGTGAAAATGTCCCCTGCGATCTTTCTGCAGGAATAGTACTGATAAAGGCTAAGAAGCAGGACGTAATTACTTATGTAAAAATGGGACGTGAAAGAGAAGCATGGTCTTCAGATTTGGCAAAATCAAGTGGAACTGCTGAGAATATAGTTGAAAAAACTCCATAAGCAGATAGTTTGTTCCCCAGGGTAACTTATGGATGGATATGACGGGCTTAGTCCGTTCAGGAGGGGACCCAACACAAGCTAGAGGCGAGTGTGCACTCGTTTGACCAAAACAAAAAATCCAAACACGACTTCACAGCAGGGCACACTTCTGTAGATTGCAATTACCGTCTCATGATTAGCGGTGACGACAGACTTGGTTTTGTTTCCATCATGTGTGGACAATAATCTGCTCATCTATGCACTCTGAATTTAAAAATCTCTATTTTCACTTGTAACGTCAGTGTTAAAAATGGCTTTTTTTCAGCAGTCTTCCTGCGCACGAACCGCATCCGTATGACGCAAATGACCACACCGCGCATCCGCCGCCAGAACAACATCTTCCGCAACAGGGGACCGCGGATGTTCTCCGCCTTCGTGGGGGGAACTTACAGTCACTCTGGAGATGATGTGAGACTCTTCTTCTTGAACTTTTGCTGACCACATTAACTCTGCAATGACCAAAAAAAGCCTCTATGTTTCATTAGATACCATTGGTTGAACTGTCCTATATGAAGGATAAAGAGCACTTAGCGTCATAGAGTTACTTTTAATGATAAATGGGAGCCTCCATATTTTCTAAGATAACAGTTGTTGAATCGTTCAATAAGGAGAAAGGACACTGGAAATCTCAGAGTTCCATAAAATAACCCAAGCAAATGACAACTTTTGGGGAGAATATTAGTGACGAAGCGTCCAATTTTAAGAATGGCTCACTCCCTAAGCTTTAAATATCAAAGTAATGCGTTAATTCTTGTGTTGCATTACGTATTCGTAAAATCAGTCGGTGAGGGAAAGGTTTAATTTCGTCCTGATGGTCCCTGTAAGGGGAAAAGATCGACTTTCATGTGTTTTGGAACCATTTAAGTTGGCTCTAAACAATTTGGTTGGTAAATGGTAACACTGACCACAAAGTGGCGATCTGGAGCTCGACACCCAACCGCCGTCATATACAAAAGACTCACTGATGTAAGATGCCACAAAAGATATTGTATGGTAAAAGTAAAAAAAGGGTAATGAACACTTTGTACTGAATTTAATTCAGCCATTTATTCTCTACCAGGTTAAGGCTCTCAGTTCTTAGCACTATTGCACTCTATTTCGTAAGTCATCGACGTAAAGCAGCCAAGATGATTCTGTCCTGTCAGATCAGAGCTGTTTAGCCGCCTAAAAATTGCTGATCAAAATGACATCATGCTTAATTTCTACAAAAATATGAAATTTCTGCATGTGTATATCTCGTTTCAAAAAGCAATATTTTTTATATTTAAAACTTCAAAAACAGATTCATATAATCATGTCTGTAGTTTTTGTGCTGGTAAGCATCTAAAAAAATAAAGGCTTTGATAGATCGCATAAAAATCCAAAATTTATAGTGAACATCACACCAGCCACGCCGTACAGCAGCTGTGAATCTCTTTGCCACATTAGATTAGATAGGCGGCAGTAGACGAGCCCATTGGCCCATTTCCAAAGAGACGCCGGAACTTACGCCCCGGCCCTCTATGAGCTATTGCAAGCTTCTCTGCTACTGGGATGTTTTTATTACCTCTGCCAAGGAGATTATGTTTTCGTCGGGTCTATTTGTCTGTTACTCTGTCACCGAGATAACTCAAAAAATTATGGACGGATTTGACGAAATTTACAGGGATTGTTAGGCATGTTAGGAGGAACAGATGATAAACTTTTGGTGAAGATTCGTTCATGCGTTTGTTTGTTTGTTTGTTTATCTGCCTCATTTTCTCAAAGTCGGTTAGTTTATTTCTGCGTTTGATTAATGTTTGTCGAAGTGTTTGTTAGCAACATAACTCAAAAATTTAACAACGGATCTCCAAGAAAATTGCTGGAATTGTCAATATTGTTGTAAGGCACAAATGATTAAATTTTGGCCCTGATACAAAGGCAATTAACGGTTTCAGAATTAATTTAAATATTTCGTTCCTGTTGCCTTCCTTGCTTTGCGGAGCTATGTGCCCTCAGAGGATGATAATTTGGCGTGTAGTGAACGCATATTGTACGTCTCTTCCCTCTCTGAGACCCGCTGCAAACGATAGTTCCTGTCCTGTGTTTTCAGTTCACAGAGTTCAAATGCGTTACTTTGTTTGTGTAAACAATGAATAAGAAAACAATTTTGTGAGACGACATTCACTAAAATTTTGAAACGCCACAAGACACTGCACTAGGGATACGGGCTAAGCCAGAGAATACGACGGTAGACATTTTATCGAAACTTTTGGTATACATGCAGCCGTGTTTGCAAGGACAGTACGAGCTATTCGACGCGGTGAAGTGAAAACACAGGACACAAGACTATCGTCTGCAGCTGGCCTTAGAGAGCAATCCCAGGCTGTCTTTTGCTTTGGCTAGTAGTCAATCGCAGTGGATGTTGCGTCTCACATGCTTCGGTGTAAATAAAAGAAAAGGCCTCTAAAAATTTTTTTACTTGTAGTTTTGGTTATTTATCTTTTCGATTTATTACAGTATTAGAGTGGCCGTGATGTCAAAAATGACTGCGAGGAATTTGTAATGACCCTTCTTCATTGATCATACTTTCGTTCCTATTTTGCTTCTGAATGAAACGCTACTACCGGTGACTCAAATTGCTGTATGAGATGAGTGCTTTCTGGTTCAATTTGTCAGAGCAGCATAGTCCTTACTCCCCTTAGATGACGTAAAAAGCGGTCAATTTATAGTAGCAAGTAGTAAAGCATCAGTGCATCAAATTAAATTCCAAGCAGCGTCTCTTATTATCACCTATGCATTATAATTGAAGTTCAGTACAACGAAATTTCTGAGCTTAAGCGAGAATTTCTTCGGTAAATGAAGAAAGCAATCTAGACAAAAATAACTACTGTGTCTGCTGCATTGTGGAAAATCGTTTCTCCTTTTCTTTTTTGATCTTCTTCTCAGTTTGGATGTGGTGAACTCGGAGCAAATATAGATTAAATGTATGGAGGAGTTAATATAAAAATCAGTATTATTTTGCTTTAACCCACATATGGTTTCGTTGGCTTTTCTTGCTGTTAGTATGTTAATTGTGTCAATTTAAGACAATTTACACGAATAACGTTTTCGTCGCAAATGCTTAGTTTTTGTGACATATGACTTTGAAGTTCCCATTGTTTTTCTAAAGGAGAAAATATTGGGTGACCCATACAAACGAAATTAGGGTTATGTTCGGCAAGGTTAGGTTAGTAACGGTTAGGTAAGGTTAGGTGCCTTTTAGGTCGCTATCAAGCATGTAATGACACTGGCTATTTTCTCCCATAAAAAAAAACAAGGGGAACTTCAAAACTATGCATTTGCGATGGAAACGCTATACATGTGAATTGTTTTAAATTCACATAATCACCATACTAATAGCGGAAGACAGAAGAAGATGGACGAAGGTGGCCTCGGAAGCTTTGGCTGTTGAGAGTTTTCAACTCCTAGAGGAGGAGTTCTTAGCTGTGGAGGATGCATCTCCCAATGTGTGTCAAGATGATTTTTAAACGCATTGACTGTCTCTGCGCCGTTTACGTCGGAAGGGAGCCTATTCCAAATGTTCGCTATGAAATACGGATAGAACTGATGGCTTAAAGTTGTTCTTCTAGCTTTATATTTGAGTTTTTGACCGTCTCTTTCAAAAATTCCCGTTATAGGCACGTCGTTGAAGCCGTTCAAATACTTGAATATTTCTATTAGTTGCCCCCTGAGACGTCTTTGCTCGAGAGAGATCAGCCCAAGTTCTTTTAGGCGACACTCATACGACTTATTTCGCAGTTGAAGTATCTATTTCGTTGCACTGCGTTGGACTCTTTCCATGTTATCGATATCTTTACACAGATGGGGCGACCAGAATTACGCTTCGCCTTGCATAGAGCTCTCCTATTATGAAAAATATCTATAATATTAATCATTTCTTTCAGTATGCACACTTTAAGGTACGTTGCATTGGTCAGTCCTCCTACTTGAATTAGTTTAAGTTTGTCATTACATATATTAGGGCTGGCGCACACCTACGCAAAAATTGCACCGCCACACAATTCCACATCTGATGACGTTGCAGCGGACATGGCTTCGGCTTGCATATTGCTATACCGCTAAAAAGAATACATACGTAAAATATGAGTCTTTTTTTAGTTTATGGCCTATGGCAAGCGGCAGCAATCAAATTTTAAGTATACCTCCTACTTATTAGTTAGTTCAAACTTGTAATGACGTATAGTTCTATTGCGATATTCAAACGCCGTAAGTTGAAGCCATGCAACGTGACTGCCGAAGTGACAAATTGAGTGACTGCGTAATTTTGCGTTAGTGTGCAGTTGCTATTAGGGGTATTAGAAAGTCCTGTCCCGATTTTTGTTAGGAATAATCATTGAAAGAAAATTACTCTCAAATCATTATTGCTCAAGAAAATAGCCGACCATCATTAGAAAAAAAACCTTTGTCCATCTACTTGAGCGCTTTCTATTCTCTTTCCAAAAATTAACATATACCGTATGGAAGAAATAAAGTAACTAAACTCCGCTTCACCCTCATAAATATTTATGAATATTTTTCCATTGATGAAATACTCTAAAAAACGAAATAAGTGAACTCTGATGGAGCAAGGCTGGCGAGTATAGAGGGTGAGGAAAACCTTCACAATCTAAGGACTTCAGTTTTCCTTGAGCTTGTTTGGCAGAACAGGGTCAAGCGTTAGAGTGTTGCAAATGACTCCTGTTCTGTTCACTAGAGCAGGACATACCCTACCCAGCAATGAAGTGAGACGTTCGAGCTGCTGACAGTTAATGTCTGCAGTCACAGTTTTCCTGCCTCCAATAACCTGAAGTGAACCTTTGTCGAATTCATAAAACACGCAGAGTCACTTTAATTGAAACTTTTGTCTTCCATTGGCTGTAGTTGTGTTTAAACTGTCAGGTTTGACTGTCAGATGTTACTAAATGTGAAGTTTAACTGCGTATCTCGCGTCTGATTTGACCTTGAAAACAGCTATCGAAACATATAGCTACTGATGATTTACTTTTGTCAAAGAAAAGTGGACAGAACTTTTTGGTACCTTTAAAAGTTTTAGCGTGACGGTCAACCGTCATAAGTTATAACCGCGGCAACGTGACCTCCAAGCGAAAAGTTAAATGATAGCCACTTTTGTGTTAGTGTGCACCCGCCGTAATGAGCTACGTACAATAATAATGACCTGGTGAACCTGTCCCACAGGAGAGGGGGTGACCAAACTCTGTATGTTTTATTAGGTGTACAATAATGAGAGGCATTGTTTGCATTCTTCTGTCCCTGCCCTCAAGGTCTTACCGAGAACTACACGTGCTGTTGTTGGCGCACACTCTTTCACGTTGGAGAATGTTAGATATCAACGTAGTCACTTCAGTTTGTGCTTCGTGCCCTGGTCTGTTAGGGTTTGAAATTTATTGCCGGCATCGGCTTTCGGTCATATTGGCCTGCAGGCGTTTAAGTCAGCTTTTAATGGCTTTTTGTTGGATTTCCTTTAGCAATGTTTCGGGCTTTCCGGTGTTGCAAAGTGCATCATTTGGGTTATATTACCTGTGAAGTTTCAGTAACAATAGTAAAATAGGCCCATTTTCACACGTATCGACTTTACGTTGTCCGCCGTCCAAGGCACGATGTCGTCCTCTCAAATTACCAAGGATATCTATGGACGCCTTCACACGTATCGACTTTACGTTGTCCGCCGTCCAAGGCACGATGTCGTCCTCTCAAATTACCAAGGATGTCTATGGACGCCTTCACACGTATCGACTGACGCCGTGAACGACTTCGCGCCGTCGACGGCCGCCGTTGTCTCAGCGGCGCCCATTTGGAAACGGCCAGGCATTGCGCTGTCGACGGCGTGAAATATATACAAGTCTCTATGGACTTGTTGACACGTGTCGACGTTCCGCCGTCTCACCTTAATGTAACACCAAGTCTTTCTGTTGGCGATATGGCGTCTCTCATCCTGGAATCTTGATGGTAAAGTAGAAGACTCAACCTGTTGAGACGCTCATCGAGTGATTCTTTGCTCATTCTGAAGTAGCTGAAAAACTTTTTTATATCCCTTCTGAGTTCCTCATAATGTGTCTCAAAAACTCCATCAACTGGTCTGGCACATTCAGAAACGCACTTTCTGCCGGGTGAACGTTGTTTTTTTATATAGTAATATACATAGGTAGAGCAAGTGGTCCTGCATGTTAATGATGAGAAAATGAAGGCAACTGGGAGGTGAACGGCATAACCTGGTCGTGCCGTTGATGCAACGGCGCTGGGTCGTATACGGCGGACGGCGTAATGTCGATACGTATGAAAGGGACCACGCACGCGCTGCTGTACCTACAACGGCGCTGGGTCGTATACGGCGGACGGCGTAATATCGATACGTATGAAAGNTGGCCGTGATGTCAAAAATGACTGCGAGGAATTTGTAATGACCCTTCTTCATTGATCATACTTTCGTTCCTATTTTGCTTCTGAATGAAACGCTACTACCGGTGACTCAAATTGCTGTATGAGATGAGTGCTTTCTGGTTCAATTTGTCCGAGCAGCATAGTCCTTACTTCCCTTAGATAACGTAAAAAGCGGTCAATTTGTAGTAGCAAGTAGTAAAGCATCAGTGCATCAAATTAAATTCCAAGCAGCGTCTCTTATTATCACCTATGCATTATAATTGAAGTTCAGTACAGCGAAATTTTTACGCTTAAGCGAAAATTTCTTCGGCAAAGGAAGAAAGTAATCTAGAAAAAAATAACTACTGTGTGTGCTGCATTGTGAAAAATCGTTTGTCCTTTTCTTTTTTGATCTTCTTCTCAGTTTGTATGTCCTGAACACGGAGCAAATATAAGTTCAATGTATGGAGAAGTTAATATAAAAATCAGTATTATTTTGCTTTAACTCACATATGGTTTCTTTGGCTTTGCTTGTTGTTAGTATGTCACAGTGGCGCCCATTTGAACCCAACACGGCATCGCGCCGTCGGCGGCTTGAAATGTACACAAGTCTCTATGGACTTGTTCATACGTGTAAATGTAAATATGGCGTCTCTCATCCTGGAATCTTGATGGCAAAGTAGAGGACTCAACCTAGCTGTTGAGATGCTCATCGAGTGATTCTTTGCTCATTCTGAAGTAGCTGAAAAACTTTTTTATATCCCTTCTGAGTTCCTCATAGTGTGTCTCAAAAACTCCATCCACTGGTCTGGCACATTCAGAAACGCACTTTCTGCCGGGTGAACGTTATTTTTTTATATAGTAATATCCATAGGTAGAGCAAGTGGTCCTGCATGTTCATGATGAAAGAATGATGGCAACTGGGAGGTGAACGGCATAACCTGGTGGTGCCGTTGATGCAACGGCGCTGGGTCGTATACGGCGGACGGCGTAATGTCGATACGTATGAAAGGGACCACACACACGCTGCTCTACCTACAATTTGGCAGACGCAACGTAAAATACTTTACATTCAAAGTCTAAGGGCGGTAATAGGAACGAAAGCGCTAATTTTCTTCTGTTTGGTAGAACAGAAAGATTTCGGAACAGTCATGAGCCAAAGAAAACGGCAACCTATAATTGGCCAGCCAGAAAAAAAATCGTGTCGATATAAGTAAATATTTGGTGTCCACTTTACCTGTTTCAGTTTACTTGTAGTGTCGTAGTTGGGACCTGGATCAAAAACAGTCAGCTATAGCAACCGATAATCTTAATAGACTTATTTACTTCACTGGGGCGGTGTCGTTGTAGGAAAAGAGAGTTGGCGGTTGGCGTACTTCTAGTGTGCTACTTACTGAAGCTGCTGACCATTTCGAGAAGTCCAGTAAGGGTTCTAGTTTTCGATTTTTTTTTTTTTTTGTAGAAACGTAAACATCCAACTTTGTTTGTTTCACAGGGCGATGACTCCTCACCGGTGACGGCAACCAGAGGAAAATTAAAATTCGAAACTGACAGCGAAAATCCTTTACTGGCTGTGGACACCGATGACGAGTGTGAGGGCTGTAATTCACCGCATCCTCATCCTTGCTGCGTCTTGAGGAGTCCAACAGCCCGAACTATCCGGTGACTGCAATCTCCTCATCATTGCTGCATCCTGAATAGTTCCCCAAAACGAACTCCCGGTGCTTTTCACCGTTCCCAACCTTGCTGCGTCCCAAAGACTCCTCAAACCGAACTGACTGGTGACTTCCACCGTTATTCTTGCTGCGTCTTAATGAATCCTTCGACACGAAACTGGCTGTGACGGCCATTACGGACGTTTTCTTCGTGAGCAGTGCGGCCAGCGGCGAATGCTTCCATACTCTTCCTTGATGCGTCCTAAAGTGTACATCGGCGAAAACTACTTTCAGGCTTCTGCTATCCTCATGTAGAGCAACTCAATCTGACGTATCGGACAGAAGGCTTTCATAGATTAATCAAACCAAAGCACAAATTTTGGCACTGCGCAAGCCAGTGTTCCTCAACTCGATGAGTTTTGATTTGATATTCCAAACGTTTCAACTGATGGGATGCAACACACCAGGCTACTACATAGTTGTGTCGAACACCAAATCTGAGCACCATACGAAGTTTCCAGTCAAAGCTGATGTCTTCAGTTTTGTAGCGAACTTTGGGGTTTGATTCGCAATCTATGCGTCACTCTGTAGAAATGGTTTTGGTATGTATCCTCACTGACACGTGCCACCGAAATTTATTAGCGGCTTGTTAGGAATGTTCCTAGTAGTTTGTTAAAGTCTTTTTTCTACAAATAGCTTCTGATTACAACCATCCTCATTGTGACAGTTATATGTTAGTGCTACTCTATACACCGCACAGTAGATGCCGGGCTTCAGCGTTAAGGTTCAGCCCACACCTCGTACGCAGAGTAATTGATCCAAGTGTTACAGAAGGTGTCGAGCGAAGACTTTTTCCTGTAACTTACTAACCGTAAAGACAAGACTGCAGTTGTTAAAATCACTATCGGGACCTCTGCTGTTCGGAAATAACGGCAGCTTTGTCAGTAGTATTATAATACGACTGATATAGCTGACAGTAGCCATATTACACAGATGACAGATTGTCGAAGTTTTGATGATGCGGCAGTAGGGTAGAATAGTTCACGTATAAAAGTAAACACTGATGGGGCGTTTTAGATGTTAAAGTATTGCGACTGTCGCGAATTAAACTTTGGTTGATTTGAAGTGCATCCAGGGGTGTCATAAGGCTCCTGGAGTTGTA
The DNA here is from genome assembly GCA_001587735.2 of Parhyale hawaiensis. Lineage (NCBI taxonomy): Eukaryota > Metazoa > Arthropoda > Malacostraca > Amphipoda > Hyalidae > Parhyale > Parhyale hawaiensis. The sequence continues at coordinate 6,038,788 of LQNS02278175.1, read as the reverse complement.
TTCATGTCCCGGCTGACTCTCTGAGCCGCCAACAGACGACAGTTGTGTGCGTTTACCGTGGAAATTTGATGAGATAGGCGGCAGTAGACGGGCCAACAGGCCCATTCTCTGAGAGACACTGGGACTCACGCTCGGCCCTCTATGAGCTATTGCCATTATGTCAGTAGGATATAAATGACTGAGGAAATAAGACGAAAAAAAAAGAAGAATCTCAGCCAAGTAGACGGTCATGCACGGAAGCAAGCACGTTTTATGGCCGTTGATCTGCGGAGCTTAGAGACGTCTAGCTATTTGGGGCGGAAGAGAGAAGGTTATGGATTGAGGTGGACTTTGAAGCTTTGGCCGTTAAGAGTTTGCGATCTCTTCGATCTCTCTCTCGCCTTGGGACAGCCTCCGCTACTCCTGCGGCTTATCCCAAAAGCATCGAGTTAAGAGTTTCTCTGCTGACGGTGTCAAACTGTATTCAAACAGACATTATTATAAACGTCCAAAGATGAAAAGTAGCTCTATGTTGCTCTCCGTAAAAACTAGGATGACATATTTATAGCTTGTCTTAGTGTCTTGACAATTTGCATTTCTATCTTGAAGTAGTTAACTAACAGATGAGTCTAACCTGGAGCATAGATTGTAGGCTACAGATGGCGGCCCTCTCAAAATGCCAAACGGGGCCTACGTACGTCTCCTAGATGAAACTTCAATCAAAAGTTTTCAAATGAAAATGCGGTGATCAAGCACGAAGCGAACGTTTTCTGGTAATGTGTACAATGAATTTTTACATCAACAAGCGGTACAAAAATGCGGTGATCAAGCACGAAGCGAACTCTTTCTGGTAATATGTACTATGAAGTTTTACATCAACAAGCGGTACAAAAATGGGGTGATCAAGCACGAAGCGAACTCTTTCTTGTAATGTGTACAATGAATTTTTACATCAACAAGCGGTACAAAAATGGGGTGATCAAGCACGAAGCGAACTCTTTCTTGTAATGTACGTGTACAATGAATTTTTACATCAACAAGCGGTACAAATGTATCGATATACCGGCCAACGGTGGGCGACAATTATAGAATTTAGGACACTAGAATGACATAAACTGTATAAAATACAATTCTGACTTCCAACAATTTCCTATTCTGATGAATACATAGGCGATTCATCTTAATAAATGCATTGCTATCTTCACCATGAACTGCTAGTTTCCTGTTTAAGGTCGCTAGGTTATTAGGAGAGATCTTATCCAAATTTTATCAGTGAGTCTTATAAAACAAACTTGGCAACAGTGTGTCAAGTACAGTCTAGTTATGCTCTAGAATCCATTTTACAACAGAGCACTGTAGAAATTCCTGTACGAACAGTATTTTTGTGGTGAAAAAGTTAACCACGGACATATTAATGAGATTCTTCAGATTATTATGTGTAGTCTCCTCGACATAATTGACTTTACAAGTGAGGGCTTCTCCGAATAATTTACTTGAATCAACATACTCTAAGCCGCTGAGCTTCAACTTGTCCTAAACTTCCAGCCTGAGCTCTCGATTCGCAACTATGGCCCGACTGTCCTACGTTAGTAGCAAACAGATTACGCCGGTGAATGTCGGAAACTGTATTCCCCGAAACCACGACGCTTAGATAAAAACACTGCAGGGCCTTAAATCAAAGAGCATTGTATTGTTCTGTGCAGTTGCCATTAAGAGAAGATAGTTATTCTTATACCATCTTCTGCCTCACTGCTGCACGTAGAGAAATCGCAAGTCAATCTAACCATATACTTCCAGCAAACACATTTAGCGGACACGGCCAATGAAAAAAAGTTCATCGTAGCATACAAAAACTACGAGTAGGTCGCTTTGCTCTCTTAGCACCAGAAATATCATTACTTCGAGTTAAGGTGTAGAACCCATTAAATGAAAAGTTCAGTGTGTACGAAACATTTTCTTTGGTCCTCGCAACCAAATGTCTTTGGTTAAACCATTAGGTTACACTGACGAAACGATTCCTCTGCTGGTGTCACCCCTAAGGTCTGGGCATACCGGAAGTCAGTGCGTACTTCTCTAGCTCCACAAAATAAGTATGATCGAAAAAATTAATCTACTGCCTCTCAGTTGACGTGAACTAAGCTACTCTCGGAAAATTCTTGGCCGCCCCACAAGCTGGTTTACAGCCTTAGCTACTAGGGTGGCCCAGAACATATTTAGGGTCACATCGAGAGCTAACTAGAACCTGCCATTAACTACATCGTCGTACAATAGGTCCGCTATTTCAGGCTCGTAAAACGTGTCAACCTTTCATTATGATTACATTGATGCTGTTACTTTTGACATGGCAAAAATTCTCCCTTTCTAATATACCCATTTGTGTAAACTTTCAGAATTTAGAACGCACACTGGGAGACTCTGCATTGCCTGCTGGCCGAATAGTGTGCAACGTTAATAAGATCCCTATGATCAACATATCATTTATTGTAACGAACTGTATACTGGTGGTGAGCGTATCTATGAAACAAAGAACATCGAAAAATTTGTTCCTAATCGTATCGTGTACTACTGAATTAGTCTTCATTTAGAGAAGACATCCTTATTTCGACTGGGCTTCAAACGGCGAGAGATTTTGTACATAGCCTATTTTTTAAAGCAAGTCTTAAACTACAGATATTTCGTTTATTAGATCACGTGAATTTATGCCCGGCAATTGAAAAACTTCAATATTGACCAAGAGCAATTGTAGATAATTCCCAATGTGTATGTAGTGTATCTATGATGTAAGTTATGCAGTATTTTTAGAAACCACTCTCTTTGTAGAGAACTTATCCTATGTAATATTTGTGTAAATATTTAAGTGCATATTCTAGTGACATTTCATTTTAAGAATCATAGTGCAAATTGATGAAGCAATCTCTTTTATTCCAAGTTTCATTAGACTTGTAAAGTACCAAAATTGTGAGGGATTATGGCACGAGTTATTAAATTATTCTTCTCACACTCCAATGACAAAGTCGTCATACAAAATTTCATTCATAAGCATTTTTCTTAGTAATAAAAGCGCAAAACAATAATACACTGTGGCTTTTGCGCACTTAGCCCCCCACTCGACCATAGGCTTCTGGCTTCTGCCTAATTATTTTAAGCTTGGAACTAATGACAGCGTTCACAAGTGGAGACACTGCGTGTTGACTGGTTCAGTTGTGGCTCTAGTATACGCTGGAAACTATTATAGCTTCTACCTGACAAGTTCCTCTCTTGCAGCGCATTTCACCTTTCAACTTGTCTCAAATCCAGTCGTTCTCAAGGGACTGCGCTAGGGGAACTTGGGCCCCACCAGCCCCCGAATATTGCTACTATACTCTATTTAACCAACGTATGGTAAATGTAAACAATTGCTACGTTAGCCCCTTCACTACTTTGTAACCAACGTACGGTACATGTAACCAGTAGCAACGTTAGCCCCTACTCACTTTATTCCAACTCCCATGCTAATTTCCTTCTTCTCATATAACAAATCTCAGAATTTCCTGGCGCTGTTACTCTTTTTCTCATATAACAAGTCTCAAAATTTCCTGGTGCTGTTACTCTTCTTCTCATATAACAAATCTCAAAAATTTCCTGGCGCTGTTACTCTTCTTCTCATATAACAAGTCTCAAAATTTCCTGGCGCTGCTACTCTTTTTCTCATATAACAAATCTCAAAATTTCCTGGCGCTGCTACTCTTTTTCTAATATAACAAATCTCAAAATTTCCTGTCGCTGCTACTCTTTTTCTCATATAACAAATCTCAAAATTTCCTGGTGCTGTTACTCTTCTTCTCATATAACAAACCTCAAAATTTCCTGGCGCTGTTACTCTTCTTTTCATATAACAAATCTCAAAATTTCCTGGCGCTGCTACTCTTTTTCTCATATAACAAATCTCAAAATTTCCTGGTGCTGTTACTCTTCTTCTCATATAACAAATCTCAAAATTTCCTGGTGCTGTTACTCTTCCTCTCATATAACAAATCTCAAAATTTCGTGGTGCTGTTACTCTTCTTCTCATATAACAAGTCTCAAAACTTCCTGGTGCTGTTACTCTTGTTCTCATATGACAAATCTCAAAATTTCTTGGTGCTGTTACTCTTCTTCTCATATAACAAATCTCAAAATTTCCTGGTGCTGTTACTCTTCTTCTCATATAACAAGTCTCAAAACTTCCTGGTGCTGTTACTCTTCTTCTCATATAACAAGTCTCAAAACTTCCAACAGTAACGTTCATAAAACATTTCGTTATGAAGCCAATAAACTTTTACTAGAAATCTATTACTATATATTCAGAGTCAAAGGACATCAGTAATTTGGTCAACTATATACTTTTATAGATAATAGCATTTTCATCCTATTTATTATAGTTTCAACATTTTGTTCGCATTAAGTAGAGGATTTTTATGCATAGTGCAAACTGTGTATACCTGTCATACAATAATATTCTGGTATCAGATAACCATGAACTTTTGCTAACACCGAATGACGTACTTGCGAGCGAGCATATGTTGTTCTTAAGCTCTGTGTTCTCAGGATCTAAACTGAAAACGATACTAACTTGCAGAGGTCCTTTGCTGGGAAGTAAATTTACAACAGTTTTTCCAAATGAACTCGCACAACTCATGTCTCATACCATTTTAAAACGCACTTTTAGAAATTATTGTTTAAAACAGTACAATGATTAGACATTATTTAGGACGATATAGCTAATTCTTTGATTAGATATGTTCCCTATAAGCTCAGAGTAGCTTGTAATGGATTTGTTCTTTGATTCTCTGTGAAGTTTATAAATGTGGTAGGCACTTTTTTTTTTACAGATTGTATGAAATGAATTGAGAACAATAAAGGTGTGGATGAAATACATCACAGCAGTTCTGTTTTCAACTACTATTTAGGAAGCTTGTCCACTGTAAATAATGAATAGCTTTTGTCTGGTCCTACGTACAAACTAAAACGCTTTTAATCTAAAGTGCTGAAATAATTGATCTTGCGTGCTATGCTCAATCAGAAGAGCCAATTTTGCTGGTCCTCATAACCTGACTCATTCAATAGGGTGCAGAGATCTGATGAATCCTTGGGCAAACTTGATCGTATGCCCCGGTGATATGAATGCAATGATTATATTGATGTGTAATATTATTAGAAAGCAGTACAGTTTCACTGTGTGCAAGGATGGGATAAAGCAGAAGCGAAACAAGTTACTCATTTTTAAATTTAAGTTAACCAAATTCATAAAGTTTTTGATTCAATCTTATTACAGAGCAGGCAAACAAAGTTCACAATTGGAATGCTGGACGTTTTATGGATGAGCGGCTTTAGCTTTTATGAACAGCACTGAGCTAATCAAAGTTGGCTATAAAGGATTACGTACTGTACAAAATGAGCTGTAAAAAATTGTCTAAACTTGAACGTCATCTAACGCTCGCGAAACTCATTCAACTCCCAGTTTAATTGTTTTTGATAAATATGACTAGCTACACTCACTGTTTCCATTTCACTGCGCAAATCGTAAGCCCTATTAATTCATACTTGGCTCGAGGTGTTTATCCTCTCGTTTCTTCACCACATCATATGTAATAGAAATTATAGAATATTCACTTTAGCATTATGATCTCATAGCTATTCTACCAACATGTGCTGAAGACATCAAACAAATAAAGTAAGAGAACATTTATACACAATTATCTCCTCAGCAGTAAGTAAAAAAACACTTTTGCAAACCTAGAAAGTGAAAGCCTCGATGAGTCTGGAATGCGACATTCAGTTCAGAGTAGGCCAGCATCCGCTCTCCTCCAGTGCTAGCCACGCGCATGTGCAAAGCGAAAATTATTTAATAGCATCCTTAAGGTCATTGCACAAACCAGTATTCTCTGAACTGACTTAATAGATGAATGGTTTATATGTCTACTTATGGATACTTTTAGGGACAATTTGTAACACTAACAAAGATATAAGTGCGTGAACTTTGTGTAGAGTTATATATCCTACCAAATAGTGAAGAGCCGCCTTGAGCCTGGCGTCAGTAGGGTTGAGAAGCGTTTTGGGTTTTGTCCTCCAAGTCCTGCTGCAAACTCTCACGGGGTGGGGCACCGATACTCGCAGACAAATAGCAATATTATCTTTCTTAGCTACGACACGTCATATTGTCAGTACCTCAATAACATCAAAATGAAGCATTTCAAGCAATCCATGTTCTATTTTACAATTACCAACGTCCTATATGAAGAATTACAGGATGGTGAGATTTAATGCAGTATTGAAATAAAGCAGTAAGAAAGATCGTTCAAGCGATATCACTACTTAATGGTAGCTGCAAAGGAGTCAGGGATTTTATAATAACGTATATTAATTTACCCAAAGCTCACTAAAAGTCATATAATATCTCTTTTCCCGTTTTATTTTTCTAAACAAGTTCTGACTTGATTGTCAGTAAGAGTGCTCCGATGTTTATGTCATAGTGGACATTACCTGAATTTTATTAGATATGAAATAGTCCCTCCTCTCATGTTCCTGTCAGGTATATCTTACCAAATAATCAGTCGTTTCATTTTCCTATGAAGGTTTACTTGTTAACCTGTATTATTAGGTTTTAAATAAAGTAATTTCGCTTTTTATCGCGATAACTTTAGCATGTTCTTGACTGTTTCATCTATTTTGTGTCCTAATGTCTCAGTCACTTTTCCAGAAATATTGGGTGTCTCAAAACAAGTTACATTTTTAATTGGCTGCTGTGTTACGCTATATAAGATACACTAGTGAACCCGTGCGTTTAAAATTTCATGCAATAGTCGATGTGTTTGCTCTCTTCTCTGAATTGCTGTTTCCACATTTACCCGCTCACGCTTATTTTGCAATACTTATTCCCTTCCGTGACCTTTCTGCTTCAAGTCTTTCTTGTCACTGTGCCGCATAGGCGCTTCATCTCTCTCCATTTCTTGTACGTCTTCTTTCTTGAGACTGTAGAAGTCTCGTTTTACTTTCACGTACCCTAACCACTTTCTTAATTAAACGTGCGTCTTCCATGTAAAATCTTAAGGAAAACGCTCTAATAAACTTGAATGCCACTCCAGTCAGCTTATATCACAGTCCATTTACTACAGATAGTTATGACAAGCAATCGAGTCTGCGCAGCAGTTGCAGCATAGTGGCGTCACACAAAAATGTATCAGCCAATAGCGTCACTCCTTTTGGAGTGGGCAGCCTGGGTAATGCCAAGACAGAGGCATCTTGGGTAATTTTCAGTATGGCGTCGTCGTGTGTGTGAGAGGTTAAGTTTGTGTCACAATTGTTTATTACATAAACGTTGGTAAAATTGTTCAGTTGCACTTTATTGTGCTTTTCATGTGTGTATAACATTCTACTTTATAACTTGTGGTAATGCAAAGTTCTCTTGATAAACGAAAATCGTCTAACTTTGTGTTTTTAAACTCGTGCGAATCCTTCTAATCCCCGCAAATCATTCGCTTCAAACTTAGGTAAACATTTTCAAATGATT